>JANHMN010000009.1:70802033-70825638 GCA_030674055.1 Rhabdomys pumilio
CCATTTTCTCCTAAATAACTCATTCCAAATAGAAATGGTTCCATGTGGTTTTTATAGCTACAGAACAAAAGGATACCATTAATCAAGTATTTGTCTTTATTCAAATACATTGAAGGGAACATCAGAAGGTAGGTACCAAAACTGAAAATATCTCCTATAGCTCTCAGATGCAATCTAAGAAAGTACATAGGTTTGAGACTTATGGACACAAAGGCCTTCTAAGTCAAGACATGTTAAACACTTTTAGCTGATAGTCACAAGAATATTAGGTTTGACACAGAGGTAGGCAAGGAATTGTTTTTTTTTGTTTTTTTTTGTTTTTTTTTTTTGGGACTAAACACAGCCCAGGGGAATTTGGCTTTGGATCTTTAACTTTCCAGCTCTACACAATCTACAACAGAGTCCTAACTGATCACTTGGCCTTCTGATGCAAGTATATCTTTTTTTTTTTTTTTTTTTTTTGCAGGAATTTTAGTTCACCGTATCTACCTGGGCTCAATTAGACTTTTGACAATTAAATTAGAAAATCTGCCCCATTTCCCTGATCCTCATATCACCACACCTGGAGCTATAGGCAAGAGAAGATGGCATCAACCAAGTCCTTTCCTCAGCAGTATATTTTATTTCTTTTCCTTCTTATTATAAATCTAATTTAGGAACCCAAGGTCCCTAAAATGTCACATTGTGCCTTGCCACACACAATTAAGGCCTTCTTTGATCTCAAAGATCTTAGGTAGATATTTCCAGTGGGTGAGAAAAATATGATAAATGGTTTTAATCTACTAAGTGAATTTTCACACAACACAATGACATAAACACATACAAGTGGTGGGTAGTGGAGAAACACCCTCCTCCAACCCCTTCAGTGAAACGATCCAAGGATCTGGAGGGGTCTGAGGGAAGTTTCATGAAAACAAATGTCCATTTTTATTCCTGTTATTTCCTTCAAGCTATAAATTTAATTCTTTTGTTTAGGTAGGGAACCTAAAGCATTCCCATGGCGGAGAAATCTGCATTCCCAGCAGGGGTCTGGATGATGGTCTTTACCAAATGCAAAGTTTGACATTCATATAAGGGGGAGCTAAACAAGACCCATAAAAGATAGCAGAAATTGAATGCAGCCAGAAAGAAAATACAAAGTGATGCAAACACCCAGGCTCTGAACTCTATTCAAAAATCTAGCTGCCTACTAGACTCTTCAGGGTCCTGTGCTTTGTTGGTGTGGGACTAGCACAAAGAGGGACTTGCTTTAAAAGAAAATAGATGATTGGATTCAGGTTTATAGGAAGATGGGTTTGGAAGAGGGTCACTCTTTATTATTCGTAGAGCAGATGATTCCGGGGGGGGGGGGGGGGGTTCTGCCTTCCTTTCTTTTCTATAGGGGTGTTTGGAAAGTATTCAGAATTCAATTGCTTTGGGAGTGATAATGAACGTCTGGGGAATGCAAGTGGCCAGAAGTAAGAGATTGGGCCTGATGAGAATTGGGGGTAGAAATCCTGCATTTCATTTAATGGCATATCCAACTTTTTATGACTCCAGTTAAGGCAGAGAAGAGAAGAAATGTTTAGAAATATGGGTAAATATATCCAACTCTAGTCTAAAGTAAGTCACACACTCTTTTTACCTTTACATGCGCGTGCACGCACGTGCGCACAGACACACACACACACACACACACACACACACACACACACACTGAATAAGTAAAATTAAAACATAAAAGACTAAAACTGTAATATGAAGACATTAATAAGTGTAGTGCCATACTGGAGGATAAGTAACCAAGTCCATGACTCACTGGGAATTTCTCTGGGAAGCTAACTGAGTGCTTTTTTCATTTCCTTACCGATATGATTTCTGAGAGTGCCAGTATCAGAAGGGGAATAGAATGAACAATCCAGGAGAGAAACAACACCAGAAATCCCATTTTAAAGCCCAAAGTTACGAATATACATGCAGACCAGAGCATGGAAGAATGAAGACTTGCAGGTTTTGATAGGTGTGTTATGAAGGAGTCACCAAGCAGTCCCCTATTAATTCTGAAGCACTTATACTATTTTTAAAATATCCCCCAAACCTTTGCCTGACAAAAGAAGAGTATGAAATAAAGCTTTAGTCTCTGCCGTGACAGCTATTGCCATGGCAACCTGCCTGTCAATCAGCACCCACTTCATCGAGCCTCAGAAAACACCCCCAGAAATAAATGTCAAAAGTCTTCTACAGGTTCCAAATTTAAATCAAACTTTAAAATAAATTAAAATAAGAACCCAAACACCCACAGCAGTCACACACACAAAAAAGTAAATTCTATTTTGGAAAGAGGGTAAGAACCAAAGGCCAAAAGATGTATCCAAGCAGATGGCAGAAGGAAAGAAAAAAAAGCAAGACTGTGAATAGGACCCTCTCCCATGTCCTGGCATCCTCTGGTCAAGCACTATTCACCTGGGGAGCAATTGCCTTGTGTGGCACAGGTATCATTTGTGTCTCCTTGACTTGGCCCCTGGCTTTTACTTTTGTTGTTCCTCATCTCCTCTGGTATAGCAAAGTTGAGGTCTTCTCTGTGGGTGCTTCAAGAGAAGATGCTTCCAGGATGATGGATCATGCACCTGGTCACTCTCAGGGAGATAATATTCGGGGCACAGGGCCTCTTCTAACAATGTAAAATGCCTTTAGTACAATTTTTGCACCTTGTGTTATTGATGTAAGCTTCACAGGTTTTGATCTGTGAAGAGGACTCTCCTCTCTTTTGTGCAGATATGAAATGCACACAAAAGCCTTGTACCACACTTTGCAGGAAGCAATGGGTCTTCCCTTCTCATTCTGTGACCCCCCAAAATTACCCAGCACATAGGTGTTTAAAAGAACTAAAGTTTGTCAGATGATGGAAGGCTAGTCGGTCCTCCAACAGTCAGAACAGGTGGAGTTACGTTCAACTGTCAGTATGTAAGCAGGGGAACAAAGAAAACAGTGTGTTCTCACAGCATCAATAAGCGCCAGGCCTTTTCACGGCATCTCTAGCCTAGTGTTCTGACTGCTTACTCAGTGAGTTTGCTAAAGATTGCCCTGGCTATGCACATTTTCCTCAGTGCCTAATAAAAACAGCTGGATAGTCCTAGTTAGAGGTTGAATTGTGTATGTCCTTGCTCCTTTTTTTTTTCTCCTGTGACTAAATACCTGACAAGAAGCTATTTAGAGAAGTAAGGATTCCCTTGGGCTCACAGTTGAAAGTATATAGTCTGTGATAATCAGGGTGCAAGGCTCCATGACCATGGAGGATACAGCTGAGGCTGCTCACATCTTGTTAAAACAGGCATCAGAGAGGAGACAAAAGGCAGAGTGGGCTATGCAACTTCAAGACCTGACCCCCTGACTACTTCTTCCATGTAGGCTCCCCCCACAAAAGGTTCTAAAACCTCTCAAGAGCTTACCTGCACTGGAGACTAAGTGATTGAACACAGGCCATTGGAGAACATTTTATAACTAAATCATCACCTACACCCCAAACCATGTGGAACCCTATCTTATGTGGGGTTCCTGTTGCTGTGATGGAACACCATGACCAGAAGCAACTTGAGGAAGAAGTGTTGATTGAGTGTAGACTTCCACATCAGTGTTCATCATTGAAGGAAGTCAGGGCAGGAACCTGGAGGTATGAGCAGATACAGAGGATATGAAGGGGTGCTGCTTATTGGGCTGCTCCTTATGGCTTGCTCCGCTTGCATTTTTGTAGAAGGAAGGACTACCAGCCCAGGAGTTACACTACCCACAGTATCCTAGGCCCTCCCACATCAATCACCAAGAAAATGCCCCAGGCTCTCCTACAGCCCTATTTCATAGAAACATTTTCTCAATTGAGGATACCCACTATTTAGTGACTCTAGCTTGTGTTAAGTTGGCATAGAACTAGTTAGCACACACCCTAACACAACACGCCAGAATGCAACCTTGTTTGGGGATAGATTCTTGAGATAGATAACCAGCCTGCAATGAGGTCATTAGTGTGTCTTCTAATCCAGTATGACTGGTGCCCTTGTAAAGAGGAAGAATATGGACAAAGAAAGATATGCATACTGAAGACATCATGGGAAAGGACTCAGGAAGAAAACCACCTACAAACTCTAAAGAAAGACTATTCTCATGGTCCTTTATGAAAAGTCACTCTGTCAAACCTTCATATTGGATTCCAAGATCCAAAACTAAGATAAAATTAAGACATGTAGAATTTCAGCAATCCTGCTGGATAGATTGTCAGTTTTGTAGAGTAAAGTGGCTGGAATCAAATCCAGAGAACTAATATTTCTTGCTCATGGTTCAGGATACGTATGGTTACTGAGATGAGAGATGCGGGTCTCCCTTCTCCTCAGGGGTCATTGACCACTGGCCCAAGAGACCAGTGGAGGGAGCAGAAATGGTGAGGAAGGTTTGAACAGCCATGCGTTTGACAGAAAGAGTAGGGTAGAGAAGGGCTTTTAGGGGGGCAGGTGGAAAGGCCTGATTGGTCTAACACAGTACCTAATTATCATATTAGCAGGAAGCTAGAGTGTGAGTTGGTTGCTGAGTCACGTGGTTTAGATAAGGTCCGGCACCTGTGCTCAGGGAACACTCTCCAATCAGGCAGAGGTAGAAAGCCCTCGGAGAATGGGAGTCCTCCATTTTGTGCCGAGTTTGGAGAGTTATCCAGATATGGTGTGCACTTCGACTTAAAAGCAGGGTTCTCCTACAGAGAGGTGAGATCCTGGAAGTGAGACTGGGGCGTGCAGCCCAAGGATTTAGTGGATAACAGGAAGAGGAGAAGGTCCCATTCTTTGGTCCTCTGAGCTTTGTTCCTCAAATCATCAATATCAGCATTACTTTGTTGCTTTCAGAAACTCCAAGCAGGGATTTCTAATGCCACTGGGTTAGGAGCTGTCTCAGGGTCGAGGTAGATCTGCATTCACATCTGTTCCCAAAAGAATAATTGGGTTCCTGCTTTTCTTTTACCTCAGAGTTTATACATCAGAGGTTTGAGGCCTTTCTGGACCCATCTTCTCATCGGTTTTATTATTTACATCAGCAGATATTGATTGCAACCTCTTATGGGCATAAACACGTTTAAGATTTATTAAGTTCTCAAATTTTCAAAGAAAACAAGTCTTAAGTACCCTGAAAATGGATGGGCTTCTCAGAACACCAGCCAGAAGCCTTTTACAGCCGCCCCCTGGAATGAGTTCTATTCAGAGGCAGATTTACTGAGCAGCTGATGAAATTCAAAGAGCCAGCCCCTCCCCTACACACTGTCTCCAAAGGTTTCTTTGTCATTTTCCATTGAGATTTTTTTGTTCTTTTTCCTAAAGCAATTGCAATTCCAATTGTATGGGCCTCCATTACTTCATGATGGGGACATGTCCTTGGTTTCAATGACAGTGATTCTTCTAGGAATCAGGTTGTTCTGCAGAGGCGGGAAAGAAGGCCATCTGAGTAATCAAAGAACACAGAACCTGGTGATGTACTGGAGCCAGGGAAGAGAGTAGGGCAAGTGGGGCCATAATTAGGACAAGAGGAGGCAAACCACTGACCAAACTGGGAAGTTGCAGATCACAGAAGTCCTGGAGGACTCGGATGAGGCTCTGTATATTTGGTATCCACAGTGAGGTATATCATACACAGACATCTTTGCATATTTCTCAGACTAAAACTAACTCCAGAGAGTAATGGCAAACCTTGATTCTCAGCTTGATGGGATTTAGAATCACCAAGGAAACACATCTCTAGATACACTCATGAACGTGTTTCTAGAAAGGTCTAACTGACCAGGGAAGACCCAGTCTGAATGTGGCAGCACCATGCCATGGACTTGAGTTTCAGACTAAAGAAAAGGAATGAAACAAGCTGAGAACCAGCATTCACGTCTGTGTCCTGACCGTAGATGCAATATGACTGTTGCCTTATGCTCCCTCTGCCTTCCCTTTCAGGATGGATTGTTCCTACAGTCTAGTTGTCTACGACCCCTGTTCTCTGCAAAGTCACTGCAATGATTCAGATTACTCAACACTTCCTCAGCCTTCACTCAGATGGACTCTGAGAAAGCCAGCCATACTGTAGGGTCCACCTGAAAAATCCATGTACTGAATACCAGATAATTGCCATCTTAGCTAAAACTTCTGTTAGGTTCTAAACAAAACCCAAATGTGGGATTATCTAGTTTGGGGCCTGATTTTCTCTGTGTTTTTATGTATGCAGCTGGAAATTAAATTGTTTATCATAAGGCTCTGCATGTATATAGACATTTGTATAGTAAGCAGATCATGCAATGCTTATTGTATGATGCTATATGTTGGATGGTGTCTAGTGGGTAACTTTGACTCCTTAGTGTATTTAATTTTTCAACATGGCTTACTGGAATCTGTAAGCCACTCTCCTTGAACATGTTAGCTTATTAGTATGGACACCTGGTCTACCAAAGGCCAATGACATTGTCAGGTCTAATCTGTCTTGAGGGATAGATAAAGAGCTAAGAGGATCCACCTTCTCCGTCTTTTTTCCTTCCAACCCTCCTGTCTCAATTCATAGTCTTGCTCAATGGTGTTTCCCAAAGTCATTGTTTCTCTGGTCTTTGACTGTTCTAGTTGAAATTTCTTAACCTCTTTCGACAGTCATCCAGTGACTGCCATTTTCAAAAAGTAAATTCTGATGTGAAGATCTGTGTCTGCCTTCCATTCAGGAGGCTTGAATGCATAGATAACCTTTGACAGGGCTCAATTCTTTATGAAGATCACTGTGAGTATATTGTCAGATAGGCAGTGTGTGTATGGGGGAAATAATTTGAACAGACTTTCTAACAAAAGATAAATACACCCCAAATCACAATGGTAATCAGAGCCAGTGCCTCGTTGCTGATGACTTTACAAATCAGTTGGTCTTCAGAGATGTGGCTACATGACCCTGCCCCACACTGACTTATTTTGGCTTCAGGGGGCTGTCTACTTCGTTCTCTCTCATGCTCTTCCTCATTTTAGCTACATTGGTATTTTTGTCCTCTGCTAAAATATAGTTTTCAAAACTGTGATTAACAGACATTTTCAGATAGAGACATTGGCTCTCTTTCTCCAAAGAGGCACAGCATGTGTGAGCAGGCGAGCATCGGAATAATGTGATAGAATATGGCTGTTCATGGGAAACTGTGCTAATGACTACATCTGCCCTGCTCATTTTGGGCTGGCTAGGATTATCACTTTTCTGATTGGCTGATGTTTCCCGCTACAGTGAAATCTCTTCATTTTTGTGTCCCATCAACACAGAAGTCCCTGTAGTTGGTCTAGTCTTCGTGCTCTAAATGGAAGTTACAGCAGGTTAAAATTTGGGAACTATACTCTAAATGACCTGCTTATGGGCCACATGGACTCAGAGGTCTGGCACACGGAGGGTTCTTTAAGCAACTTTTGAACCTAAAATATTCTTGCCAGAAATCATTAACAACTGAATACCAACCTGACTTATCAGACTATCACAAAACTAACAGAGGTTTTATTTTTCTTCTACAGTCTGTCATCTTTGTTGTTTTTTATTCAATTACATAAAAAGTGAGAATATTTGAGTTTTTTGTGGTAATTTTTTTGACTCTAGAGTTCTTAGACTTAAGCACAGAAATCTCAAAGACAGCGAGTTGATTCTGTGTAAAGGATCTGAGTCTACTGCAAGGGAGCATTCCTTATGCCTCTATGATCTTGGATTTTCATTGTTCAAGCATGTTCATGTGTGTGCATGCACCTGTGTGAGTATTCACATGTGTGTATGCATGTATGCTTGTTATGTGCATACATATATGCATATGTGTGTAGTGTTGTGTAGGAGTGTGTTTTGTGTCTGTGTACATGTGTATGTGGCTGTATGTGGGTGCCAGAGGTCAATGTTACAGTTTGAAACAGGATCTCTAACTGAACCTGGAGATCACCATTCAGCAAGACTAGCTGTCCGATGGAACTCCTCCTGTCTCTACCTTCCCAGTGCTAGAATTACAGATGCGTGCTATGTCTCCCAGATTTTTATGTGGATCCAAACTCTGGTCTTTATGCTTCTGTGGCAAGCACTTACCAACTTAGGTATCTCCGGTCCTAAAGATGAGTTTTTATGAAGCATTCTCTGTGATTATACTTTAAAGGAATCAATCAAACAATGGATACTGTCCTCCCATGATCCATGAACAATGCTCTGCAAGAGGAAAAGGAACATACTCAGTCTTACATGCGTGGAATTTAGATGGATTGGATAATTTTGAGCAGTAAGTGTTTTAGTGATGAGGAAGCAGGATGGAATTACAGAGGAGGAAACGAAGGTGACATGTTGAGATGTAAGATGTTTCTCGCCATGGGGAAGTGTTTCTACTTCCTCTAGGCCAAGTATCCAACATATCTCAGAATAATCCTTCCAGATATGCATGCATCAAGGGACAGAGAAAATCTGACCTTTGAAGATCCTAGAGAAAGTTCTAGAAAGGTGGGAAGATATTTGTTCAGTCAGTGGTTACTGGAGAAAGCTGGAGCTCTTTCTTCCAAGGAGGAGGTGGAATTTGTTTTCACTCAGTCACAGTGTAAAGCCTTGGAGATGTGGACTTAATTGGTAAACTGAGAGCCACTGTCCCTGATTAATAAAAAGAGACCTTCGAAATTTCTCCAGGTGTAAGTTGTTATGCTATTTCATATGGCAACTTGTCATAGGCATCTAGGGCTCCCTGGGGGTTTCCTTTGTTATCAGTGCTCGTCTCTTTACTTTCCTACCCCCCCCCCATTCCAAAAGTTTTCACAGCCACTAGCAGCAACAGCCTAGAGGATCCAAAATATTGAAGATAGTTCCTAAGTAGCTTTCAGATGATTCCCTGCAAGGTGCTCCTAGTATCGCTCCATGCAATTAGCCTAGAGGAGTTGCTGAAGACCAGCACTGGGGGCTACTTTCTTCACAGCTCAGCTCTGGAAACTTGAACAAATAGACTTGTTCCTTTGCTATGGTTCCTCCCCATAGCTGCTGTGGCCACATGGCTCAAGTGTTAGCAGTTGAGATGGTTTGTAGAAGGTGAAGGTTGTAATGTGTCCGACCCTGCCTTGGGGTTGCTGTAGCTGGTACGGTGCTGGAGGGAGGCTGTTCGAGCATAGCAAGGTTGCCACGGACCTACACACTCTGTAGAAGATCTGAGGTGTTGGATTTTCTTGGTCTGTTTTGTATTTATAGCATTGCACTGCCATTGGATACACTCAGGCTCACTCATCAGCTTATTCTCCTGTATCTGTCTCCACCTATTTTCATAATTGACCGGAAGTTTAATTCTTTTCATCTTCTTCAATAGTAATTAATCTAGAGAGGTGGTGGGCACAATCACATTGAATTTGCCATCAGTGGCAGGAGGGGGAGGTGAAGCTCTCTGAGTAAAAAGGATTTAGTTGTAGTTGTTGTTGTTGTTGTTCATAGGAAGGTTGGTCTCACTCAGTAAATAGCCTAAGAATAGATGAGCTTTATGGAGACATCCATGATAAACATGTTTACAAGACTGAAATTTTTCCATCCCTTATCCTTCAAAGGGGAGTCATAAGTGCCTGCTGCTGATGGTTCAAAGAATGGTTGTCAGGCATTGAGCTAAAGAGGAGATTCCCATGGCTTGGCAGTGTTCAGAGCTGATTTTGAGAAAGTCTGTGGCCGGACATGTCTTTCTTTCACTGTCTCCCCTTTGGAAGGAAGTTGTTGACTTGATAACTACATAGCAACCTGGGAAGGATCTTACATCTTAAACCAAAACTAACAATTTTTTCTTCCTTCACTCATTCTTTCCCTTTGAGATTTCTAGGCATAACTGAGACGTTTCATTCCAATGCTAACATTTGGGGCTCACAGTGGACATTCCACTATGGTATCACATACGCACTTGTGTATGGTGTGATGAAATGTCCCTCTTCTCTTTTTGCGAGCATCTCATAACTTTACTCTGTCATTTCTGAGCTTATTACTGTTCTTTTAAAGATCTAAAGAAAGAGTCTGGTGGGTCACTCAAAGGCCTAAATTACAAAGAATTAAAGTTGCTATTGTGAGCCTTAAACAGGATTTCTCCGGTGTTTGTGATGAAGCTAAGCTTTATCATTGGCAACAATAAATAACGTGTCAAACAATAGATCTGAGAATTAAGTAGTTAACACTAACCATTGTTATTTAATCCGATTCCAAAGTATGGAGAATGGATACTCTCCATACTTTGGAACTGGCTTAAGTCTAAATGAAGTTATCCACAGATTAGAGTCTGAGAAGGAATGAACTCAGCTGAGGTGCAACTTAGAGAGACTTTTAAGTTGGAGAGATGGCTCAGCGGCAAGGGGTTTGCAATAATAGCTAACTTGAGGACTTGAGTTCAAAACCCCCAGACTCCAAATAAAAACTGGGCACAGCAGGGACTATTTGTCTTCTCTCTGATCTTCTGGCAAGATGGGAGGTAGAGAGAGAATCTTTGGAAGCTCCTAGAGCAGCTAACCTGGTGTATATAGTAGCAAAAACAAAACAAAAACAAATAAACAACAACAACAACAAACCCAATGAAACCTTATTTCAAACAAGTTGGAAGGCATTGATCAATACCAAAGATTGTCCTCTGATACCCACACGCATGACTGTGCTTACATCCGTGGACTCAGAGACACACATACTCATATGCACATATAAGACATTATATGTATATGCCCCCTATGAGAACTTTAATTTATAATATAACATTGTAGATTTAAATTTACTGAAGTCTTTTGTCTTATTGGTCAGAAGGGCTGTTTAGAATTTCAGTTTAATGGACTATAAAATGCATCTAGAGAGAATTTATAGTACTGTGGATGTCAGATTATCTTGTAGGCTGCCCCAGCTGTTCAGCATGATCTCAGTTTTCTTGCTCATGGATTTCTCATCGGTTAATGCATATAACTGTGAGTAGAATGCTCTTTGGTTTAGCTAGCTGACTAGGTCACACCAACTTCAGTTCAGTGTAGAGAAGGTGAATCTTGGGTTCATACCTCAGGCCTGTTTACGCCTTTCATTGTACTAACCCAGAACCTTCTGTTCTGGAGCTTTTGTGAGGAGAGGTGGCTAGATCTGAAAATTTCTGTTTAAAATCTTGGAAGAAGTTCTTTGAGAATTGAGAATGAGAAACACATTTTCAGTGTTGAAGCATCTCCTAGCTCTGTTTTTGCTCAGGATTACGCAATCCCCACTTCTCCCTCCTGACCACAGTGAACAGTCTTTGGACCTCTTCTGAAGCTTCTCTCACCTCATTGTCTCTGACTTCCCACTCATCCCCGAGCTTGCCTGTTTTGCTTATGCTGACTGGTCTATACACAAAGCATTTCCTCCACTGGAAACACCGTTTTCATCATTCATCTTCATCTTACCTCCATAATTCAAGACTTCCTTCCAATGTTAGCCTTTCCAAGCAAGTTTGTACCAGCAACACTATTGAAAGGCTCTATCAATCTCTGTTCCACTGGGGAAAGAATTATTCTTCGTGAAGGTGTAGGGAGGGGCCCTTGTTGCTTTCTACTGCCCAAGGCAGGCTGGAATCATCCTCTTGACTCTGGTGCAGACCCTGCTCTTTGAAAGGGCTCTCTACAGACCGTGATCAAGTGTGACCATGCTGTGTTTCAGGGGAGCCTTCCTTTTACTCAGAAGTCAGTACTTTTATACTTTTACATCCCTGAATCTTTGAAGCTCCAACATAAAAAACGAAAAGGAAAAGGAGAGAGAGAAAGGAAGAGAGAGAGAGAGAGAGAGAGAGAGAGAGAGAGAGAGAGAGAAAAGGAAAACCACCTTTGTTGAGGTGCATGTTAGGGGCCAGGTAGATATTACTGAGAGGAGGAAATTAATCAGACCATTCCTGTACACATTAGGTAAATTGTTTCACTCGGAGTTAAAAAGCAGCTAGGGAGTATTAAAGTCCAGGGTGCCTGCATGGACTTTATGATAGTCTTAGCTTATGACCTTATATCGTTTTTATTTCTCTATTAAATCAAGATGTATCTCATTGAGCTGCCATCCCATATGACAGGAAATGCTTCATTTCAGTGTGTGTGACTAGACTTGTCCCTGACGAAAGAAAATGACATGTCTGTTTTCCCCCATGTTCCCAGTGTGGACAGCTGGAATCCCTGTTGCTATGGATGCCATAGAGAAGATGTCACTGATGGGCTCAATCTGTCTCCCCAAGAGCATCAAAGTTCTAATGCCGAGTATGTCTGCATATGACCTTAGTTGGAAGTAAGGCTCTGTAGATAATCACATTAAGATGAGGTCGTGAGAGTGGCCCTTAATCTACTCTGACAAGTGTCCTTACATTGTGCTTCTAATGTAAAATGTCCCCCCATAGGCTCATGCGCTTGAAAACTTGGTCTTCAGATAGTGGCACTGTTTTGGAAAATTGTGCTGCCTTTAAGAGGTACACTTTCTCTGAACAAATGGGAAAAGTGAACAAGCTTTGAGGTTCCAGACACTGGCCTTACTTCCTGTCTGCCCTCTGCTTCCTGACCCTGAATGCACTGTGTCCAGCCACCACCTGCCCCTGCCGACATGCCCTCTCCATCATGATAAACTTGATTCTCTTTAAGCTGCAAGGCTAAAATAACTCCCCTTTTCCTAATCTGCTTCTGTCATAGCAATGATGTAAGTAACTAATACTCCCTATAAAAGAGAAAATTTTGGGTAAAGGCAGGAAGTTCCTCACCTAAAGGTTGGAACTGTGCTGCCACAAATCAGAGAATCCCAACAGCAGCTGAGAAGCCACAAGAAACAAGGGCAGTGGGACAGCTCATACTAGCTCATAGCCCTGTGGAGAACTCAACCTTGTACCACCTTCATTTTGGACTTGTAAGCTGGGACTGAGACAAATTTCCATTGTTGAGGCCACCCAGTTTGTAACCCTTTATTCCAGCAGTATGTGAATGCAGAGATTATTTAAGTCTATAGAATCGAGTAAGCACTGAGTGTCTTGAAGGGTCTCTGCATCAGCCTCATAATGTCTATTTGTCGGTTGAATAAGTGAACCCAGAGGTTTCTTAATCTAAGCTTTGTGTGAAATAACAGGATTTTTAAAATGGATTTTTAGGTTAGACAAGACTGTACCTTTTAGATTAGGCAGGGAAACAAGGTGTGGGCGTTAAACGATCTTATTGTTTCCTTAAACCCACAGTTTGTCATATGAGCCTCGATCATTAGATTATCATACCAGAGATGAAAACGCCTTGAACGTGTATTGTAACTTTAAGATAATGAAGGCATGGTTTCTAGCATAGGTGTGTTTCATGAGCTCATTCCCTGCCCCCTTCCACCTCTTTCTTTGTCCTGATGCTAAGGCTTGCACTCAGGGCCTTGCACATGCTAGGCAAGCACTCTATCATTCAGCTACAACCCCAACCCTAAACTTGGCTCGTGGTGTAACCCCACGAATATTTTTCTGTCACCCTGACTCTCCCACAAGTTCAGCAGGTGAGCTTGGACAGACGTCCTCTTAGTATTGATGAAATGTGAACTGTGTTCCAGACTGCGCCTTCCTCTTGTGTTTTTCTTAAGAAACATCCATCCTTATGAGAATAACTGGGAGAGTACATTCCTTTCTGGCCCAGGGTCGGTACAATGAGGAAGTTCAGTCACCAGGATCTTGCGTGGGACTTCTCTTGGCCTCCTGAACCTTGTGATCTTTGTTAGAAAGTTCAAAGAGAACATGGGGGCACAGAGCTTGGGCATCAGGAAGGGTCTCTTACAGAGCCTCGGGGCTGAGAGTGGACAGCGGGCCAAAGAGGCCATTGTGCTGATCTACAATTTTAACAGGTTTCATGTTAGTTTTAAAGTCTCTAAAATGGGCAATTTTTTTTTAAGCAGCATTTTTCTTGTCCAGGTAAGTGACAGACCCATTGGAACTGACTCATATGGGAGAAAAAGAATTATGTCTCTCTGTCCTTTATCACAGAAGCTCAGCTAGATATTAATAATATAAGTTTTGTTCAGTAATATAACTCAGATCCCTGCCTTTTGACAGTCCTTTAGTCTTGTTTTGACAAGCTGTTAAGTGTGTGGGTGGGGCTTCCCCTTCCACGACCCTCAAGCTTGTTACTACTTCACTAGCTGCCTCACAGTTTGCTCATGACTTTGACCCATTGTCTTCTCTTCTGTGCCGTATTGTCACTCTCAGCTGTTCTCGTTTCGTTTCATGGCTTGGATAAAATACCCTGAGACTAAGCAGCTTAAGGGAGAAAGTTTATTTTAGGTTACAACTCCAGGCTATATACCATTATACCATCACTGCAGTGAAGTCACAGCTACAAGAGCTCGAGAGCTGGTTACAGCATATCTACAGCCAAGAACAGAGATTAATGAATGGGTGCTTGCTTAATACTCGGCCAGCTTCTTCTTATACAGTCCTGGATACCAAGCCAAGGGAATGGTGCCACCCACAGTCAGCTGGGTCTTCTCATCAGAGTTAGCCCCGTTATTAATATGTCCCACAGACATGCCCAAAGGCCAACCAGCTCTGGATACTCCTTTACTGAGACTGTCCCTAGGTGGTTTTATACTTGTCAGATTCACCATTACAGCTAACTATAAAAACATAAAACACAAGCCAATCACAAGTAGTCAGAAGAACTAGGCCCTTGCCATAAGTGGTTCTTTCAGTAGACTGTAAAAGAAGTGCTTATCATATCTCTGGCCCAAAGGTCGTGGGCTGCATGAGTCACTCAAATGTGAGTGTTTGCCTTAGGTTATCCTGTCTGGCATCTACTTTCAAAGGCTGTATATCACTCAGGTTCTCTTAATGTTCGCACATGTCTTTATATAGTTTTTCAAAATTATATAAGCTTATCAAAATACACTATTCATCCATTTATATGTTCCATGTCCAATATTTTAGAGTTGATGAGGTCTGGAGAATTACTTTATACTGTTTGAAAGACTATTCCTAATTATCTCTGGGAGCTGAAGTATATATGGGTATATCCAATTATGTACATCGCTCAGACTAAAAGTACTGAAAAACTGATTTCAAATCCTGATAATGAAAACAATAAAATGTCAACAAAATGCTAAGTTAGGTAGGGGCACTGAAACAATAGACAATACTGTAAGTAGCTTTACTCTTGCAAAACAAGCAGTCATGCCTAGATAGAACACCTCGACATTTGAAAAACCCATGTTTAGACTGATAACACTCATGGGTTGTGGATAGCTTTATAAAATGAGAAGCAGAGCCCTCCGGTGTTAATAGGCAAAGAGCACTGGTCAGAGGAAGGAGAAAGCACGCCATTGTTAGCATTTAAGAGTCCTTTCTGTTTTCTTTATCCTAACTTCCCTGTAGCTTTACAAGCAGAGAATCACAGACTGCAGCCTGTGTGTCCCACAGATAAAGCTTCTATTTTATACTTCAAGTATTTAGTTTTCCTTGCATTGTCAGAAACAAATGCCCGGAAGTGAGGGTTTTGATTCTTAGGAGGCTAGCTGGTTTCTGCTTGGAACCACACGCCTTTGAGATACCAACATTAACTCTTTTGCTATCACCAAGGCAGAGAAGGGGATGGGAGGCCTCAGTCCTGGGGAAAGAGTTGTCATCATGCAAATTCCATTAGTGATTTAACAAAAGGCAGGGAAGGGGCCAGACCTGTGCAGGACAAAGGGCTATTGGTGCTACAGTTTTCAGAGGAAAGCTATTCAGCCAGGCAAAGAGATGACCTTTACCGTTCTCACAAGGTCCAGGAAAACATTTGGATTTCTTGGATGGTTCACTAACTCCCTTCCATGTTCTCACATTGTGTGGTAGAGGAAGAAACTGCTTGTTAAAAAGCGTGTTTAAAAGTCCCCATGTCTTTTCTCTAAGCATCGTTCAGGTATGTCATAAAACAAAACCAAAGCAAGCCAATTCTTCCCTTTATTCAAACTCACTCAAATTATGTGGGAAGCTACACTGCGCAGCCTAAACACAAGTTGGTAAGTGGTGTTCATTGGAGGAAAGTCACAACAATCCAAAGGTAATGCCTTCGATCCAGCTTGGGTTCTATGCCTTTTTCAGGATGTTCAAAGGTCTCCCCTCCACCTGCCATGGGCAGAGGGAATTTGCCTACTCTTGTTCATCCAGGCAGAAAAGGCTGGACGAGGGCCTGCCTGCTGGTGTGTGTGGCTGATGCCGGAAGTGGACGGCTGTTCATTTCCTGCATTAAAACTCTACCTATGAATCTCGGCACGACCCCCTCAAGGAGCTCTTGAGAGCAGAGTGTTTTGCTGTTATCAAGAGGGGCTCATCATACTGAGAAGGGAATCAATTCAGACTGACTTTAATGGGATGGGGAGTCAAGCTGCAGTATAGCCCTGTGACAAAGAGAATTTAAAGTGCCCTGTATTTATTATGCTTTTTCTCTTTAATTATGTCTATCTTTAATATTCCACTGTTATCGCCTTTAATGTTTTCTCTTCCCCACGTTTTTGGCATTTTTATGATTTGTAGTTTCATTCTAAATGGGCACATGTCATAATGTCATCTAATTTTATTGATAAAAAAGAAAGCCCCTGTTTCCCGTGGCTGTGGGCCAAGGTATACTATGACTTATCATTCTATTTTTTCCCCCAGATTATGTAGCAGCCTGTGTAATGTAAAGTAAAAGAATGTTTCCCATTTGAAAAAGAGATTTACTGTTCTCTTGCCATCACCTTGGGAAAGTGAATGGTGGGTCTTAGAGTCAGATTTTTGACATCTAAAAATATCTCTGGCCAATTGAGAGTACACAGTGAATGTCTGATGGATGAATAATGAATAAATGATATGATGGATGAATAAATGATCTGAGCACTAGAATTTGTGTGTGCATGTGTGCACAAAAGCATACATGCCTGCGCAGGTCCACTTCTGTGCACGAGGAGACTGGAGGACAATCTGAGGTGTTATTCAAGTGCTGCCTTCCCCCCCTCCTCACGTCCCTGAGAAAGGGTCTCTCACTGGTTTGGAACTCAGTAAGGCCAGAATAGCTGGCCAGTGAGTCTCAGGGCTCCCCTTGTCTTTGTCTTCACAGTGTTGGGATTACCTGTATGCCCTACACATATCAGAGGCTTCTCAGGATCAAAGGCAAGCACTTTCCCTCAGTAAGCTTTCTCCCCAGCCCTCTGGTTAATATCTAAATACTACATGTCCTCCCATAAGGAGACTTGGCACTTCTCTGGTTAATGCGGTCATGTAAAACCAAAATTTAAATGTTCCCACCTTTTAGTTATTCCTTCACTATTCCCTTTGTCTTTATTCTTCAAACCGACAAAACAAAAGCTCTTCCTGTGTACTAACTGGGTGCATCCCCTTCTTCCTTTCCTCTCCCTTCTTCCTTCCTCTTTGTCAGATCTTAAGACACACAGACTTAAGGAAGAAACCATGCCAGCTCCCTCATCTCCCAGCACACTCAGGGTTTATTTCTAGCATCTATGGATCTAGTCCACTCTGTTTTCAGCAATTAAGGTTCTGCCTGAGACTCTCCAAGGAAGGAATAAACTCCCCTTTTCATTATTTTGTAAATAAAAACCCCCTGAGGAGGCAGGCTATGGCCTAATTTTTCTCAGTGGCCCAGCCTTGGAATCTTGGCTTCAGCAGATCCCAGCCCTTTCTCTTCTGATGTTCTCCTCTGTGTGAGATAGTTAAGAACAATCACAGAGAAAACAGCAGCGAGCTTAGGAAATGAGACCCGGCTCACAGCACAACCAGAAGGATCCTTTGAAGCAGACTCATAAGCTACAGGAAATGCGGAGAGCCACTCTTAAAATTCTGACCTCATTTATATGTCTACATTGTTAGGGCCTAGAGGTGACTAGGGGTTTGAAAGTGGATGAGACTCTGGCTTTACTTGAAGAAGATAATATCCTTGCAGTGTGTGGAATGACAAGATAGAGCATGAATGCCATACCTAACATTGAACTTGGAAGGTACTGGATACAGCCCTTGACATAAGGGCTCAACACCCCATGCCTTGGAAGCATGTGCTTCGCAGAAGGAGAGGAAAGAAAACCAGAACTGTCAATCACAGATCTGATCAGTTCTACTAAGGAGTATGGACCTCTCAGGCTGAAGACCAAGAGGAACTACTGGAAAGCTTTAAACAGGGCAGTAACATTTGAAGGAGATGCTCTGGTCATACACTGGAAAAGAGTAAATTCACATGCAGGGACACAGTTAGGAGGTTTGCAGGGGAATAGAAGGTAGCAGTAGTAGTTGCCTTCCTGAAGCCAGTATTGGAGATGATACCCATAGAGGTATATGATGAGAAAGGAGGGATGGACCATGATGTGCTGGGTGCAAAAAAAAGGAGAAGAGGCTGGACCAAGCATGGCATTGGGTTTCCTAGCTTCTAGTGAAGGACTTTGAGGAGCCATCTTGATTGTCTTTGATCTTTAAGTACAAGCTAGTGCTCCTAAAAGCTTCTGGATCGACATCTCTGAAGATCAGTGCCATCTCTGTTTCATCACAATGGACAGCAAAGCAGGCATGTGGAATCCTGTGCAGCTTTGCAGAAATTCTGCAAAGGACCACAGAGTGTTGCAGGCACACGCCAGGACTATTGAGCAGTTTGAGCTGAACTGAGGTTTGTCAGACAAAAGGTTAAGATCTATTTCCTCAGGCTAGAGTGATAGCTCCACCAAGAAAGAGCATGCCTTGTAAGCATAAGGACCTAAAAGCAAAGCCCCAGAATCCATGAAGGAAACAGCAGGGTATTGAGATGCTGGTTTTTAATCTCAGCACTAGGGAGGCAGAGATAGGTGCATCCCTGGGGCTCAGTAACCAGCCAGCAGAGACAGCTTGGTAAGACTCAGGCCAGTGAGAAAGTGTCCCACAGACAAGGCAGTCAGCAACTGAGTAATGGCACATGAGATTGTCCTTTTGGTTCCATACACACATGCACACAAGGCCACAGGTGCATTTGCACCACATGAACATGCATGATGCACACAGTTATTTCTTTTTTTATTTTTTAATTTATTTTCATTTTTTTACATTTGTTTAGTTTTTTGGATCTGAGTTCTCTATCTACATGTACACCTGCATGCCAGAAGAGGGCATTCCATTCCATTACAGATGGTTGTGAGCCACCATGTGGTTGCTGGGAGTTGAACTCAAGACCTCTGGAAGAGCAGTCAGTGGTCTTCCGCTGAGCCGTCTCTCCAGCCCCCACAATTATTTCTTAATGTTCTTTGTGAAAAGGTTCAGTCACAATAGTTGTTCTGTGCTCTCTGTGGACTTAACGTGTGTGTGTGTGTGTGTGTGTGTGTGTGTGTGTGTGTGTGTGTGCATCTACATGTGCGTGCATGTATATAATACTTCTTGCAGCTCCTCTGTTACTGGAGAGGGTCCTTCTTAGTGCCTCTAAGATGATGTGGTACTTGTGGAATGGATAACTAGGAACTGGAAGGTAGTCACTAACTCATCTACTACTAAAGCATGTCAAACAGCACAGCGGTGATGGTTTGTTTTGGTGCCATAATCTAAGATAAATTTGATCTGATGGCTTGAAATTGAGTGAGCCCACATAACCCATTATGTCTCTTAAGAGGTATAATCTACCGTAAACATTTGTGTTGGCCTGATTATGATGGTGCCAGGCTATAATGACTGCATTTGGGAGGCAGAGGCAGGAGGATCAGGGATTGAAAAACTAGCCTTGGCTCCATAGTTTGAGGTCAGCCTAGGCTACACGGAACACTCTTATCCCTTTAGTCTCAAAAGGAAACAAAATTAAAATTATTGTTTGAAATAAATTACTATGGGAAATGTTGCCAGCAAATCCATAGTTAAAAAAAAATACATTAGGAACTCAGGAACACACTACACATTTTTTTTTCTTAAAAACTCAAACCCCAAACCCCCCGTATAAGGGGTAAAATGTGAATGAAAGAAATGATTCATTTTATTGGAGTAATTATAACAACGGCTCCTGTTTTCATCCATCATACTCATGAAATAAAAATATATTGAGGGAAAAGTATTATTTACCTGGAGATGAAGTTTAACATGTGAGGTAGATGAAAGTCAGTTTTTCTAAAGGAAGAAACTGAAAATGAGCTGCAGACCATAATTCCAGCAGAAACTCATCATTATGGACTAGGAGTTGGGGTGAGATCATCGTGGAACGGGAGCCAGAGTGAGCGCAATCTCTACCCAATATTTTTTTTTTGAGGCACAAATGTAGCCAGGAGTGACTCATTCAACAGGGTGCCTCAGAGGTGGAGGGTCCTGGATATAAATGGGCAAGACTGCAGTGAGGGAAAAGCATAACCTTGGATCCACCCTTGTCATCAGTCCGGTGAGTTCAAAGGAATCCACTACTCTGATTCCGCTCTGTGCCTTGTGGGTCCTTACTGCAGGGACTTCAGGTGACTCAGCCGGCTCTTGCATCTACCCGGCTCTGCTCCCTTACTGCAACCATGTAACTTTCCTTCCTGTAGAAAGGTTAGCTGGAAGGGACAGGGGACGTGATGTATGCGTGCAGACTCTATTCCCTGTGATCCCCTGAGAATGTGCACGGGCAGCTAGAACTGGGGTCTTGGTGCCTACCATTTGAGGGAGGAGCCAGAGGGAGCCAGAAAGGAAGGGGTGACTTTCCCTCACTTTCTGTTTATTTACTCTCTGGGGAAGTCAGTGTGGGATACCAGGAACAGAATGAAGCTTAGAGAAATCTGGGTCCAGTTTTCTGCTGTTAACAATCTTATTTGCAGATGTGTTTTAAAAGGTCCAGTCAGACCATTCATCCATCAACTATTAATTGAGGTTTTGCTTATTGCTGGAGATCCCAGAGGTAGCATTGAAACTGGTTTCTTACTTTTATGGAACTTAAAATCTGCTTGGTAGTGAATGAATGAATAGACTATGAATGAATGAATGAATGAATGAATGAGATGAATGAATAGAAGGTGCGTGACAAAAGGCAGGGTAAGCGGTGAGAGAACAAGCAGGTCATATTTAGATGTGGTGATTAAGGGAAAACCTGTTTGGTGTGACTTGTGACTGAAAGGGACCATGGACACATTTAGCTCAGTGCATGTTTCATAGTTAGCAACTGACCAATGCTAACTGATGATTCCTGTTCCCAGACAGGCTGTGCTCTCTGTCAGTCTGTGTCATCTGTGAAGGAGAGGGACTTTGGCTTAGGATATATTTATAGTGGAATTCTATATCTGTATATACAAAACAAGAATATTTGCATTTGCAATTTTAATTCCGGAGCTAGCTAATCCTGTTTCAAAGAGAACCAGAATAAGTTAAATGCTTCATGTAGATAAATATCTCACATGAATATCCCGCCCCCCATCAATACAATTAAGTAAACATCCGTGCCCATTGACTTTGTGTCAGGCAGTATTCTGGGTACTGGGGAACAAAGGCACAGACTAGAGTCTTGGCCTTCAGGGAGCTTGTGTTCTTCGCCTGCTATTGGCTTTAATAGAACCGTCAGGAGGGATTTATATGCTGACGAGGCTCCGAGTTTAGAAAAACAAGTTACACTCATGTGTTAACTTTGATGTTTGTTTTAGTTTTATAAAATATGTAAGAGGCTTTTCCATTAGTGAATAAGACTTTCTAAAAGCTTTCAGAATCTCATGTCATGAGTAGTTAAATATCACTAAAGGAAAGTCTCAAAGCCCTGGCAGCTCGGAAGCTTAAGTACTGCATGCGGTTTGGATGCCTGGCCAAATTGAAGACCCCATTCCCGTGTCCGATCCGAGGCCACAGCAGCCCAGCTGATTCATGTCATCTGAAAAGATCCAGGCTCCACTGGACTCCCTGGGCACCCTGCAGCTCCCAGCTATTCCATGGCTTTTGTAAGCAGCATAGCATCCTCTGGCATGCTGGGAAAAGTTAGAGGCAAAGCTCGCAAACGGAACATGTAACACAGATGGGGTGGAGTGAACTTGGGTAAAGAGCTTTATTCTTGAGTCACAAGTAGGGATTAATGCAGTAAAAAAGCAAACCATACCCACCCCGGAGTTACCTTTCAGAGATAATTTGTGATTGCAGCAAACTTTACACTAGGACCATCCAGATCAGATACTTGCTTACAGGCCAACCCTGGATTTCCCTCCCATACTATGTTGTCTTGTGTTCTACCATCATCTTTACCCCTTAGAAGGATTTCACCTTTCTTTCATGTACACACACACACACACACACACACACACACACACACACACACACACGGAATACACACAAACGTATGGAATACACACAAACAGGCACACACAAAAACATACACACAGACAGACAGATACATGCACAGACACAGACACAGACACAGACACAGACAGACACACACACAAGCACACACACACACATAGACAGACTGATAGACACACACACATTATCATCATCATCATCATCACCATCACCATCACCATCACCATCACCATCACCATCACCATCACCATCACCATCACCATCACCATCATCATCATCATCATCAGTTTTTCCCCCTGAGTGGATGGGGAAAGACTCGTGAACACAGACATCTCCTGTTCATCTTTGTTGATGCAATGATGTATCTGAAGCAAGAAGGTCAAAGGCCACAGATATTTGCCTGAGTTTTGATAATGATGGAGGGTAACAGGCTCTTGAGATTCAGGGGATCTCCATAGAGACAGAATTACATGGAATCCAAGTAAGTCGTCTCTGTTCAAGGGATGGTGCTCCCGATATACTTTGGGGGGCCAAATAAAGTGGACAAGAACTGATTTTGTACAAACTTTGGGATGCAAATATTGAGTTGTTTCAGGTGTTAAACATTATAGTGAAGCTAACAATTCTTTTACAATGGTGTCTTTTAAGTATTATTCTTACCTATTTATTTTTGTAGTATGAGTAGCAGGCGCTGTTACTCCATTTCTGAAGCAGGATTCTACTGTTTCTAATAACAAAAACCTTATTTGTAGGGACTGGGGAGTCCGTAATGGTTAATATGGAGGACACTTGAACCATCCACTTTGATTCTACTTCTGGTCCACATCAACCTTTGGGTCACACCCTTTGATGACCACACTGGTAATGTCTGGAGGGTTAGGCCTGAAAGCAGACTTGTATTGGAAAATACCTAATGGCGTTCCATTCTGAGTTCATAGAATTTTATTTTTGAGACATGTAACCTATGCTGAACTTAACATCCATATGCAGGTAAAGATGACTTTAAATTCCCTCCCATGTGCTGTGACCACAGGCACGTTTGATGTGGTGCCAAAGATCAAACCCAAGGTTTTTGTGCATCCTAGGCAAGTCCTATGCAGGCTAAGTCACATGTCCAACCCAAGTTCACATCATTTAAAACCCCACTGATTCCCGAGATTAACAAAGAATTTCCTAATGTGCTATGGACTACCTAAGTGAAAGACAGACTACTTTTTTTCAGAAGTAAATGTTAGGAAACTGTTCAGTGGTCCAGAACTTTTCAGAACTCCTTTCTTGTAGCAAATGACTTGTCAACAGGCTGCTTCAGGGACTCAGGCAGAAACCTGTGGAAACTAGCTGAATATGGAGGGGATGAGCCACGGTTCAGCAGGTGGACGTAGATGTGTGTGTGTGTGTGTGTGTGTGTGTGTGTGTGTGTGTGTGTGTGTG
>JANHMN010000009.1:70827563-70852971 GCA_030674055.1 Rhabdomys pumilio
AGAGAGAGAGAGAGAGAGAGAGAGAGAGAGAGAGAGAGAGAGAGATGAGGCTTGCTCTCCCACACCTGGATTGAGTTCCTATAGAAACAGACACCAAGACAAAGATTCTAGGCCATGATCTATATGGTGACTGCATGCCAGTAGACAAGGAGTACAACCTAGAATGGGGAATAGAAAGTGTCCACAGGTTTTCTCTGGAGAGAGGTGTCCTACTGGGAATTTCTGAAGGGACAGAGTGAGCCCACCAAAGGTGAAATATGTCACAATTCCTCTTCAGCCACCCAGTAAGTATAACCACATTAAGGGATGGATTCCCTGGTACATTTTTATAGCTGTGTAGACAGACCATCACAGTAGACAGAGAATGAAGCAAAGTTACAGATGATGGGCAGATGATGGCCACCCTGCTCTGGACTAGAAGGAAATGGTAACTGAAAATCCCTGCTTTGTCAAGGGACTGTTAGCATTACCATACTGAAGCTCCTAGTGCTGCAGTGGTAGGAATGGGAGCCCCCATCAAAACTTTGACCCAGCAGAATCGAGGTTGGAAGCTTAAAGGGAACCCTCAGTATTAAGTAGTATGACAATGGTCTATCATCTTTAGTACTAGAGAGATGAGTCAGAGGCCGGAGCCATCAACAATGATGTTTCTCTCCCCAGAGACTCACAGTTCTTCTTGTGGTCCCCTTTCCTAAACTGAGTGGTCCATAGATCCATGCTATCTCTCTTTTTAGCTCTTTGAGAGATAGAACACAAAATTAAAGCCATAAAATTAGGCACAGAAGTGACTGTATTTATTCAGAAGAGGAAAGAAAATCACAACAAAATTTTAATTTAACAAAGTATACTAATACCACACTTAAAAAGCCAGAAAAACAAAATTTTAATTAGTTGTCTGATAATCTTCCTTAAAAATATTTCTCTATCCTGCTATGTGCTCTTTGATTGCCTCTTCATATGCCAGCCATGATTTCATAATTCCATTTCCTGTGAAGAATAAAAATATAATTTAGTCTCTCCTTTACTATGTTGATTGGATTTTTCTAAAAAAGCTACTATTGCTAGTTTTAAAAGGCTTTTTCAGTTACACTACTTACTACTGGAAATGTTATATACATTTTTGGAATTATTGTCAACATTTATAAAAACTCTTTCAAACTTCTTCCATTTATAAGCTACGAGATGAAAAGAATTTTTTTTTGAGATTTGCATTTGGCTTAGTGCATTTGAAACCTTCTTTCTTTTTCATGATGATGTCTTTTCAAGATTCAGTCTCCCAAGCTTTACCGTAGACTCTTACTTCATCTCTGGGCCTGTGTTTTTTATTTTTGTGGGAAGGTGCTGAAGGGAGAAAAACAGTCCTATAAATTAATATTGGTCTATGGGAATCATAAACAATAATTTGTTCTACATGAGAATGCTTATGATCCATACAAATATAAGATATTAAGCCAAAATTAAAATATATTAACAACACGATTTTCCTTCAGCATAATTCCAGGAATACTTACAGTCACATCTAGGTCACCTAAGTCAGAGGAAATATGGAGTAGAATTGAAAAATCAATTGTAGTTAGAACGGATTGCCATCAAGATATCCAATGGTGTGTAGACCACAGAGGGAATTCTATAGTGAAGAGACTTGAAGTTTCAAGCCTGTAGCATTAGAGCCAGCTTGTCTTCCCTTCGGCATTGTTTCTGGAAGCTAGCATTCAGCTTTACCTTGTAACACCCTGTCTGGGAGACT
The DNA here is from genome assembly GCA_030674055.1 of Rhabdomys pumilio. Taxonomy (NCBI): domain Eukaryota; kingdom Metazoa; phylum Chordata; class Mammalia; order Rodentia; family Muridae; genus Rhabdomys; species Rhabdomys pumilio. The sequence goes on from JANHMN010000009.1 coordinate 70,829,311, forward strand.
AGGGTTTCAGCTCTGATGCTGCTCTACAGTGACTGCATCTTTCTGAGTCTTTATTTCTCATTCCTTGTCTGCTTGTATGTGGCAGATCTATCATGATACTAGAAGCCCCTCCTTGTACACCCTAGTCCTTCAGGATCAACTCAAAGATCTGAGCGCCTTTGTTCTCTGAGGGCTTTGTCACCAGCTGTCTCCAAGTGTCTTTGTAAATGATAAGATCGTGGGTAGTTGATAAACAATACCACACAAATGGCTACCAAAGCAAGACTTGACTGCTGTACCTTTTCTGGTATAGAGTAGTTGAATGGTATCCCATTAAACCTTATGGAAAGGCTCCTTATTGCTAACGGATAATCCTATTATATATATCAGCAATGGGGAAATAGGTGTGCCATCAGGGAGATAAGCCACCAACAGGCATTTTGTCATCAAAGCAATAAGTTTACCTTGAACTAGTTAAAGAAACTGTCTTTATGTAGCTTGCTCTAAATGGGACATTCTGCTCATATTTCTCTCAGTTTTATTGACTGGTCTTTACAAGTGTGTGGAAGTTCTTTCTGGGGAGGTACATTTGCTGTTCACACACCCCCACACACACCATTTATCTTTATACTTTTTGTGTTAGGGAAATCTAGGAGGTTTAGAAAGCAGATCAACTAGAATATCCTAACATCCAAAAGGATCCTGGCAAGTATCAGAGGCTGCATGCTCTGCCAGCCTGACATGTAGGTCAATACCTTTCAAACCTGAGACCTATCATGGACTCTATCTTCATAAATAGTTTGGGGGTTTGAACTTGCTGTGAAGGGATTTCCAAACTGGGAAACTCTGTTGTGACTCTGAAGTGTGAGATCCACTTTCGCCTGAAAGGAAGCCATTGCAATAATGAGAAGTAATAGTTAGACACACGAGTAATGTTTACGGAATTTTTCTTGAGTCTATTAGATAAAGAATATCAGGAATTAAGCATGTTAGAATGTCATTGATGTCACAGATGAAAACTGACCAACTTGTATGAATGGGGCTCATTCATTGTTTGTTTTATGTACCCAGCTTGCACTGGAACTCCACAAATCCACATACATACAGATCCCATTCAAATGGACAGGAATGCATATCAGTTACAATGTACCTGTGAATAGCCTTGGTTATGCAAATGATTCTCCAGTGGGCTCAGTATCAGACTCTCTTCTCCAGCAGGTAGTTTAGAAGCTTTAGTCTCCCTGTTGAGACATTCCAGAGATCTTTAGCCATGTTTTGCCAAACAGATTTTTTTCTAGATACCTGGGCCAGTCACGCCACACATCGAGTATTCTTCACATTCCGTCTAGTCAGCACTTTCCCATGACAGGTGCGGTTAACCTTATCAGGTTTCATCTTCAAAACATGTTTGTTTCTGGCCAAAACATTGTGAAAAGCTTAAGATTTGGACATGTCAGAGAAAGAAATACTCACACTGCTTGTTGAGTGTGTGAAAGTTTCCTTTGTGTGAAAGTCACATTCCCTCAGTGTGAGAGTGTCAGGCCATTCTCTCAGCAAACATGGGAGCAGCTTGGGGATGAAAAGATTTTAAAATCATCTAGGCTCTTAGTTCTTCAGAAAAAATTTATATATATATACATATGAGAGTCTGTTCTTGCCAGGGGTTTACAGAGAGCTGGTTGTTACTCCGGATTCTTTTGTTTTTGAAACAAAGCAGGAGATTCTACCGAGTCCTTCACACGGGAGTCTCTAAATGCAGTCCTATTCTTTGGTTATTTATAGTGTGAAGGCCTCCACCTGCCTTTCCCCATTACCTCTGCACCCGCCCCCAGCCTCACTGTGACCCTATATTTAGATCTGACGTGTCAACTATGCCCACAGCAAGGTTGTACCTCTGACAAGGATGGCAGGATGTGGGGTTATTTTACCATATGGAGGAGAGACCCATTTGGGACTCTGCAAGATAAGTCTTTGCTTTATATCAGGAACCCAGTTAGCAGTTAACATTTTTATATCTTAGTGCATAATACAAAAAACCAATTCAGTTCTATCATTGACTATTGTTTACTTGAGGTGGGGGAAATATTCATTTTTTTTTTACATGTGCAAGACAGATTCTTTTATTTATATTTAAGTAAAATTACAAACTTTAACAACAAAACTCTTAATCCAGAAGCAATCTTAATACTGCTTTTGATAAAGCTGAAATAAGTCTTTGAAGATATATCAGAAATTGTCCAAAAAGAAAAAGAAATCAATGCTAACATACATGTTATTAATTCAAATAATACTGGAATATTTGCTAAGCGTCTTTGAGAAATCAGTTAACCACGGCATTGTCTATCAGGTAGGTAGCAACACAGCAAGTGAAAGACAAGAAAACAAAAGCTTAAAGGGAAAAGTAACTTCCTGCCATTGTGACAAACAGACTTCTGATTCCTGAAGGGAGAGTTTTAAACACTAATTCTAATTGCTCATAGATCCACAAGTACAAACATAAAGTTGTTGGTTATTGTGGCCTACACATTTGTAGATGATGTTACCTTCTACACAGGTCAGGTTCTTATTGTTTACTGAACCCTATGTTTTGAGTTAGATTTAGCCACATGGCTTGCCACTTGCTGGCTGTAGTGTTTCCCCTCCAATTCGCTAAACTGCTGAAAGCTGATCAGTCATACAGATGAAGACTAAGCTTGGAAAACAATTCCCTTTAAGGTAAAGTGGCCTCTGTTATTCACCATTCTGTTTCAGGAGGTGAATTTTCTCTCTCTCTCCCTTTTTCTCTGGAAAATGACCTCGAGGCATGGAAGCTGCAGAAATTATTCCTGCCAACCTGCAGAATGTGCCTGCGTGTGAGTGTGGTGTCCAAATGGGCCCACATGACCTATAGAGCAGGGGTGCTGAGGGTGTATTCCAGGAGACAAGGCTGGGTGTTTGAACTCGGCCTTCTGTTGCTCTGGTCTACATGTCCTTACCACCCTAGGACACACAACTACTCGATCTTCTGTTGCTCTGGTCTGCATGTCCTTACCTAGCACATGTAACTTTCATCCTCTGTCTTTCAGATCTAATAATATTTTAGCAGCTATAACAATAATTCTTTCTTCTCCGAGAACACCCAGCATATGCCCGAATACTCATATTGAATGAAAAACAACACCTTGGCTTGGCACCATGTAGCTTGTACTTTAGTTTCTTCTTTTTCTTGGGGTGTCACTGGGTGCAGCTGAGCTGTCACAGATGTGAAGGGTTTTTTTTTTTTCTGTTAAAAATTACTCATTTTTTTTTCAAGGGAGAAAGAACAAGTCCTGGCATTTTGGGGGGGAAAAGATTTTTCTGTAAAAGAAGGAGGAGAAAATGCAGGGAATAATGAATTCATCAAGCTGAAAATGCACGAGGCAGTGGAGCGTTCAGCCTTCAACACATGGCAAATGGAAAGAGAGCCCCCATTACTGTCGAGACGCATGGACACAGCCCCGCTAATCGCTTGGTCATGCTTGGGAGACACTAAGTCATCACAGGCCCTGACATGGTGAGAACAGGGTGCAGAGGTTTGTTGTAAGAAAAAAATTGTTTATTTAACATCCATAACCACCAGTCCTCCCTTCTTCAGCTCTCATCCTCAGATAAACAAGTGTTGGTTGGAAAAATGTGTGTGTGTGTGTGTGTGTGTGTGTGTATACATATACATGTTTAACTAACTCTATACTCAACACAGTAGAAGATCATAACTGAGGTAGGGATTGTGCAATAAATGACTTTTTGAGGTGGAATTAATTTATACCTAATGTTATTTCTTTGGTCCTTATATACACAGTGGTGCAGTACTAATAAGACGATGGATGATAACATCAATGAGTGGTTGTTTTATGCTAGTGTTATTTGGGCCGTTTGCAGTGATTTGTCCACATTACTTCACTGGCTCCTTGGGGCAGCACTTGGGGTACACCGTTGTTTAGCTCCACCTCACAGAAGAGAAGCAGCCTGATCCGAGTCACCTCGACCAAGAAGAGTAGAGTCACATACTAAATTGGGTGCAAAGATGGTGTGCCTGACCCCGTGACCTTTGTTAGCTTATGGCCTCTGAGAGATGTAATGGAGCCAGAGGACAGATCATTTGAGGACTCGAGGTTAGGCTTTCTTGTTAACAGGAGTCTCGCTGAATACGATGTGTTTAGTGTAGAGATAAGGCATGAGAATACAAAATCCTTTCTCAGTCATATTCTTCAGTCGCAGAATGATGTGTGGGGTTCAGAGAGAACCTTAAAGAAAAAGTACCTCTTTCTCTGGAGATAGCTTTCATTTATCTACACTACCACATAAACCCTGATGGACAGGTATCTGGCCTTAGTACATCCTCAGTGCACAGCATGGTCAGGACCATGAAGATGAATAGCATGTGGCTGAGACAGTGGACTGATCATAGTTGGGTTTTCTCCCTAAATAAAATAAGAATGAATATGCCAAGATGAAAGAAGAAAAATAGCCAAGAAGGAGAGTACCTGGAACACCCTAGGAATTACCAGCAATCTAAATGATTGGCTCTGTATTACTGGAGCATCAAATAGAAGACAGGAGACGAGAGAGGTGGCCTCGTTTAGTTAAGAACATAGCAGAGCTATGTTGGGTAATATCACATATGCTGTGAGAGTATCTAAGGTGAGGGGATGTATTACAGTAATGCAAATACCGTGAAGGGATAGGCCGTGGAGAGCTTCAGGAGACAGCACAGCCTTGTGGAATGGGTTGAAGGGAGAAGGAAGCAATCCAAACTAAAGACTGGTGCAATGGTCCTGGATGAATTTACGGAGGCATGTATTGGTCGGTGCCTTTGAAGTTGGAGTTCAGATTAACAATACTATCCCACTGATGGAGTAAAAAAGGCTTTTTAGATATAAGGAAAGAAAAGAATGGAGAGCCAGAGAATAGGTTTCTGCCTTGAAAATGAAAACAGCGGCAATGTCAATGACCAGAACAGGGAGTATAAAATGGAATCGGTTTGGAGTGAACAAACAGGGTTTGTCAGTTTTGGAATAAGGGGATCTTCTGAGACGCACTGGTTAGTGCTATACAGAAGCAGATAGAGGCACAGAACTCAGACTCCAGCAAAGGAACGACTTGGTCAAGCATTGGCAGCAGGCTTGAGGCAAAGCTCATGAGTGTTACTAACCACAATTCTCTCCCTGTGCTCACTGCTTGGCATGGTCTACAGTATGTATTAGTGTCTCATGCAGCAACAGCTGGGCTAGAGGAAGTAGGTCTTAGTAGACCAGCGATGGAGTTACCCAGCATTTTACAATAAAAGGGCTTTGGGACTACACACCAAGGTTTTAAATTGGCAGAAGGGGAGGAAAGGAAAACTTTGTATGAGAAAAGCCTTGAGGTTAGGAATGTGATGTTTGAAAGACTTGGTTGAGAGGCATCCGAGTCAAATATTGCATTCAGGGTTATGAAATCGTGAAAACTTTAGTAATTCTTTTAAAATGACTAGCAGTTCAATGAATCTGTAGCTCCTTGGAGTCTCTCAATTCATGCAACCAGATTTATTCTGAAAATTCTAGCCCTCCTAAAATGGAGGATGGCAACAAGAGGACCGTAGAGGGAGGAGATTTGGGCTACCTCCTCTAAGAAGGCAAAATGGCCCATGGTTTCCATAACTGAACACACGGCACGAATCATGTGCTTTAGGGCATGCGCACAAAGCTAACTCTTTTTCTGCTTAGTCACCAAGGAGCCTGGCATTCAAGAGCTCAGCACACAGCACTAGGTGCTGACATGCTCAGAACCAGAATTGCAGAGAGACTGAAAGTCACACATCGGATCCCCATTTGCAGAACTGAGCCCATAATATCCTGGAGAGTCATTTTAATTCTGGTAAGTTAGGGGTTAGTATATTTGGTTATTCCCTGGTGAAAAGAAGCAATCTGTTGTGGTCTGGAGACATGGTTCAGTTGTTAATAGCACTGGTTGCTCTTCCAGGGGACCCAAGTTAAATTCCTAGTACCTACATGGTGGCTCAGAACGTCTTTAACGCTGGTTTCCAGGGATCTAATATCCTATTCTGGACTCCAGAATGTACATGTGGTATACATTCACACATGCAGGCGAAAAGCACATTCACAGAAAATAACAGCAAATAAGTCTTTTTAGAAAATAGACAACCTGTGCTCTTATATGGCTCTGGCACCATCTGTACACTTTGGGTCTGGGCCTGACAAGCTGGTTCTATAAACCATGGATAGTAAATATTTCTGGTTTTGCTGGGCCTACATCCCCTGCGGCAGATCTGTTCAGTTCTGCTCACGTCACACAAGTCACACAAAAGCAGCCCTGGGAAGTGTGGAAGTGAGAAAATGTGGCCACATCCTAATGCAACTTTGTTTTTGAGAGCAGGTAGATATGTATTTACAGAAACACATAGGCATGCAATATTAGTGAAAAAAAAAAAAAAGGAATCCAGGAATTTGAAGGAGAGCAGGGAGGGGTGTATGGGAAGATTTGGAGTGAAGAAACGGTGTAGCTAAATCATAACTGAAAATCAAAAAAGGTTCAGTCGATGGCCTGCTTGCTTTAAAGGAGTATGGAAGCTAATTTCTACCCTAGAACTCACATCCAAAAGTCGGCACAGTGTGGATTACTCTTGCAATCCCCATGCTGAGGAAGAAGAGACAGGCAGATCCCTGAGCTCAGTGGCCGGCTAGTCTGGCCTAATAGACAAGCTTCAAGTCCCAGTGAGAGACTCTTTCTCAAAAACAAAACATTAAATTGAACAGTGCCCTGAAGGAGGAAACCGGAAGCAGTTCCCTTCAGTAGCACCTTCGTCTGGCAAACACAGAAACTAAAGAAGACAGAATGTAGGTGGGAGGTAGAGCTCAATGGCAGACATTTGACCAATCCTACTTAAGAATTTGATCCTTAGCACTGCCCAGCAAATAAACGAAACAGGAGGCGGTGATAGAAACAGGAGGCAGTGACAGGATGCATGTCAGTCCACCACAGTTATTTGCTAACCGTGGATTAAGTATTACCACCTTTCTGTCTCACTTTCAACATGTGTCCAATTTGTTAATTATTCCCACCCACTGGATCACCGGACTATGGAGATTACACATTAAATGATGCCCAGAGGAGAGTCAGGTATCCAAAAGACCGCGCATATGCACTCACGCACACACGCATGCGCACACCACAGAAAGAGATGGGGAGGGTCTACACCTAGAGGCTGAGACCGAATTGATTTTCATTCTTTCCTGGGTATTAACATAAATGGTACTGCAAAGAGTACAAACTCGGGGATGGCTCCATGCACACCTGTGGCTGCTGTAGACGGTGGAGGCCTCATCACCAGACTAATTGAGATTTTAAAAAAAAAAAAAAAAAAAAGGAAAAAGTTCTAATATTACTTATTTTTTCCCTCCAGCACTTGCTTTTTCTAAGCTTGCTCTCTCTTGACAAGTCTGTGGCTGATGTCCCAATCAAAACACAAACCTCATTATTGAAAGGCAATAAAATGGGTCTAATTGGCAGTTCAGTTCCCACGAAGAGAAATTGCTATGACTGCTCCCCTGGCCCGTCTTTCTGAATGAAAGGTGCCTTTATAGCGCGGCGGTGATGAAGAGGCATTTAGGGCTAATGCCACGAAGCATGTTGTCATGAAAATGCCAGACATATGGAGATCCTGACTGAGAAGCTGATGTTTCTGAGGGGAAAGTGCTAGGGCACGGGGTCATTGCTTGGGTTGGGTGAGAGAGTTACTCAAGTCTGTGGTGTTTTAGAGTAGCACCTGAGTTTGATTCTCTTCAACTCACTTTTCTGTGGAACTAGGGAGACCAGGGTGGGAATAGAAAGGCCATGACCACTTTCAAATGCACACTGAGAAGTATTTTCTTTTCTGAGGTGCTGGGTTTTTCTTCCGTAGCTTAAAGCGAGTGACTGGTTAGAGTAACTGCAGTGGTTGGTCGTTTACATTGTTGCCCTGAACTACTCACCAGCCACCCGACCCTAGACCTTAGACTAGACCTACCTGCCCTTGGGGGTTGGAGGTGAGGTGGTGCAGAGTCGAGCACACAGACTCTGGGAGCAAATGAGAAATGTTAGAACAAGCTCATCTGAAGGCTGCTGCGAGCATCTTGACTACCCTCTACCCAGGCTCCATTTGTCCCAAGAAAGTATCTCTTCTAACAGCCTTTACATAGAGGTGGCCAGGCCGTCCCTTCTACATTTCGTATCACGTGTCTTCAGTGACTGACATCATTTCATTCCATTGCACGTGTAAAGCACTTTAGTGGTGATTCTGTTAGTTGCACCTTTTGCTGGGGAATCTGCTTTATGGATCTCTTTTGGTGTTGGATGCAAAGCAGTCCAGACACTTTGGGCCTCGGGGAGACACGAAGCTAACAGACATCTGGAAGGTGTTCAAATCCATCATGAAAAGCCACGCCCATCAAAGTGTTTATGCAGATTAATTCAAGACTGGGGAGATGGCTCAGTATGTGTATGTGAGAATCTTTGCTGCGAGGCACAAGGGCCCGAGTGCAGATCCACGGAATCTATGTACAAACGTAGATACGGGGCTGGCAAGGTGACTCAGTGGATAAAGATGTTTGCGGCTAAGCCCGAATACTTAAATTTGATCCCTATAACGAATGTGGTAGAGAGAATCAGTTCCTCTAGGCTGTCTTCTGACCTCCACATCTGTTCAGTGGTACCCTGATGCTTTGCTCCATGCTCCACCTGGTAAATAAGTAAATGTAATTTCTTTTTTTTTTTTTCATGCTGGTTATAGCTATACACATGCTGTAATCCAAGCACTGTGAGGGTGTGGAGACAGATTAGATGAAAGATCTGGTCTCAAGGTAATATAATGGACAGTAAGAAATGAGCACCCTAAACGGCTTCCACTGGTCTCTGTCTATATGCACCCCCCCACACACACATGCATAATTACACACACACATGTATACATGAAAAGGACAGTTTGATGCTGATATTTTGGAGAAAAGAACAAAGCTCATATCTTTGGAAATATTTCTGAAAAAGAAATTATAAATAACTTTCCTTAAAATTGTGTCTGCAAAGACTCCTATAGGGATATCACATGAAGTCGCGGATCAGCAAACACCCTGGCATAAGGAATCTGTCCTGCTCTCTTGTCTCAATGCCTACTTCTTAGTCTTCTTGATTAAGGATGGCTCTTTGCAATCAAATAGATTAGATTCCAGATCTATTTGTCTATGGCTTTTGCCTTATGGCTTCAAAGTCGAGCAGTGGGATGTATCAAGTTCTGAATTGAAGCAGATACATTCAGAATTCTATGAGTGCCTCTGTAATGAGCCCTGTGCATTTCCAAAGTGCTTGAGAGTCATTTGTCTCTGACTTCATGGAGACTAGGGCCAGAATAAAGGAAAGGGCCTTCAAGATCATCTGCCCAGTTGGCAAGGCTACTACGTCACCATGAAAGAATTTATGGCTCCAGTTACCTGAGTCCCGCTCTTGTACCAGCGTCAGAACACACGTTTTCTTCCTTTGAAGATTAGCTTGACCGGCAACTATAAGGCCCTTCCTTCTGGTTTGTTTGTTTGTTTGTTTGTTTGTTTGTTTGTTTGTTTTGTGATCTAGAACTGCCCTTGACCTGATCTGGTGGTTGTATTAAGCATGAGCTTGGCTGATGAAGCAATCTGACCTTCTCTCCGGGTTCCCAGCTGATGTTTGTGTTTATTGAAAATGTTCACTAGGACAGCTGCTTGGAGCACTCTGGCCAAGATAATAGCATTAACTGGTTCTGTTGAAGAATCAATCTGAGTAAAATACATACATACATACATACATACATACATACATACATACATACGTGTGTGTGTGTGTGTGTGTGTGTGTGTGTGTGTGTGTTGGTTTATTAAGAGTGACATAAAATGAGATTGCTAATCAAAACAGCAACAACGGCTGAAACAGACACAAACTGAGAATTAAATCCCATGTGCAGGTCCTTTAAAAAATTTTTTTTTCTTTGTAAATTCCTTTAAACCTCCTGAGAAAATTCTGGGTGAAAATAGGAAGGTTAGCCCAGACACTGGCCCCCACTATCCTTCTGGGGGGGGCAAAATGGAGACACACTGCTGGGGGATGGGAGGAGAGAGGCCTGTGTAGTGCGTCCCGGGAAAGTCATTGTAAATGCTAATTCTGTGCCCACAGACTAAAACTTTGAAGGACAGGTCCTTGTCATTGGACTCCTCAAGAAACAGCAGAGCAGAAATAAAAATAGATCATTGACCAAAAATAGCCCTTTCCAACTGAGAAGTTTTAAAGGGCTGCAGCCCCTTTTTTTTCTGTTTAAAAAATTATAAACTAGGCTTTTTATTTCTCACCCAGAGAACACTGGAGGCAGATACATAGGTGGTTTATGGTTACAAATCCTGGGAATTGCTGCTGAAGTTAAGTGGCAATGATTTTATTCCTACACATTCTCCTACTTTGGAAGAAGAAAACCCAGGAGACTCTGGTCCTTGTAACTGTGAGGTTGGACATCTCAGAGGCTCTCGTCTGTCAGCGAGTTTCTTTGGAGAAGTCAATATAGTTAAATGTTAAAACAACTTTTGTTCTTTAAAGGAGAAGATTTGTTAACTGTTTTATGCTCATCTACTTCTACTTAAAATTTTCTCAGTGCGTTTGGCGAATATCTGTGACAATGCATACCCATGCATGGAAAGGAGATGGCCAGAGGCTGAGTTGGGCTATTTTCTTCTATGATAACAACGATGATTTAAACTTTTATTTCCTCTGTTAATTTCACACATGAAAACAATGTATTTACACTACTCTCCTTCCCTCCCCTCTTCCTGTAATCCTTTCTCCACCTTCTAATTTCATGTCTTCTTGTTATCTTTATCATCTTTTATTTCTTCTTCCTCTTTCTTCCTCTTCCTTTTCCTCTTCTACTTTCTCTCATTCCTCTTTTTAATTATAGCCCACTGAGTCTAACCAGTGGTGCCTCTATGTACGAGGTGAGGGTACAATTCACTGGACCATGGACAACCTACCATGGGCCTTACCACCGAGGACACTAACTCTCTTGCCCCCTGTACCCATCAATTGCCTGTATCTCTTAAGCTATAGCAGGGGCCTTGCAAGAACCTCTGTCATCATACTGGAGGATAACTAGCTTGATCTTGTGCAGGTTTGTGCCAACAACCATGGCCCTTGTGAGTTCAAATACCTTCTGTTTTGAGGCAGTTTCTCAGTGAGTCTGGAGCTCACTGATTGGCTAGGATGGCTAGCAGTGAGCTCTAGGTCTCTTCCTTCCTTCATCTTTGACTGGCATTACAGGTGCGTGCAGCCATACCTGATTGTTATTTCACTTTAATTTCAAGCTCTGGCATTACATAGGGGTTGTAACTGGTTGGCAGAGATATAATATCTGGATAGGGCTGATTCAGCAATGGACTATTTTACTTAGGATGGACATATCAGCTCTAAAAGTCAGGACTGACAGTAGCATGTAGGCTTGATTTGGAACCCAGTCACTTATCCTTTTATTCTTTAGCACACAGTCATTGGCCCAGCTCTGCTCTGGCTACTGACTAGGGCCACAGCCATGAAAGCTCTTGGCTACACACAGATTACATTCTCTTCTGACAATTACTCAAGAATAATAATTACCTCTATACACTGGTGGATCAGAAAGGAATCAAAACAAAACCACAGAACAAGAGAGATGATGTGGTTTGAGTTGTAGTTTTGCATAAAGAAGCCTATTTGGATAATGATTCACAGAAGTTACATGTTTTATTTTTGTTGGGGTTCCAAGAACTGGGAATAGAAGTTGGTAACAGTATTGAAGTGATATTGATATTTGGTGAGGGGATGGCAGGGGGGCTGATATCTGGGGAGGAGGGGGAGGAGAAGGGGGAAGGGAGGGAGGAAGAGGAGGAGGATGAGAAAGAAAAAGCATGAAGAAGGAGACGGAGGAGGGGAAGGAAGGGGAGAGGGAAGGAGGGGATATAGGACATTAGGTTACTGTCATAACCATGCATTTTGCTCTAACTGAAATTAAGCCACTTTATAAGATTTCAGAAAAAGGTGTAACATGGTTATGTTTCTGAAGGACCATTCCAACAGCTCTTAGAGAGTAAATTGAAGAAGGGCTGAAAGGAAAGAAGGGATACCATGAGGAGGCTGCTGCTTGTTCCGAGGAAGAGGGGAGAATGGCTTGGGCTATAGAGATAATCACAGAGCTAGGAGAAGTGGTTGGATTCTGGTTGGATTCCGAAAGTTGTGCCAACAGGACTGGGTGATGGTTTGGAAGTGATGTAAGAGGAAGAGACTCTTGAAATCAGAGACTTTTAGCCTACAATTTAAAAACCCTCAGACAAGGGGCTGGGCAGGTTGATCGGTCAGACACAAGCATGAGGACCCAAGCTGAATCGTCAGCACTTGTGTGAAAAGGACAGGCACACACACAGGTGTACATTCCAGCATTGGGTACTGAGACACAGAAGAATCCTTGGGACTTGATGGCCAGCCAGTCTAGTGGACCTGGTGATCTCCAGGATGAGTGAGAGTTCTTGTCTCAAAAATAGGATAGAAAGTGACTGAGGAAGGCACCTAGCCTATGCATGCATTCACATATGCACACACACCTCCATACACATGTACATATACACAGATATGTGCACATACTTCAGTATCATTCTAACAAACATCAAAACATCAATTAAAACACCAGGAAAATATATACCTATACTGTGCTATGAAGATTAAAGAGCTTTTATCTGCATTATTCTAAGTGAATATATGCAGTAGAGATTATATCTTGTTTTCATTCTGTGTGGGGAAAGTCTGATGCTGTTCAGCACTCTGGGCAAGCTTATCCAGTCAATGGAAGATCAGGCCCTGAAACTCAGTATTCCTGCATGCTTAGCATCTTACAGTAATCTGCCTGGGTCAATGCTGGGGTTGAAGCTTATACCATCTCAGCATCTTGGTCCTCTGAGGAGCTGAGTCAGTCTGAAGCATCTCTGACACTGTCATTTGCTATCACCATGTCATGTGAGTTCTTCAGAGATGGAGCTGCCGACTTGTGGTGGAGACCATCCTCTCTTACCCTTGTCATGCACTTGTCTCGGTGACTAGTGTCTGCTTCACCCACTTTGCGTCTCTTCACTTTTATCTTGTGACTGGGTTGATTGACTATGGTTTCAGAACATACTCTGAATTCCTAGAATTAAGCAAGACTGATTAATACAACTAATGGCTGCCACCATGACTTCAAACCCCAGTTGCTAACTAGTCAACATAATATCCCCATTACCACCATTTTATGAACATGGGCAACACCTGCCAATGAGTTAGTGTATCATGGTTTTTTTTTTTTTTTTTTTGGCATCTTTAGAAAGATTGCCTCACTCCTTGACCTGATTGGTGGATTCAGGATTAAAGAGACTGACAAAATCTAGTCATGGATATATATATATATATATATATATATATATATATATATATATATATATATATCAACACAAAACAAAGCTTTACCCATTTAGTTCATCATATGTAATAACATCAAAACACCTTAACCTCAAAATCATTAGTCTTAAATATCTCAATCAATATGGATTCTCTCAGAAATCAATTTGCAGCTACAAATATGATTGCTTAATAATTCACAAGCTGTGGGCCTCCAGGCTAGGGAAGATTAGTGTGGCAGAAGGTGCAGAGGTGTTTTTTTTTTTTTTTAACCTCAGATAAGATTTCAATTAAAAGGGGACAGCGCCTGTGAAATGCGCTTTCACGATAGCCATGTCCATCTTTTATATGTGTATATATTTTGAGGTGTGTGTGTGTCCTACTTGGGGGAAATCAATTTAGTTGTGCTTCATTGTTCTTTCTCAGATAAGAGTTATTTAGCTATCTTCCTGAAGCATCATAAATATTTTATTAAGACAAATCATCGCAAATTTCGGTTTTACTTACTAGATTAAAAACAATAATTTTAAATGGCTAATGACTGGTGCCAGCTCACATGAACACTCCTTGCTGCAGAATTGAGGAGGAAGGACACATGCCTCTTAGGAGGGATCTGATAACTGTTCCCTGGCTGTTCTGCTTGGTGTGAGAGAAAGTAAATTTTATTTGGTAACCTTCCTGTGAAGGGGCCCTTGCCTAATGACACCAGTTTGGGTGATAGAAATTAGCAAGGCTTGTGATCCTACCTTACATGTAACTTTCACAACAGATTGTTGACAACACACACACACACACACACACACACACACACACACACAATTTAGATCTGGCTTCATGCCCACTTTCCATTCCATTATTACATGATGTGTAATGGTTCTTCCAGATTATACTTCAATTCTTCCTTCCCTGGCTATTCTGGACCAACTTCTGTGGCCCACAAATCTCTGTTAAGCATTGTGAGAAAAGAGCAACCCCCCCACCGCGCCCAAAGCAGTTTCTCAGACACTGACTGAAATGTTCTACATGATTTCATAACGGAATAGATAACTGTTGGAATGAGGGTTGCCAGGGTCACTACTGTACACCCTGGAGAATGTCCTGTCACCTGAATGACTTGGTTCTGCCCCCACCCTGGGCCACACCCCCATGTAGGGCTGGGTGACCTTTCTGTCTATTTGCATAATCTTCCTTCCTTAGATTTATTCTCTGTGCCTGGGTCAGAAAACGGGGCTCATTAATAAACATTTATTGGGCACCAACAGGGTATTATGTTCCAGACATATTCCCTTCCCTGTAGGGTTGGAATCCACAATTTTGGCTCCCAGCAGTCACCTCTGCCCCGGTTTTGAGAAGGGCAAGTTATGCAAGCAATTGAAAAAGGACATTCAAATATTTGTGTACTTCAAAGGGAGATAGTCCTTCATTTAAAATGTCCTTCTAGATGGTCAGAACTTCTAAATATTCCACTTACCTCCTAAAGCAGAATGAACTCTGAGTCTCTCCATTCAGATAAAGCCAGGATATGGTTAAAATATTAACGCTCTCCAATAATAATTAGATTGTCAGGTTAAGCATCTGTGCAGTTAGGTACGAGGACTGGAGAGGAGGGGGGGGAACCTCATAAAAGAGGAGATTGGCTTCAAGGTCAGTAGCATATAGTTTTTAAAGTCACTGGGCTAGGTAGCCATTGTGCTAAAAATTCGATCAGTAGGCAAAGTTGAAGCCGACACGATGTTGTTGGGATGTGTGAAGATTTTCACTGAAGCATAATAAATAATTGAAAATGCCTTCAGCAAATTCCTGCCTTAATGGGAAAATACTTTGTCATGCAGCTTTTCAATTAGTACCCACTAATTCAAATTGGTTTATCGTTTAGCCAACTGCACATTAGATTTTTAGTGATGCATCTTTCTCATCTTCGTTTTTTTTGTTTGTGGGTTTTCCAGTTGGTAGTAAAACTTGGAAGGCTCCACTACCATATCTGCTGGAAGTTCTTGGCATTTTTTTTTTAAAAAAAAAACATCGATAAACACTCAGTAGATTATCAAAAGCTAAGCATGAACAGGAGCTCCACTGAACCCGGCTTTGGAGAAGCTGGACCAGTCAGAGTCTGTGAGGCTGTGGTGATTTTCCCATGTGACTCAGCTTCCCTTCACATCCAAAGCAGCCCACACACACGTGTAGGCTTTGGAAGGCACACCATATCACGGACGTAAAATTCTGTTTTGCAGATTTCTATGGAAGGCCTAATAGTTAAAAATGAGGCTCCAAAAACATCAGCCAGTCAATCAATTAGGTATTTATTAAACGCTGAAGGTGAACTCATTGCTGAATTAGATCAATTGTTGCAGTAGGTAGAAAATAAAAACGATTTATCTCTGTGTGTCCCTCACACACACATCCCCTCCCCCAACCACTTTGATGAAGGGAAAAGCCAGCCCCAAAATAAAGTAACCCAGACACCGGGAGGAGACTCTCGGCCCTTCTCCTTCGGCACTAGTGAGCGTCTCCACATCTAGGTCACTTAGAGGACAATTTTCCTTTAATCTTTACTGTCTCCCCCACCACTTAAATATAACTTCTCTGATAGTACTAATGATATGTCTGTGCCGTATTTTCATAGCACAATGTAACACCTGGCATTCAGTAGACAGGAAATGAAAGGACGTATGTAGGTATGAATGACGAAGTAATGTTCTTCAGATTTCCCAAACAAGGTTGACAGAGTATCTGAAACTTGAAGGCCCAGTAGGAACAAGATCAGGAAGGAGGAGGAGTAGAAGCAAAGAGAAAACTCTTGCTGGATACAGCAAGGAAGGCCAGACATATATATGAGCATGCCCCAAGGTGGAATATACAGGCCTCTGACCAAACAGAGGCAAGATCTTTATGAGAGAAGCGACACGATGCAGAAAAGAGATCAGTGAACTAAACAAACAGATCATTATTCCGTATTGATGGGTAGGCGTTCTCAGTATCAACGGGATGTCAGCTCTTCCAACCCTCATCCGAAGACTCGATGCGTCAACTGTCAAAATCTCAGAAAGCTACTCTGTGGTATTGACACACCCATTCGTAAATGTCCACAGAGCAGCAGAAGACTTAGGCTAGCCGATGCACTGTTGAAGGAGAGCAGAGTTGGAGGACTGACAGTGAGTGGACTTAGCTAGAAGTGCATAGTAGTCACAGCAATATCGGGCAAAGATAGATTTAAAGCATGATAAGGTGGAGTGGAGAGCCCAGAAATACAGTAAACGGTCAATTGATCTCTGAAAAGAGCAACAACGGTAATATAAAGGGGGGAGGGGGAAGGGCATGTTCCTAAACTAGGTTGGGAGAGCAGGCATCCACATGCAGCAAGCAGATCCTACTCAGACCTTATATTCTTCACAAATACAAGTTCAAAGTGTTTCATGCAACTACATTTAAGAGACACAAGTATGAAATCCCCAGAAGACACTGTGAGATGCCATTGACCAACCTCTAATGTGAACTTGGGGTGACACCAACGAACAATTAGTACACACACAAAAAAAAAGCCATGTGTGATAGCATCAATAAAGTTTAAAAAGATACTTTGTGTATGATGCTGTCCTACAAAAGAAAATGGGAAGGCAGCTCACACACCATGAGAAAAGATTTGCAAGCAATGTGCCCAAAGACCCGTTAATCAAAAGATACAAAACTTTAGCCAGTAATCCAATTCAAAAAAATGTACAAAAGATCTGAACAGACACCACCAGAGTAGGATGACAGATGGCAGATGAGCGTGTGAAAAGATACTTCACGTTCCGCGTTGTTAGAGAGCGTCAGGTGAGAGCGACAGTGGTCAGACTGAAATAAGCGATCTTGCTCGGGAGAATTCATGGAGCCTTGTTGAGAAGGGTAGGGCACAGGAGTGCTGAGGTCTGTGACCTGAATAACAAGTAGGGCTAGACAGAAGGTAATCAGCCTACAGGCTGAGAGTTTTATCCTTCTATCTTTAGAATACACAGTGCTTATTCTTACAACGGCAACCATGCTGTATGGGGCTGATTGGTTTGGCAACCAATGGCTGTTTTTGTAATGTTCTACTGTATGGTGGTCTTTACAACAGGCAATTTTAGAGCAAAAGATGGGTCTAGCATTACTATCAGCAGAAGTGAACTGAGGCTTCCTAGATTCAGCAGGTGGAGGATGTAGGGACGTAATCATGTAGAAGAGTCCGGCGGGGCTCTACTCTCCAAGTCATGTTGAGCCTATACCTTTAAGGGCTTCCACCTTCCATGGCCGGATTCGGCTGTTAGGGATGACACTTGGGGATAGTAAATGCAACAAACCTTTGTCAGAACTTTGTCCTCCAACCGAATTCTTTCCTTGTCAAATATGACTTATGACAATACAGCATTGCCTCAAATGTGGGCTATACACCACAGTGTCCACATTTTCTGGAGCTCCAGGGAAATGCAGACTTCTTCCAGTCTCCACCCCAGACTGATTAAATCTGTCTTGTAACAGGGTCTTTGACATCTTATCACAGTAAACTTTGAGAAGAATAATCTGGAAGGTCGGTCTTTAATTTAGAACTCATGGATTGGAATGAAGCCTTAGGCTATAGCTGCAGAACAAGAGCCATCCCAGCACCTGCCAGCATCCCAGGGTACTGTGTGCACACCTACACATTTACATCATGTAAGAGTGGCTCCCTTCAGGACTCAGAGTGCATCTGATTGAGCAATCAGTCACCAAGAGAATGGATTCAGGCCATGGGAAAACTTACTACAAGTTAAATAGGGAATTGGGGTTCCGAAAGTACATAGACAACTTAGAAGTGAGATGTAGCCCAAGATAAACACACCCTCTGACCCAGTGACTCTCTTCTACACTGAAATACAGCTGTAGGCTTGACAGCTAAGATGCAGGGTATAGGTTAGCATCCCTTCTTGTCCTGTTAGGTGAATTTGTCTCTTTTGTGTGTGATTATTCTGGCAATGATAGTCAAACTGGAGTTTCTCCAACCAAGGGAGTGATGAGAAGATGGAAATTTTGAGTTGAAAGTTCATCTATCGAGATTGAAAAACCTGAATCTGCTGACAAGCAGCCAGGGTCATAGAACACCTTCGAGGTTGACAGCTCAAACGGAGGTCTGAATTTTGTGACATTTGGATTGTTTAGAGGAAAGATGTTCCTCAGAGGTGTTAGGGGATTAACCCTTGGCACAGTGAAGCCATGGATCAGGGAGCGACACCAACCATGCAAGTGTACTTTAGGTTACATAGTGCTTGACATGTCCATTGTACATTTGGCTGACATCTCTGTGGTTAATCAAAAACTAGCTCTCCGAAGATATTTTGTACCTTCTTTCAAAATCAGACTCTCCATCAAATGGAATTTCTTAGAGAAAAAAAAAGAAGTAATGAAATGTGATTAGTGCAAATGTCTCTGAAATTTATTGTACTATTAAAATCCTATTGGGTCTTTGTTTATGAAATGTATTTTTCTGTATTTGAGGTTTAGGAAGGCGTGATAATGAGGCTGTGAAGATTCATGGCCTCTTTTCTATGGCTTAATTTAGGCTCTATATCAAATATGTAAAATAACATTATATCTTCCCACCACCTCTGTGCATCATACATTTTATTTTTATTTCCCTGGCGGAGATTTTTTTCCCCTTCTTTTCTCATTTTATAAATACAGAACTACTAACATTTTTAATTTAGACAGCTATTATCTGAACCTGAGTGATGAGCAAGTTTGGATGTTGAGTTTTCCCTCCAGGTCTGCCTGTAGGGTCAAGTAAACACTGGGGTACGCTCAGCACCAGCCACTACCCTCCTTCTCTGTCAATGTCCCCCTTAAGTGCATACTCCACTCTGTATTGCCATTTTATAAACCTTTCATTGTCTGTGAGCATCTCAGCAGAGTTGCCCGTGAGGTACAGACAGACATAAGCAGGCTAGACATACACTTGGAAAGGGAAGTGATGGGATCGGAAGCATGCCTGTGACCACAGAAGGCAATATTCTTCGATGGGTCCGTCCAGGTAAGGCATCCTTTATCTTTCCACATGTAATTCTCAGGCTCCGTCCAAGGTTCTTTTGCTCTTTGCCTGTAGTATGCTGATGGTTTCACATGGTTCCAGAAGATAAAGACCAAAGCCCTACCCACTGCCAAGAAGTTTTGTTTGACCCTCGTTGTGTCTCATAGCTTTTCTCTCACTGGTGCCTTCTGCCTGGTAAGGTTGCCCTGTTGCTTTCTCTTAGATCCTTGGCATCATCTGGATCTACATGACTATGCTAGTATCTCTTTGGATGCACCAAGACTTGTTTTGTTTAGTTTGTAAGTCTTTCTTTTTAAAATAACACCCTTCTACTCTCATCCTCTGATAGCCCTGCCTGGCTTCCTTGTCTCATGCAGATTCCTTGGGTACTCCTCTTAGATCCCTTATTTTTGTTGAATAATGCCCTTCCTCCTCATGGAACAGATTCCTTAAGGTGGAGACTGCATTCCCACAGAAGAGCCCTGCAAAGAGAAAACAGTATACACGCACCCTGTGAGGGATCAGTGGACACATTTCTATCTTTCCTCCAAGACTCTCCAGGGGCAACCTGCATAGTTAATACTTGCCGTGATGTCATTAAAAGGCTTTTATAGGTCAGAGCCTCATTTTCAAAAACTTTATTTAGAGCTAATGAAAGGAGAGAGACAGGTCCTTCTTCAGGTTTTCTAAGAGGGAGCCAACTAGTGCTGTGGCAGGGAATAGGATGCTGCTTTCAAGTCCTTGGAGATCCCAAGAAAGATGGCGTGAGTGAGGTTGTGGGAGTGGAGCTGACTAGTGAGCCCATTTATCCCAAGAACAGTTCTGAGAAGCAACATCCTATTCCTCTCCCTTCCCTTCCATTTCAGGAAAGATTAATTCTCTAATACAATGATGGTTTGTAGCCTCAGAAGGCAACTCTGCCACCTCTCTTGCCATCTGCACTATGGATACTTCCTGCTGCCTAGTGCATGTCTCTCTCACTGACATTTGACAAACCCTCATTGTCTTCTGTATAGACAAACCACACTTATCTCGTGCCTTACTGCGTACGAAGGGTTTTAAGTTTAGCAAGCTCGTTCATTTTTCCAGCAAGTCAGTGAGTTGAATTTCGTTTTCTCTCCTTTCACGAAACAGCCATGAGCAATTATGGAAAGTGTCAAGGGCCTTTCGGCTCAGTCGTGGCAAAGTAGGTCTTGAACCCAGGTGTTTGGTTTTGCAAGCTGCAGCATCAGAAGCTACTGTACTCCTGCAGGAAGAAGAATCTGTAGACACAGGTCTTCCCTGGCTTATCACCCACCATGCCATGCTCATTGTTATATAATTTTTTAGTTGTTATTTTCTGTGCCTTCATTCTTTTGCCCTGTCCTTATCTAAGCTGTCACCAGGCAACACTGGTGATGTAGTCGTGAAAGAGGACAGCTTTTCCGAAAGCTTCAAAACAATTAGGTGTTGATGATTCTACACTGCTCTCTGTTATGCATTCTGCTGTTTCTCTGGCTTTGTGTTTTCAGTGATGGGATTTGTTAGACTTACAGCAGCTTTTAGAATACAGCATCCCAAACCTTCGTTGCTTGTGGGAACCTGCTCCCCGAAGCATGAGGCAACAGACACAGGACTTTTCAAGATTAATTTGTCATCTGAGATGTTCATTAGTTCTCCTACCTGTAGCATGCTCTTAGATGGAAACACACTTTAATATGTTCACAGATAAGGTCATTTTAGGCTCTTAGCTTTATTAAACTTCATTCTCTTGGAATGAGACAGAGGAGAAACTACAGAAGTTTAAAGGCACCCAGTGTTCCCAGATAGGAAGAAATAGTTGGGTGACCAGTCTATGAGGGCTCCTACTGAGGTTCCCAGTTGCCAGCATGCTGCCTGTCTGAAGGAAAACAACAGATGTTTCTCCCTTCTTTCCCTTCTTTCATTGGACTGCCTTAAGATTAGTGACTTTCTTTTCTTTTTTCTTCCTTCCTTTTTTCTTCCTTCCTTCTTTTCTTCCTTCCTTTCTTCCTTTCTTCAGGATATATTCGGAGTTGGCCATTGAACTCAGGGGTACGTGTGTACCAGGCAAGAACTCGGCCTACCGAACAGCCTCATTAGCCTTGTGTTAGTATCACTGGGATTAAATATAAGACAGCGACATCTTAAGGGAGTAAGAGTTTATTTTGGCTCAGAGTTAAGAGATACAGTTCTTCGAGGTAGAGGCAGTGTGGCACAATAGCTAGTTCTACAGTGGTGGCAGCTCCCAGTAGTGGCTTCCCATATGATACCAACCAAGAAGCAAAAAGAGAACCAGAAGCAGGCTGGGATAGCACACTCTAAATCTTATTCTTAGAGATCTCCTTGCCCTGGCCATTCCTTTCTCCCCAAAGGTTCCAGAACCTTCTAAAGCAGCATTGGCAGTGGCCAGTGAAATGTCTACACACACAAGTCTGTCAAAGGTATTTTTCTATCAAAACTGTAGCAAGTTCTTTCTAGTCCTTTGTGTAAGAATTAGAACAAAGCTTTAAAACCTAGTTTTTCTGTTCAGGGGCAAGAGAAAGGGGGAAGACATTCTGTCTGAAGTATATAAATCATCCAGCTATTGTTTAAGAATCATAATCAAAACCTTTCCTAGGCAAGAGAATTCAAATAGTGACCTTATCATGAGAATGCTACTAGGTAATGCTTTTAAAGTGAATAATCTGTAGTAAAGATTATGCCACAATTTATTTTGTGTGCTTATGTGTGTGTGTGTTGTGTGTGTGTGTGTGTTTTCTCTTTCAGCCGAATGGTTTTCAATAGCAATTACTGAAGTGTCAATGACCTTCTCCTTCAATGGAATTAAAAAACTTAAATGAAGTTTCACTAGGATCAGTCTTTGCTGTCATACAGGCAACTGAGAGCAGAATGTGTGCTACAACGATGCCACCTATGGTTAGTCGCTTTTCTTGAAGCAAGGTAGAATTTCATGTGGGCTTCAACAAAGAGCAGCCTAAAAGAAGTGTGTTAGCTGTGTTAGCATCTCCTAGTCGGGCCAGGAAGCAAACCAATAAGAAGGCCGAGGCACTTTCCTTGTAACTAGTTGGGGAGAGTCAAGACCCTACGTTAAAATTCCTCATCGGAGATATAGATGCGTTCCATGTTTTCTAAGAGTTTACAGTTTCCTCTCCTCTGTTTTCTGTGTTGTGTCCTTTGATGAATTTTTATTTCTTTTGCTTAGATTGAATTTTCAGCCTTCTCCTTTATAGCTCACTTTTTAGTTATTGTAAAAATAATATTCTTTTGATGACTGGATAGTCATAAAAATATTCATTAGTATTGTCTGCAAGGTTTAGAAGTTTGCTCTTTGCAGCTTCCCAGGAGGCTTTAATTTGTTGTTGTGCAGAAAGCGGGGAGGTGGTCCTTTAAGATTATTCAACTGTCCGGGAACTGTTTACTGAAGAGTTCATCTTTTCCTCTCAGCTGCAGCGTTTTCTTTTGTAGATATAGTTTCCATTTGGTATGGTCCTGGTGATAGAGCCCTTCATGATTCTATTGATCCATCAGTCTCCAATTGGATACATAACATGTTGTCAAACAATTGCTTTACAATGTATTTTGTGTGTCTGGTGTCAGCAGGAAGATGAACAAATGAAAGCAATGCATTTATACAGAGAAGTTCAGGAGAGCTGTGACGGTCGTGATGATGGCTGCTGGGGACTCAAAGGTCAGCTATCTAGTGAGGAAACAAGAGTCAGCAGAGAGGGGTCCTGACAAGGTTTACTAAAGGAACAGGAGTGACGTGTGTGTGTGTGTGTGTGTGTGTGTGTGTGTGTGTGTGTGTCTGTGTCTGTGTCTCTGTGTGTGTCTGTGTGTGACTGTGTGTGTAGTGTATAACTATGTGTGTGAATGTATGTGTCTGTGTATGTGTGTGTCTGTGTATGTATGTATGTACATACGTGTGTATGTGTGTGACTGTGTGTCTGTGTAGGTATATATGTGTGTCTATGTGTCTGTGTGTGAGTATATATGTATGTATGTATGTGTGTCTCTGTGTATATATATATATATATGTGTGTGTGTGTCTGTGTGCCTGTGTGTGTGTTTGTGTATGTGTCTGTGTGTGTATGTATGTGTGTATGTGTGCAAGTATGTGTGCATGTATGTATGTATGTATATGTGTCTGTGTATCTCTGTGTGTATATATGTATGTGTGTCTGTGTGCCTGTGTGTGTTTGTGT
>JANHMN010000009.1:70855717-70877478 GCA_030674055.1 Rhabdomys pumilio
ATGTGTGCTGTTCCAGGTGTGATGTGTGCTGCTCCGGTGTGATGTGTACTGCTCCAGGTGTGATGTGTGGTGCTCATGGGCTGAGACATTGGCAATAAACTAAGCAGCCTGTGAAAATTAATTCTCAAAGCTGAGTGTCCAGATGATTGTTCTGTGGATATGTCAGGGCTGGGACCTTTTCTAGGAGATCCAAATGCTACCGGACTGCTTTGAGCAGAGAGATGATGCCAGTTGACATATTGTTTTAAAGTCACTCTTAGGAAATGGATTTGAGCAGACATGTTACACAAAGAGATGTAGAAATGACCAATAAGTGTATGAAAACATGTCAAAATCATTGGCTATCAAGGGGGAGTTAAAACTCCAGTAAAGGAGCATTTCATACTTGACAGAATTACCAAAATGGAAAGAAACATTCACAATAAAATTCCAGCTGACAGTAACCAAATGTATAATAACCAAACACGATCTGGGCTTAAATCTAGTGTTTGTGTATGTGTGTGTGTGAGAGAGAGAGGGGGGGCACACATATATTTGAAAAACAGGTAGTTTATATGAAATCAAAATTTCTACCCTATGTTGTAAGAAAAAGAAACCAGATATTATGTCCACCCCAGACCTCCCCCCTGTGTTTTTGTTCTTGTAAATTCCTGAATGTAGCAAAGTAAGATTTGCCAATTGAAACAATGCCATAACTTCCTGTCAGGTGACTGACTAGACCATAAAAAAAGGGTTCTTCTAGAGTGACAATGTCTTCTACTCAATTGTGATGATTTTGAGAATGTACGCATTTGTAAAAGTTTATCAAGTTTTACACCTTATTTGTGTATGTACATGCATGTGTGCAGTGCATGTGTGTATGTGGGTGTATACAGGTGCACATGAATGTGGCAGCCAGAGGTCATTGTTGGCTGTTTTTCTCAGTTGCTCTCCACTTTGATTTCTGAGACAGGGTCTCCCACTGAACCCAGAACTTACTGATTTGGGTAGGCTGGTCATCTAGAAAGCCCCAGGAATCTGCCTGTCTCAGCCTCCTTGGTGCTGGGATTACAGCCACACCCAGCTGTTATGTGGGCATTGTAAATTTGAACTCAAGACCTCTTGCTGGCAAGACAGGCAGTTTACCGACTAAGCCATCTTCCTGGCACTAAATTTTGTACTTTAAAATTTATTCTATTGTAAGCATTGGTTAGTACATTTACTAATAACAGAGTGTTTTCATTTTCAAAGAACAGTCAAGAGAGGGCAAACATGGAAACAAAGATGCTGTTATATCATAGTGTTCTGGGAAAGCAACGATGGAGATGTGGATAATAAGATGAGACTTGGCCAAACCTGAGTGCTTTGAAAGAAGAGACAACTGAATCACACAAGAGGCGTTAGAGAGAGTAGATAATATCTCCAAAGGATTTTTTTGTCCGAGCCTCCAGAAAATGCAAAATATTAGAACATTAGAAAATGGGGTAGATTTGGCTAAAGGATGTAAACTGGAGTCATTTTTATAAATATTTGAGATTCGTATTAAATATCCAAGTTAACGTTCTAAGTAGGAAGATGAGTAAATGAATTCAGAGAAGACACATCAGCTAAAGTTAGTCTTTTGAAGGGTTGTTAGGTATTCATATTTTACAAAGAATATCTGTGACTATGTAGACAGGCGTATTGAAACATAAAAAAGGGGAGCCTAAGGATTTAGCGTTTTACTACGTAGGCCATAATGATGACGAGGAACAGTCAACAATGAAGATACAATACACAACTCAGCAAAATTCACCAGAAGCTGAACAGGACTCTCCACACCTGCAGACATCTTTGCTCACAGTGATTCACTGCTCCTGGAACCTGTTTATAAGCTTGAGTCTTCATAGGATTAACATTTTTTTTCAAGATTCACAGAACTCTAAACCTTCCTTCCTTCCTTCTTCCCTTCCTTCCTTCCTTCCTTCCTTCCTTCCTTCCTTCCTTCCTTCCTTCCTTCCTTCCTTTATTTAGATCATTCCTTGACTGAAAGCCCGTGGCAGATCCAGGATAACCACCCCATTGACCCAGGCATTGCTCACAACTTCTTTTATTGTTATTTTTATGATGTCTTATGGAAGACTTGGCCATTTTCTGTTATTTGTGACCAAGTACTAGACATGCCACAGGCTAGCTCCTTCTGGTCCTTTAGTCAATGAATAGCAAAGGTGAGACAGGGAGGAGCCATCATGGCTTACCATTCAAGGGGTTGTGCCCATCATGGTGAAGAAGGTGTGGCAGTCCAGTGAGAGGCTGCTGGTCCTCCTGCCGCCACTCAGCAAGTACAAAATGAGTGGGAAGTTAAGATGAGCAGTAAAGTTTTGAATCCCACCCCAGTGTACTACTTCCTCCAGCAAGGTTCTGTCTCCTGGAGATTTCACAATCTACTCAGATGGCACAGCCAACTGAGGATGGAGTAGTCAAGCATCTGAGCCTATAGGGAACATCACTCTTCCAAAACACAATATGCAATGACTTTATTTTCAGCGTAACATCATAGGGCAATCATTTTGAAGGCATTTCAAGGGATTAAAATTTCAGTTTCACCCAGCCCCAGGTGCTATTGACAGTGGGATCAGATGATTCCGAGTTCCCACATGCTCACCTCTGAGATGGGACACCTTCCTCTTTTGCCTGCCAGCTGGCAAGCATCTTAATTGAGGAAGTGTACAGCAGGGGTCATATTCACGTGTACACAATAGCCTTGATGATCCAAGGCGTGTATCTTTTACTGTTAGAGCTGAATTGTGATACCAGAATATGGCTCAGTGCAAAGATTGCTCAAGCCATGATATTTGATAAATTTTATATAAAATCTTTTTGTTTACACTTGCTTAGATACAGTCATGAGGAGCTTTTGAGTGTTTTCTGTTGAAAATAACATAATTCTCTTTGCCCTTGTTTTTCTTGAAAGTGCTGAGCTTCGTCATATTAAATTACGCATCAAGAATTAGGAATAGGACTGAGGAATGGATCAGTGGTCAAGAGCACTGGCTGCTCTTGCAAAGGACCTGGCTTCCATTCTCAGCACCCATATGGAAGCTCTCAGGAGCTCCAATCACAGGGCATCTAGCACCCTCTGTTGGCCTCTGTGGGTATTGCATGCATGTGGAACACACACATCCATGCAAACAAAATACTCATACATAGAATACAAATGACTAAATCATTTTTAAAAAGAACCTCAAATAAAGGTAGTATTTCTAGGGTACACAGTGAAGTGGACCAGATTTGGTTTTGCTGGATCTAGTTCAGGGATAGTTGAGTGTCTCTATAGAACATTCTGGAAAATGGTCCTCAAAAATGTGTGAATGCATCTGTAGTAGAATGGAGCTATGTAATAATTTCAAATGCATTTCATTATGCCAAGACATCACTTTAACATAAAAAAGCCATGCGGATTTCCATTTAAAATACCAATAAAACTCATATATACTTTATCTCAGAAGTTCTTAAAGATTTGTATCTGCTTATTATCCTATTTATTACGGGTATGGGTGTTCCCGCTACATTACAGGTACGGAAATTAGAAAACAAACCTTGGAAGTGAATTCTGTCTTCTCACCCTGTGGGTTCTGGGGATGAAACTTAGGTCATCCAGCTTGCACTACAAGGTCCTTATGAGGTGAGGCATCTCACCAGCCCTTGTCTCAAAGTTTTAAAACATGGCAAAATGAGGTGTTATGATGCAATATGTCTTACAAACTAAGGAACAGAGGTGACTATGAACTAATATACTGATGTCCTGAGACAACCCCCTACCCTCTTACCAACTGAGAAACTGGAAAGAGGGTGGGGTCCATAGGAAATCCAAAGAAATGCTAGTACAATATAACATCTAGCCTTTCTTTTTCCATTTTATGTGAGTTATTTAATGACTTTCATTTTCTTCCAAATGAATAAATAGTGAGTGTTATGTGTATGCTTGTGCGTGTGCGTGTGCGTGTGCATGTACCTTCAGAGACTAGAAGGGGGCAGCGGATCCCCTGCAGCTGGAGCTATAGGTGGTTGTAAGTTGCCTGAGATGAGTGCACTCAAACCTGAGCCCATGTCCTCTGGAGGAACAGCAAGTCTCTTTAACTGCTGAGTCATGTCTCTGCCCTGAAAATGTGCTGGGTATTTTAAAACAATGCATGAGGATGTTTGAGCTAACTTTTATATGATTTTAAGGTCTCTTTACATCCTGGTAAGTGGCATGTTGCCTGTACAGAAGTTATGTGATTTATGATGGATGGCATCACGGCCTTTCAGAAATAACGTCACCGAATCGGAAGTGGTGAAATCAAAAAGGCACCGGAATAATTATGGATCTAGAAGATCTTGCTTTAGTTCAAGGAGAAGCGCACAGAGTCAAGAGGGACAGGTGTGTCCAGCCACAGGAGTCAGAAAAGAAGAAAGGGAAGCAACTTCTAGCAGTATAGTCATAGGCACAAGCAGAAATCTTACCCTCAGCATTTCCTACTATGTTTTGGGGAAAAAATAATGAAAGAGTGAAAAACAAGCCAGCAAGGCGTTGAAACCTTGCAATATTGGAAAACTGGGGGTGGGGTGGGGATGTCATATAAATGGCAGCAGCTGCAGCCATGCAGAGGCAACTGCTCAGCATATGTAAGTGTGGTTGGAAAATCATTGTCTTGCAGAGAATGCTCGAAATTGGTCCCTAATGGCCTTGGTTTTTGTCATATGGTCTTGATTATAAGGCTAAAATTGCATTGCCATGCCTTTAGTGTGAACGAGATGGATGGATAATTACTACGTGCTCTGAATACCTTTCTGCATAGGGGAGCTAGGACATCCTCTGGCCACTGTAGCTACCATTTCCACTGTCTTGTCAGAAAAGCTTTGAGAGGCCAATTCATCACCATCCTGGTGGGGAGAAATGGAATTGGGCCTTCTTTAGTTGAATGTCCAAACATCCCATACACATGCATATGCAAATTGTGGACACACCTAAGTGGCCAATGGGAGTGCAGTGAGGAAGTATATAAAGTAGGGGTGGGGCATGGTGGGGTGGGGGTGGGATTACTGAATATGAAAGGAAGGCAAGAGAAAAGCTAGTTCTCGAGAAAGTGTCTGGTTTTGGTCTTATCAGTGGGCTTGTATTGCAAATGAAACAACAAGGGAGACCTTGGGATTCTCTATGAGATGGTACAGGAAGTTTAAAATTACCGAGAGAGCTGTTAAATCAGAAACACTAGTGGAAACACTAGTGCAATTTCAGATATGCTGAGAATGAAGCAGGGGTTGGGGAGATGGCTCAGTAGTTAGAAACACCACCCTTGGAGAAGGCCCTGTTGTTTTCCAACACCATTCAGTGGTTCACAGCTGCCTACAGCCTGTAATTCCAGTTCCAGGGGATCCAACACCCTCTTCTGGCTTCCACAGGCACCAGGCATCTTACATACATGTAGGCATTCACACGTGTACATAAAATAAAAGTAAGTAAAGCATAAAAAGAGAGATAAAAAAAAACCGCAGGTTTTCTGTTTGTGAATATTTCCCTTAACAGACTTTGCTCCTTGAATAGCCTCTAGGAGCCTCCTAAGGTGACATGAAGATGCTAACAAAGTGCCAGCTGCTGTTGCTGCTGAGGATAAATGTCATGGCCAATTAGAGGGGACAACAGATCCCACTTTTCTGAAGTCATCTAATCTGAGAGCGGACATGGATTTGATAGAGGGTCAGCATCCCAAATCAGCCTATGAAAGCTTTGTGATTGTGAGACATAATTCACCACCCAAAGAAGAGTGTGGGTTTTAGAAGTGTAGTCTTGCACATTGATTGGTCAGGTTTGGCCAATTACACAGCTGTTATGTTAGTCTTACTTGGATTGTTTTTGCTGCAATGTTGTATTTAAGAGAGAGAGAGAGAAAGGAAGGGAAGGAGGGAGAGAGAGACAGAGACAGAGACAGTGACAAAGACAGAGAGACAGAAAGACAGAGAGAGATACCAAAGTACAGATGCCTCAGAAGTTAACACAAAGCCTGACAACTTGAGTTTGAGCTACAGGACCCACCTACATGGTAGGAGAAAATTAGTTGTCCTCTGACCTCTACACATGTGGAATGATGTGCACCCCCACATTAAATAGAATCTAGAATAATAAAATTAAAAATAAAAAAGAACTAAGAATAATGTTTCTTTGTATGTTAAAGAGAGAAAGTATAAAAAGCAGAGCACTATCTGAGCTTATGTGTACACATATGTATGCATGATATATGTGTGTGTGCATATATATGTGCACATGTCTGTGTATGCACTGTATGTGTGTGTATATATGTATGCATGCAATATATGTCCATATATATATATGAGAATGTATATGTATGTATACATGTGTATATGCACATATATATGCCTGTATTCATATGCACATACATTCATGTGCATGCACATAGTATATATGTGTGTACATGTACATATATGTGTATATATACATCTGTCTATATATCCACATGTATATTCATGTATATGCATATATATGCATGTGTATATTAATGCATGTATATTTGAATGCATGTATATGGGTGTGTATGCCAGCATATATACAAATATGTATTCTTGTGCAAAAAAAGTTTAGTGAGGATCAGACACCAGTAATAGTTGATCTGGCATTCTTAATACAAGCTTTTATTTTATCATATCTGCACAGTGATAGTTTGGTATCACCCATTATTATGCTCCATAGTAGTTAAATCCGGGATTCTGGGGCAATAAAACATAAGGGTTGTACTATCTTGGTGCTGTTTTTAGCTTTCATTTCTATCAAAAGCTGCCAAATTAGTAGCATTTTGTGATTCCAGATTTAGCTCTTAATAAGAAGCAGAGCTAAAAGCAGCCGACCAAGCAGCTGAAGTCTCATCACGAGCCAGAAAGATCAATAAGCTAAAAGAAAAGTACGAAAAGTTTTTGAGTGACAGCTTAAAAATGGAAAATTTAAATATATACCACTGCCTTCTGCTCCATTGTGTAAGGCATAAAGCCCATCTTGGCGGTGTGTTTCTAAGCAGTTAGGAGGCTGATTTATTCCAATCACCAGGCTTGTGTTTATGTTCCGTGCTGTAAACTATGCTCAGAGCTAGATATCTGTCGGCAGGTAATATCAGGAATGGTGGTACCTGAGCCTAGCATTGCTAGTATTGTTTGAAGTGTGGTTTATTGGGCTGTCAACAGGAATGTTGCTATTGACACTTACTGCATTATCTGAGTCCCTGAATAACTTGTGTGCACTGCATTTGAGTTTCAGAGTTGGAAGTGCTCTGTGTGCACAGGCCCAGGCACAGTGTCTGTTCAAGGGGTACAGTTAGAGGGACTCATGTCTCAGTTTTAAACATTCTCATTTCCTGTGACCTCTAACATTAGACCTTATTCCATGGTCAGCATTCCGTGAAAACTCTATCTTTGATCTTTCATTATGTGAAGGTTCCATACATTAAAAACACATATATCAGAGACTGGAGAGATGGCTCAGCAATTAAGAGCACAGACCATTCTTCCAGAAGACCTGGGTTCGATTTTCAGCATCCACACAGAGGCTCACAACGGTCTGTAACTCCAGTTCCGAGGGATCAGATGCCCTCTTCTGGCTTCTATGAACATTGCATGCATGTGGTGTACAGACATATATACAGGCCAAACTTCCATACAGATAAAATAAAAATAAACTTCTAAGAAATACATATGTGACAGAAATAGATTCTATATCTTAAAAAAAAATATATGATATGATAGAAACACAAAGCCAAGATAAATAATAGAATGAATACCTGTTTCTACTTCCTGTAATCGGAAACCCTTAATGCCTTTCTGTTTATTCTTAAACAGATATTCATTTTGTAGGCTTTGGTTGCACTTTTCTTGGATATATTCCCGTCTAATTTATGTAACATGATGAATATCTTCAATAATTGTAAAATAGCCTGTTTCTCAAATAACAATCATTGCCTGGAATAGCGGGGAACAGTTTTTGAGTAGAAATTGAGCATATGTTCCATTTTCTGTGTTCACACCCCAGCTTCACATTGGCAGGAAGTTTGCTGTTATTCACTGGTTCACCGAGCACTTTTATTTGTGGATTGGTTCCTGCACAGGGGATGGTGTTGCCGTACACAAGTAAACCTAATTCCTTCTGTTGAAGATCAAGACAGTATTTCAAGACTGTTTGCATTTCACCAGACACACTCTACTTTATTAAAGGCAATAAACAATAAGAGGACTCTTTTGTAAATTTTACTTTAGAAATCAGAGCAAACAGACATATAAATCATGAGTATGGTAATTTACTTAGGTGTTCGTAATGTGGTGCTGTATAGATGTTTTTAGCTAAGTTCTTAGATCATTAAAATTGGAAGAGCATGGTCATGTCTGCTAGGTCATTTCTTCATTTCTCCCACATGCTTTGTCTTCCAGCTTCACGGCAGTGTACTGTCCTCTGGGTATCTCTGGTTGTCCTTTAATATTCATGGAGAATGAGAGCCCTACAGATATCCAAATTCCAAGATCCTCAGATGCTTTATAAAAGGGCATGCTATTGTCTTTAGATTATTTACATATTAAATATTAGATGAATATTGCAGGAAAACTTGTACTGAACTTGTTAGGGAAAATGACAAGGAGTCTGTGCATGCTAGGTCAGATTTTTTTTTTCTGAGATCCTTTGGTGTGGGATGAGTTGGATCCACAGTCATAAAACCAAAGGAACAAAGGGGCCAATAGTCATGGTAAACACAGTATAACTTTGTCCTAAAGACACTGTCAGGTTGTATCAAGTTTGTGGAGATAATCCTACAATTATAAAAAATATTAACTTCCTCCCTGGAATGAATACAAGAAAAATCAAATACATCTTACGGTGACCAAATGTATTTCCTTGGCCTGAGTCTTCTTTCTATTTGTTGTTGAATGTGGTTCAGAGTTCATTGGTGTGCTGACATATCCATGGAACTTCTTTGCATATTTCACTCAAATATCTTAATCTTGGGAGTTTGTTGCACAAGAGATAAATTCAGGTAACATGAAAGGATAGGCTGTGTCATAGGGTTTTTCTTTTTCTTTTTCTTTTTTTTTCTTTCTTTCTTTTTTTGTCAAGTATAAATGTAGACACACCCAGGAGGAAGAAATCTCAAACAAGAACTTGTCTCCATCAGATGGGTCTGTGGGCATTGTCTTCATTGCTAACTGATGAAGGAGGGCCCAGACCTCTGTGACCAGCACCATCCCAGGGCATGCAAGCCTGGGCTGGATAAGAAGGTGGGTAAACCAACCCAGCGAGAGAACACACTAGTGAGCAGAGACCTCTATTGTCTCTGCTTCCATTCCTGCCTTGAATTCTTGCCCCGGCTTCCCTCCATAAAAAACTAGAACCTGTAGGTTGAAATAATCCCTTTCCTTCTCCAAGTTGCTTTGATCGGGTTCTTTCTCATAAAGACAGAAGTCTATCTAGGACAGACAGCTTATGAGCCGCAGACACCAGGCACTCCCACCATGCTGAGCCTTAATATAGTGTTGAAAATGATGATGTGCAAGTGATGGGGGGTCTTCGTTTTAACTGAGAGGAGCTGTTTCACTAGAATGGCCAGCAGATAAGCCAAAGTGATTTCTTACCTAGAAAACAAGAAATACACAAACAGCAAGGAAATTTTGAAGCATATGCCTCGCCAACACCCTTTCTGCTCCTCTCGGGTTTCTGCTGTGTATTCTCAGATTTCACATTAAGCAACCCAAGGCTTTCCCGAGTTTGCAGGCAGGGTCTCATGGCTGTGAGAAGAAATCAAGGATGGGAAACCCCAGTAATGTCTTCTTTCTTTTGTTTCATCTTCTCCTAGAAGGAGTGAGATGAGGTGAGTGTCAACTCAAATCAGCTCAGTGCAGGAAGCCAGAAACCGTGGTGAACATTTCATTCTTAGGCTGAGCACACAGCTAGCAGTAACATTGGGAAGACAGAATGTATTCTTTTCCAGTGGTCCACAGATGGCATTGGGAACAACGTTGAAATGAACATGATGGACAGACACCTAGTCCGTCCCAAAGTATGACAGTTTCCTAAGGAACCCAGGGTACACTGTTTTCTCCTCACACACTTCCCTGTAAAAGCTGATGATGGGGTGGCAGAGGAGAGCCAGGGAGCCAGGGACCCGTGAAATCTAGGACTTCTGTTTTTTCTTTTCATTACTCTTTATTGCCTCTTTTCTGAGCTAAAATACTCAGCTTTGGTCTGAAAAGAAGCTAAAATCCTTATGCAAAGAGCTTGTAAACAAACGCCCACTTGAACCATCTGGCTTTCTAACACATACAAGTGATTAAGCTTCAGAGCTATGATTGTTAAAATTTTAAAAACACAACAATCCCAAACACCTCCAAATAGATGCCTTATGCAAGTTTTTAAGAGGGGGAAAACATATGATGTCTTATATAGTAAATAATGTGAAAAGGCTGAGACAAGTTCCTTAATTTCCTTCCCTCCCTCCCTTCCTTTCTCCCTCCTTTCCTTCTCTCCCTCCCTCCTCTCCTTCTCTCTTTCTTCCTGTTCCCCTCCTCCCCCTCTCTCTTTTCCTATCTCCGTCTGTCTCTCCCTTCCTTCTACTTTCTTTCTTCCCTTGACTCATGCACCCTTTTTTCTTCTTTTCCTTACCCCCTCTCACCCTCCCTCCCTTCTTCTCTCTCTTTCTCCTCACCTCTTTCCATTATAAGTGTTATGGAAAGATATGATTTGTGCACTTAAAATATGCTACAGAGTCTACATTTTCAAGAACCTGGAATGAGCCCTTATCTCTACATTCGTTATTATTTTTGCCCTTGATAAAGAAACACGTATGCTCAAATGTATGTGTGTGCCTGCTCATACACGCGGGTGTCTTAGTTCCTCCTGGAATATATTAAAAGACCAAGGGCTATTTGCAAATTATGAATTCATACTTTTTGTCCGTTATGACTGAGGAAAGTCAGGTCAGGGGGAAATTAAATATGTTAAGAGCTCTCGTTTTAATTGTATAATATCGATACTGCCTTTATAGTTAATTTCCTTGACAAGCTGTAGCGCATATGGTTTGGATCCTTCATCCATTTCTTACGTGGAAATGATTCTAAATTGGGGCATCTCACTTAGGTGACGTAGCTGGAGGGGAAAACGAAAAAGCATCATCCCGGACTGCAGGGCTGTAGAGGTAACTCAGTGTCCTAGTTGGCCACTGTTAGAGTGGACACCACACACAGAGAGGAACTTGAGAGGAAATAAAGTCTATGTGAGAGAGCAATCAGGCTTGAGACCTGCTACCTCTACTTCCCCAATGGTAGCCCACACTCATCCCTAGATACATTGAATCTATTGAGGAGAGAAAACCATTAGGAAGAGTGTTTAGTCATGGAGCTGGCAATTCAGGCATCAAAGAGCTGTCTGTGTGATAATCTATACCCCCTCAAGATGAGCAGTTTGATGCGCTCTGCCAGCCCATCCGATCCATACCATGTGCTCACAGTTGGTCCAGATGACCCATGAGGTCCCTTGGGGCACTGAACTTCAGTCACGTTGTTTTTGCTGTGCATGGATTGTTTCCACAAATCCTGGGACAACCCCCTCATGCATGTTTAATGTGTGCTCAGCCACTGGACTGCACCCTGGGGCCCCAAGTGTGTTTACCGTATCTCTCAAATTCAACGCAACTCTCAGCAGTCAGTTGACTAACCGAACAATAATGTAGGCCCGATCTCCACTGTCAAGGTCTAGAGGCTTTTGTAGGAGATCCATATGGCTTTGTGTTCTATGGAGAGAGTCCTCTTGATACCCTGGAGATTCTGTTCTATACGTTTGCAACAGAAAGAGACCTAAGGATGATACAAACCTGTGATTTACTAGTTCTGTTTGGTTTCAAATTCATGTTAGGCAATGTGTTATATCTCTGGAGTATATTAAAACTGGGAACAACAGACTTAGGTGGTGAGGTCTCTTGGAGAGTGACATGAGCTAGTTAAGTAAACGGTAATGAATGGTCCCAGGGTGACGGTCTCTGGATTTCCTCATGATGGCTGCGAGTGCCATGGGGACTAGTCTACCTTAGGTCAGTTTTGTTTACGTTTTCTTAACTGCCTCCCTCCCCTCACCCCCAAATATCAGAGTTAGGGCTTGGCAAACTGGTTCTGGATCAGACCTGCAGTCAGAATCATAGTGCCCTGAGTATAAAGTCCACTAATTGAATTTCATCCATCCATCAGCTGAAATGGAGCAGCCACAGAAGTCTCAGAACACTGCCTGCTTTCTGTTTCTTTCTTTTTTTTTTCTTTTTTTCTTCCTTTAGGTCTTGAGTCTAAAGTCATTTTTTAAACTTGAGCGATGCAATTTCTTGTATCTTTCATTTAAAATGCTACTTGGTAAACAGCAGTGCAGATTAGTGTATTTGTAATTTAAATGAAGACCATACATCAAGCCAGAGTCTGCAAAGAAAGGAGAAGTTTAGGGGATGATTCATAAGACCCCCCTCTCTGTGATCTACTGTGGAAAATAACAAACAGGCAAGGAAAAGAGAGGAAGAAAAGGTCTGTGGATTTGGGAAGACAGAAGCTGAACTCTTTCTAGAAGTCACTCCTGATAGCTAAATCTTTGTTTTCTTCAAGCACACTAATAAATTCCTCCTAATTCATTTTTTATTTTCTCTTGGGGTCTGCTAGCTGATTTGCTTCAACAAAGGAAGCATCATGTTACACCTTTTAAATAATTGATGGCTCTCAATCTGAGCCAGCTTGAAGGAAATTCTGAAAATAGGAACCAATTGAACAGCTGCCTCCTTCCTCCCCACAATCCCTCCTTAGCACTCTCTGCTCTTAATGTTTGAGAAAAAAAAAAAAGAAAGAAAGAAAAAACCGCATTCCCCACCCCTTTTTACCTCCTTGATGGAGCAGACGATACCATCTACCACAAGGGGTTGGGCATTACCTGGTACTCAGTGTCTCTCAATTGTTTTCACATCATTCTGCTTTGTTAGAGATTACAGGGAGCTGTTTGTTTTAAGTGGATGTAATAAAAAAAAAAAAGCTCTTAATTAATCAGCAGAAATAATTAGCAAAAAATGCTATGTCATCTTCTGTAACCAGAGATGGTTTGTTGGAAATATATACTATATATATATATATTAAAAGTGGGTTTAAAAATTGTTCCTAAGAATCTGCAGTATGATTTTCCACAAGCATCACATTACTCTGAAAGTAGGGTCTGTGTAGCCTTATCCACCTCCAGGTGTTCTGGAAGGTTCCAAGGAATGAGGGGATCTGTGTTTTCCCCCCAAGACTGAGGAAATTGCTTCCTCCTTATCTCCCTGTAGTTATTCAAGGTTTGAAAAAGCTATGGGGGCTTTTAGGCCACCATGGTTGGTAGGACATTAGACTAGTCCACAGTTGATCTCTCTCTGCCTTTCTGTCTCTGTCTATTTCTGTCTCTCTGTCTCTGTCTATTTCTGTCTGTCTCTGTCTCTCTGTCTGTCTGTCTCTCTGTGTCTGTCATTTTCTGTCTCTGTCTCTGTCTCTCTGTCTCTCTGTCTCTCTCTCTCTCTCTCTCTCTCTCTCTCTCTCTCTCACACACACACACACACACACACACACACACACACACACACACTCAGTAGCCTTCTATGTCCTAGGACATGAGAAGACAGAAGACACGTTCTATTTCACTTAGGCTCTTCCAAAGGTCTTAATCTGTTGTGAATAGAAGAAAAATTTCCATCTGTTCCTTCTCATGGTTTCTTTAGTCATTCAGTTGAGTTTTTTTCTCCCTTGATGGTTTTCCTTCTTCCTCTCAGACTTCTACAACTCAGAGATAAAGTGGAAGAGGAGTGTTTGACGGTGTTAGACCCGAGAATTTTGGCCTAGTTATTGAAGAAATAACATACTTGAAAATTCTCTGTCTTCATTCACAAGAGAGCTTTCTCTATTAGAAACTGCACCGAAGTTACTTATTTACCTTGTTGAATTTAGGAGGCAGCCAATACCAGGAAGGCTGAATCCAGAATACTGAGTTTGAACTTACTTACACTCAGGGGAATTGTCTATTTCTTCTTTCATGGAGTAAAGATATATATTATTACCCACCCTAAAACCAGCTTGGTTGCTGACCATGTAGATTACCACAGTCTATTTTCCCTTGTTAGAGATAGTTTCCTGGATCAACACTGAAGTCCTTTTTGCTGTCTATTTTTCCAGCTAACAGTGGCTGCTGTAGACATTCTGCATCTGCCAGTATTAACCCTTCTGATGTTGGTTATAGATCTGCACCCACCCTGTCAAATCTTCAATTAACCAAATAGTTCATACCCACATGAACAATACCTGATGGGAAGTTCAGGAAGCTGAGACACTGCAGCTGGCCCCTGCTTTCTTACTCTATCCTCAGTCTCTGTGCAGAGGGAGCAGGGGAGCAACAGGAACTTCCTCTTTCAGAGCATCTTTGAATGTGCTTTTCATTTGCTGGGCTTCACAGGATATGAACTGATAGCTCAAACCTGAGTGGAAGTAGGTTCCAAGGTTACTTAGTGTATTGAGATGGATTTAACATGGGTTTTCCCCAAGGATAAGTGTGTTATCTTTGACTGTGCTGTTAATGATGTCAGGACTATGATGTACCCAGCGCTTTCTCTCTTTTTTTCTGAATGTCCATTCTTAGAACAGACTAGGAATTTAGCACCAACTTTTGCCCTCTGGAGGCAAATTAGTACTTCTCTGCCAAAGGAAGGGGCTAGAAAATGCAGAGGCTCCTGCAATGGGTAGTAGAGGGTAAAGGGGGAGATGGTATAAGAAATTCCATTGCCCTGGAGTCAGTGGCTTTGTGGCAATTTATGTCTTTATATAATATAAAAATATTCTGTGAAATGGGGGTGCAATCATGATACTTGATCCTCAATCTTCACAGGTCACAGCCAGACTGGAGTACTATTATTCATACTAGGAGAAATGTGAAAATTGTCCCCTGTACAATACACACCCAAGCCACCACCGCATCTACTCGTGCTGGTACCCAGAATTACTTCTTTGTTGTCAGCTCATACTTCCAATCTCAATAGTTAGCAAGTGATTCCCAGTTTATAAAGCTGGTGTGTTCCAGTCTATGTTTTTTTAATGTTTGAGATTCAGGAAACCAACAGAGATGAGTGATCATGAGCATTCTAGGTTACCCACAGAATGAATGGTAGTGAGTGTTCTAGGTTACTCACAGAATGAATGGTAGTGAGCGTTCTAGGTTACCCACAGAATGAATGGTAGTGAGTGTTCTAGGTTACCCACAGAATGAGTAGTCATGAGCGTTCTAGGTTACTCACAGAGTGAACGGTAGTTAGTGTTCTAGGTTACCCACAGAATGAGTAGTCATGAGCATGCTAAGTTAATCACAGAGTGAATGGTAGTCAGTGTTCTAGGTTACCCACAGAACTAGTAGTCATGAGCATTCTAGGTGAGTGAATGGTAGTGAGTGTTCTAGGTTACTTACAGAATGAGTGGTTGTGAGTGTTCTAGGTTACCCACAGAAATCTCTTCCCTCACTGATTTTCTTACTCAAATTTTCTCATTGTTTTTGAGGCATGATAGCAAGTAGCTCAGGCTGACCTTGAATTTCCTGTCTGGCTGACCTTGGAAGTTGGAGCCCTTTGCATCTACCTTCTGAGTACTGGGATTGCAGCCATGTGCCACCATGACCAATTTCTGTGGTAATGAGAATGGAACCCAGGTCTCTGTCTCTGTGTATGTTAGGTAAACACTCTACTCATTGAGCTGTACCTCTTGCCTTTGTAATAGTAAAAAATTGTTTTTACTATCATTCAATATATTATTCATATTTTTTATTAAGAAATTTTTCATCTTGGTTAATTATCACCCCTAAATTCAGGATTTATTTGGGGGAATTAGAGTTCATATTATTAAGTAGGGATCATAGAAGGAATAGAAATTAATATCATATCTTTCTATTTGTCATCTTTTCTCACTTAGAGATCTTGGGTACATAGAATCCAAGAACTAGTTCCAAGTTCATCATTATAATTGTTTTTAAATTTTATCAATCTTAAATATGGGGCTTGACAAATAATTTACTTTGTTATTTTTAACACCTTTTAATTCAACATAATGATGATGTTTTCATATATATATATAATATATATATATATATATAACATATATATATATGGTTTGTTCTTGGATCATATTCAACTCCCTATTACCACATGTTGTTCTTCATACTCTTTTCTTCCTCCCCATAAATAGTCCCCTGTTCTAGACAAATAATGTATTTTATTTAAAAATTAAAATATTGTTTCTATTATTATCATTATCATATTTGTGTGTGTGTGTGTGTGTGTGTGTGTGTGTGTGAAACAGGGAAGGGAGTAAAGGAAGAAGGATAGGAAGGAGAGAGAGAACTGTTTATTGTTTGTGTGTGGGCATGAGGCAGCTTTGTCTAGTCACTTCGTTCTTTCCATCTTTATGTACTTTCTGGTCACCAGGCTTGCAAGACAAGAGTCTGTACCCATGAGCCATCTCACTTGTCCAGGTAGCACATTTTCAATGTTACCTTGACCTCAGCAATCATGTTGGTCACAGCAATGGTCAACATGTTCAGACAGCAACTTAACTGCTCAGATCAGCACCTGTCCCATGTTCCCTCTATCCCTCAGCTTTCTTTAACTACACAAATCCAAATGAGCTTTCCCAGCCTTCCAACTCTGCCATGCTATTTGGATAGGATCCTTCTTAATGTTTCTTTACACTCACACAAATTACAGCTTTTCAACAGGCCTCCTGTGCTCACAATCTTGGAAAATAAATAGGGTTGGATCTTCACAGCCGTGTTTTCCTGCATCCTGTCTCATTCATGCGCATACGCAAACACTCTACTTTTCTTTGCCAAGCAGCCTCCTTTATTGACTCTATTCTCTGTCAAATTCCAACCTACAGCAGACCCCCTTCCTCTTCTCTGGTCCTAGTCTATCTTCCGCTCTCATTCTATTAAAAATATTCTTTCAAAATCACACTGGTGTTTTCTAACACCCTAACATTTCTAAAAAGCAAATAAAGTATACTTCCAACTGGGCATTTTACAGCCTCTCGTTATTAGGAGACTGTGAGGTGGAAGCTTTGATCTTGATGCTGTCATGAGCTGTAATTTTAACTCCATCATTGCCAAAGATGACTGAAGAAGCAGGGCTGTGCAGGGTGGGGTGGGTGGAGGACCATGCGCCTAAAGGTGTCCCAGTGAACAGACTTATAGCAGTTTTCTGAAGGCAATGCAGACATTGCCTTGAGATGTTCCCTTCTAAGGTCTATACAGTTAGCACAGTCATGCCCCCAAGAGTGTCATGGAAAACGGTCCAGGGCCATCTGGCTACTTAATTGTCCTATACCTTTTACATAGATCATTGTACCAGGCCAGACACCCAACCAGTTACCTGTTGGTTATGAGCTTTTCCATGTCCCTTCATGAGGTGTAAGTCTACATCCCTGTTGCTCAGAACAGCTCTTGTACGTAACAGTAATAATACAAAAAGTGTCAAGTCCTACATAATGGTCTCCTTCATATTTCCAAATTGAAGAATACAAGCAATTTAGCGGGATTTGACCTACTAGCATCCTTTGATGGACAGATATACTTGGAGAAACAGCTTTTGTTCGAATTCAGTTAAAACCAACTGAGAAGTCACTTTAAGTCTTGTGCCTTTCTGTCCACTCCCAAATAAGAAGCAAAGTGTAGAGACAAGTGTGCAGTTTTCAGGCTGATGTCTAGTGAGTCCATTGGTCTTGAAAGAACCTTTTTGTTTTGTTTTTCTTTCAAAAAGCTACAGTGGGTATTATAATGAGAAATGCTTTGAAACCTTTGCTGGTATATTCACCATACATAAGAGAAGATTAATAAATCCAAGAAAACTGAGAAGAAAGAAAAGTAAGATAAGAAGGAGGACTAGTCCTTTGTTGGGAGTGTTAATACAGTCCTGATGGTATATATAGGAAAATCAAAGACTTACTAAAGGCTCAGCATACTATTATAGTTATTAATGTGTGCTTAACTCTATTGCCTGGGGGATTTTATTAAATGCAGTGGCCAAGAAAGTGACCTCACTTCTCCCTGTCTTTTTTCTCTTCCTCTTTTGGGTTGGACCCTGGCTTCTATCACATTAGAGCTCCTTGCTGGTTCATCAATGAAGCAACCTGAGGTGATGAAGATGTAAGGAAAGAATCCTACGCTAACACTGTTGCAGTTAGAAAGGTAAGGTCCTCGCCATGAGACTCTTAAGATCTGTGTGACGCTATGTCCCACGCTACACCCCTGCAGGTAAAGCAGCCCGTTGACGTCTTTACCTATTGTGTTGTGTTGTATCTGTGATGGTTTGGTTTGTAACCAATAATACAGTCAACAGAAAGGGCTGAGGTTTTCCTTGTTTTGTCTTTTACAATGTAAAAGCAATATTTATTTATTTATTTATTTATTTATTTATTTATTTATTTATAAAAAGTAGGGTTTTACTATGTAGCCCTGTCTCACTACGTAGTCTTGGCTAGCTAGGAACTCCCTATGTAAATCAGGCTGGCCTCAAAATCACAGAGATCTGTCCTGCCTGTCGGGATCACAGGTGTGCCTCACTTTGGCACCTGACTCCAAAGCAGCATCTGAATGCTCTCTGAATGCTTCTTTTGCCGCATGTGGTGATGGGTAGGTGTCACTGCATGTGGGTGGCAGGGACCATAAGGTTCTTTGGTGGGGCTGTGCCCTCATTGCACTGGTGAGTTATTGCTGACCTGTAAAATGTGGTTGGCAAGGTCAGGCTGGTACTGAATTCTGTATTTTGGTAGAGTACAGAGTACAAAGTATTACCTTTCTATGCATCTTGTCCTGTGTTTATGGTAGGCAAAGCTCTCTGACTACAAACTTATTTATGGACTCATTATCTATTGCGTGCTCTGTTATTTCCATAAATAAAAGTTGAGTTTATTTCACTTTGTTTTTTGAAGGAAACCCATAGATATTGCAGGTCCCATACGTTACTCTTCTGGTGTTCTGGGCACAGTGCCT
The DNA here is from genome assembly GCA_030674055.1 of Rhabdomys pumilio. Taxonomy (NCBI): domain Eukaryota; kingdom Metazoa; phylum Chordata; class Mammalia; order Rodentia; family Muridae; genus Rhabdomys; species Rhabdomys pumilio. The sequence goes on from JANHMN010000009.1 coordinate 70,874,772, forward strand.
TCCTTCACTTGGTCCTGTTGAACCACATGGTGATGATTGCTATTGGAGGCTCACAGGGACGGCTTGGGGATCTGTTTCTTTCCGAGTCTTCCCACATAGGTAGACCTGAGGCAGGGTGAACACCTACTGCCCCCTCTAGGAGAGGCAACAACAGAATCCCTGCTGCTGTGTCCCTGCTGAGCATATCGGTAAGGCCTCCTTAAGAAGTGCTTCTGCAGAAATTAGTGTCCACTCTGTCCCTGTTCTCTCGGTGTGCTCCCCAGCCTGCGGAGCACGTCAGACTTCAGAAGATAATCAACAGGTTTTTGCTTCAGTTTGAAAATGGTACTTTCAAACTGAAATTCCTTTCACAGAGGACCTGAGTTTGTTTCTGTCACAAATTGGCAATGTTTCAGGGGCGGGGAAAATAGGTTTCAGTTCCTAGAAGCAGGAAGGAATGAAGGTGGCCCTAGCTTTGTTCTTTCAGGTCAAATTCCTAAAAGGGTGTTCTGACCACAGGCCCTTCAGTCTCATGAGTCTGAGGTATGAGATGTTGTTTGGTGTAATATTCTCTTTTATTTCAATTTTCGTGTTGCACTTAGATCTACGTGTCTGAAATTATAGGTATTGTTTCAGAAAGCTCGAGTGTGCTTCAAATTCATGCTTGCTGCCTTCCTACAAAAAGTCTGTTTATTTGCACATTAAAAGTAGACTGGCTTTTATAAAGTATTTACCACAAGACTGCTTTAAATAGCTGTTCTCTTAGAGATTTTCAAATCTGACGATTTGAGGAAACATCCGTGGTTCCTCAGCAGACTTCGGACAACACATCTATTTAATGTGAGGCAGGTAAGAGGAAAGAAAGCATTGAAAGAGGTCTTCAGTTAGCTGCACAGACATAAATGTTGTGTGTGCATGTTTGTATGTGTGTGCACGCACATGTGCTCCCGCACATGTGTGTGTTTATGTGTGTATGTATGTGTGTGCGTGCATGCATGTGAGTGTGTTTATGTGTGTGTATGTACTAATAGATTCACCACACTTGGTGTCTATGTGGAGGCCAGAGGTAACTGTTGGAAATCTTCTTCAGTCTCCTTCTACCATATTTTTAAGACAGAGGACCCTCTTGCCTCCATGTCCCCATGACTAAGGTTACATGCACCTGATGTTTTACACCCGTGCTGGTGACTCAAACTCAAGTTCTCATGCTTGGGCAGCTATCTTTCTCCTACACTGAACCATCTTCCCCATCCAAGAATTAAATTTAGAAAATCATTTACTTTTGTGAAGTTTTCCAGAGAAAGACACCTTTATCGTTGCCAGAGTACATCAGAGAAAAAGAAGAAAGGGGAAAAAAAAAAAGAAATCAGGCCAGCTCTAGTTTGGAAAAGATAAATAAATCTATTTGTTTGGCGGGTAGCATTCTGCATTATGCATGTACGTAAAAGCGAGGTTTGCTTTGATCCTGTCTATTAAAAGTTTATTTTTAAACTCAGACTGGGCAGGAATCCAGCAATGCTCTTTGTCCTGCAACACATCCTGGGCTTTGGGTCCCCAGCCTGGAAGAACTGTGGGGAAGCAGGAGGAAGAAGGGAACCGTTGTGGATCCTTGATGGGTACTCAGGGGTTTTTCCCTCCCTTCCTCCCCTCCAGTTTTGAAATTCAAATTGAATGCAATTTTCAGCTCATTTGAGCCAGAATATAGTGTTGCTGAGCTTCAGTGGCTCTTAAATTCAAAACTCATGGGAGGAAACAGATATCATCTGTCACTGGGGTGGGAGAGAAGAGACTACACATTTTATTCAGAGGAGGCAGACCCTTAGTCACTAATTCTGACTTTCCGAGGACTAATCATTCACCAGCCAACTGATCAAGTAATCAATGAGACCTTCAAGCCACCCAGCTCGTGAAGTCTGGGGGTGGTTGCTCTCCTCTCCTGAGCTCTTAAGAATAATTGCTGGTCTATTTTTGTATCATTGGTATTTTAATACCTTTCGTGGCGAGCTGAGACAGAATATCTTGGCAGTCTTTTTTTTTTTCCCCTGCCCTTCCTGGCTGTTTTTATTGTTTCCATCTTTAGTGATTTCGTCAATGTTGTTTACTTATGACTGAGAATTAGCAGAAGGCTTGAGGCTGGCTCTGCAGGGACAAAATTTGAGCTATGTTTTACCAAATAGATGGTTGGGTAAAAATAGGCATCTTTCTCAGGGCAAGCTTAAGTGCCAATTAAAACGGGAAGACCCACTCACAGGGTATTGGAGCCTGAGAGTGTGGCTTATCTGCGGCATGGATGTTTCAGGAACCCTTGAGAATGGCTCTCTGTGAATTTCTGACACACTGGATATGTGCCCTGGGAATACAAATGGATTTCAGCAATGATGATTTGACGTTCTTCCTCTGATTTCAGCAGTGATGTGGGATGGCAGTCCTGATTCTGATGTGTGTGTTACAAGCTTTGCCCCCAGTGCTTAGCTTTGCACATTTAGTGTGAGCCAAAATTTTCAGGGGACAGTGGAAGCCATTAATTAGTTCTTCTTAGGCAAAATTTCCCCCTAAACTCCATGAACATTTTAATGGCAAACTAGCTCTCAGGATATAGCCATGACACTCAGAAATGCAAAATGTTTGTAAGGATATGATCTGACAGCATATATATTTATATGTGTGTGTGTCTGTGTGTGTCTGTGTGTTTGTGTGTGTGTGTGTGTGTGTGTGTGTGTGTGTGTGT
>JANHMN010000009.1:70904336-70917531 GCA_030674055.1 Rhabdomys pumilio
TATATATATATATATATATATATATATATATATATATATATATATATTCACATACATACATACATATATACAGATATATGTTGAGTTTCTGAATCTCCTTGTGGGTCGAGTTTTAATATGAGAGAAATGTAAGTTTGCAAAGAGGAACTTACAAAGGTTGACTGCCATCTTCATGCTCCCTTAAATCAGTGTGAGACTCACAGGACAGGAAATGTGTCACGGGATTGATCTTCATCAAATGCACTTTGGAAACTGTATGTTTGGAATGTCAGGTTCACCACTTTTCAAAAACTGGTTTCCCGGAGTTTGGCTCTGTTGGAGCATTCTGTTTTGTATACATGGTGTGAGCATGTGATTCTAAGTCAGCGAGTATCACAGTACCCAGAAGGCTGTTGCTAGCAGGGACCAGAAGGCCTTGAAGCAGGGATTTGCCCCCTGGCTCTTCAGTTCAGCCTATGGCAGAAACTGCACACTGCTTTATTTCAAAATAGTGTCCACATTGCTGTGAAGCTTTGCGCGCTCCTTATAGCCCTTCTCTGGTTCCAGACATTTGATCACAGAAGCAGCCTCTCCCTCCTAATGCTGTGCAGGTTGATAAAACAGTTGCCGAGCCGGAATCCCTAAAGAAATTATTAATTACCTGGTTAATGTGCATCAGGCTGTGGGAGTGTGAGATTAATCACCAGCCGTGGGATGAGTTGCTGAAGTGGAGTTTGGTTTTTTGTCTCCTGTCACTCGGTAATGGCTTTTCCTTCCTTCACCATCAGGTGAACAGGTGCAGAGCTGCTGTGCTCTCGAGCTCTGAGTCAGGAACAGCCGGTGGCCAGGCCCTGCCTTTCCCGCAGCCCTGCTGCAAGAGCAGTTTACAGCTCACAGTGCCATCCGCTCAGTGTTCCACTGGTGGAGAGTCTCCCACGTGACAGGGCCTCCGTCAACGGCTTCGGTTTTCCAGATGAGTGCGTAGGTCCACACACATGCTCACTACATACACTCACACACCACACGTAGCTGGTTATAAACACATAACAAAGGAAACTCACCCGTGTTTCTGTGTACCTATGTGTGGCACTTCACCTTGGTTCTTTATTTGGAAAGAGCATGTTTATCTTCAAAGGGCAACAAACCCCAATCTCATGCTCAACACATCTCTGAACTTTCCTCAGGCAAGCTTCTTCTTGCAGTATATGACGATTAATATGGAGCCTCACAACTAGCCAATTGCCAACGTGCAGAGCATCAGAACCTGTGTGGTGCTTAGCCCAAAATAGGACATCCATATCGTGTCCCTTTGTCCCAAAGCTCAGGGTTCATTCTGGAAGGAGTGGAGTGATTGTAAGGGTCAGAAGTAATGGGTAACTTCAGCAAAGCAGTGTGTTCAGGACTGGAACTCACAGTGGCTATGACTGTATGTACAATACTTGCACAAGATCAAGCTAGCCAAGTCCCCAGCCTGCGAGGAGAAGGGAGTCATGGATTCCTACCGCTGACTGAGGAAGTTAAGAGTCAGTTTGTTTCCAGGAGGAGGCTTCTGAGAAACTGCCAGTGCCTCAGAAGATGACTATTCTCACACACATACTGGTAGCACAGAGTAAAGTTGCTGCATTTAAAGGCACACAACATGAGGGTGAAAAAGTGGGGGGTTTAGGGGAGAAACTAGAGTGGATTTGATTAAAACACATTAAATGAATGTATGAAATTTCCTAATAATAAAAACGGCAACAAAATAAAACCCAGAACAAAGAGGAGAATGATGTATTTCATGACTTATAGATGACACAAAGACATGTCTCACCCTGGTCACATCTTAGCAGACACGATAACACAGCTACTGTGGAATAGCTCTGCTTCTTGCTCATTGTTGTCTCTTTTGGCTGCCAAGCGACATGCTAGGAAGGCCTCCTATTTCAGGCTACTAATGTGTGATGTGTGTGTCATCATTCAGGTGAGGGTGTGCTGAGAGCATCTACCTTCTGTTTCTAGACTGTTATTAGCTTTGGAGTTGATCTCTCTGTGAAAAAAGGTTGGCCATCATGGAGGGTGGTAGAAAACGGAGTCCAGAGAGTACCGCTGTTCAGTTAAGGCTGAGCTTTGCCGACCATCTGTGCAACAGACTCCAATAGATCAGAGATGCTGGAGGACCCTGTGGCTCGTGTGAGTCCATGCCAGAGTCTGGCCGGTCTGTTAACCTCATATCACAAGCTAAAACTTTGCTGGAAGAGTTCTACTTCGTGATGATGCTAAGCATGTAAAGCTATTTGCATTCGTATTGACTTTTACTTATTATGTTTAGTCAGAGTTTGACAGTTTTTCACTTTTTGTGTGAATGGGTAGAAGGCCGAGTACATACAATGGAGAAACCCTCCATTTTTAAACAAGCACTCACCGGAGATATAAAGATAGTACATTGTCTTAAAATGTCCTCCAATAAACAAATGTCTCTTGGGAGTCTCCTAATGTCCAACCTGCTGCCCAGGCTGAAGCTATGAAAGGAAGGAGAAAAATCAGGCCCATATGCCCCCTGAGCAGGAACATTAGTGTCAGAACTTTATTATTAAGTTACTGGACAAAGACAGGTATGTAGACTCCCACCTGGCAATGGGTATTAGGAAGACATGGAGGTTGTGGTGGAGGAATAGTTAAAAAAGAGTTAAACTTTAATAGCCGACCTTTGAGTCAATGTCTGAGTAATTAAAATGGGCTGACCAAGTGAAGATCAGAGGGTGAGATGTTCTTGACAGGCCAAGAAAGAACGCAGAGGTCTTGAGACAGCAAGGAGCCGGTCTGAGCAGCACAAGGGAAGCCAGTGAATGAAAGTGTTGGGCATGAGATTGGCAGATTTGTAGATGCCTTTCATGGTGAGCCTTGAAACCTGAGGAAGGAGTGCGTAGTGCATGCTGGGAGTGGTTGGCAGCTATTCTCGTTTGTCTGCAGAGAGCATGTTTGAAACGTTAGCCCTCCATCTGAGTTCACTCGCTGTAGTGGCTCCTGTCACTTTAGTATGTTCAGCTAACCCACTTCTATAGAGAACACAAAGAAAAATTCATCCTGTATTAGCGTAGAGCAAGAACCTGCAGCGACTCCTCTTTGAGTAGAAGCTGATGCCATGTTCTGCTGTTTGCCATGCAAATGGATGTTTCTGTCAGTCCTCTGCCCTGGCCTTTTATTTTATTTGGGGTGAGGGATTTTCCTTGACTATTTCAAATGAGAGTAGTATTCTATTAAATATAGCCCCATGTGTCTATTCAGCATAAAGATCCCAGAAAATATCTCAGCATTCCAGCATGTCTGTCTTGCTGTCAACTTTCAGGTGATGGTTAAGTTTTACAGCCAAGTAGAATGTGGATGACACCTTTGTATTTCTTGAAGATGAGCCTGCCTGGTGATCATGGAGGTGGCTGAGAGTGGCTGGCATCAGTTGATCTGCTTGGCTTCTAGAATGGCATCTCTGGGTTGTCTCTGATAGTTTCCTGAGCTCCCCGGCTTTGGTGAGCTTAGCCCCTCCCCATAGTAAAGAGATAAGGGAGAGATAAGAATCTTCAGTAGGCAAGAAACTGTTTCAGCTAAGAGCAGGCCCTGAGTGTACTTTTTAACAATGTCTAATTTTCATCATCTCATCCTGTATTTTAAAATACCTAGAAGACCCCCATGCCCACTGCAGTTTAGCAAAAAGTTGGATTAAGCTACTTACCCTGGACAGATCCATCTTGTCTGTGGGTGGAATCACTGGAGTTCATTTAGGATTATAAGTTACAGCCTGCTAGCCAGGAGTGGGATGGTTGTTATACACATTATTCCAAAAATTAAGATATTAAATCTGAGTAATTATTGGGGGGTGCACTTGCAGTAAATGCTGTACACTGCACAGCCTGCCCCTGCCCCCTCAGTTTCCAGAGAGTTACTGACAACTGTGGCTAAGGTCTCTCTGTTTTGTGTTAGAGGTTTCAGGGATCATCTTTAAACTCCTACAAACCTACAAGGTATGTGTAGTTCCTATCTTTGCTTTGCGAGAGAGGAGGCCAACTGTCCAATGGTTCAGTAATGTGCCACCAGTGGAAATGTGGATCTAGGCTTTGCACGATGAACCCAGTGCCCTCTTCCCACAGTGTTAATTCAGACAAACAGCATATGACTGGCACTTAGTTTGACCAATATATCCACTGTTGCTAGCCTAGGTTTCCTTAGTATTCTAGATGAAGTGTTACCTTTAACATCTCTGGGTATTGCAAATGATGCTCAGGGTTTCCCCTGGGTAGACAGGGGCCAGATGGATTTTGCTACCTTCTGTTCCTGCTGGGAACATGTTCTCGCACCCTCTCTCCTCCTCACAGTTGGGTAAGTGGAGCTAAAGCAATTGTCTCAGGCCCATAATCTGACACGGTCCATTTTCCACACCCCACCCCAGTACTTACTCTATCCACCCCTCCCACACACACCTGTTCTGCAAAAACAAAACAAAAATAAACAAACAAACAAACAAAAACCCTTTTAAAGGATGATAAGCCCAAATGCTAAAGAAGTCATATGCTGGCTGATTTCTCTTGTAGACATTTCCAGGTTTGCTACAGTGTGGCATGACATAGCATTGCTAGCCTGCTACATGACATGACACATGAGAACTAAGATACACCAAAAGAGCACACAGGCCTCCAGGTTTGTTTTGCAAACTTAAAGAAAACATATGCACACACAAACACAAACACACACAGTCAAAAACAGATGGTTCTGTGAAATTGGGATGTGAACGTAACCACTGATTCTGAAGGACTCCAGTTTCCTTAGCTAGTGAGACCCAGAGGGGACAGGACTCTACTGTGAATGGCAAAGGCCTTAAAAGTGAATCTTCTATGGAGATTTGCAGAATAGACACCCCACCCTGGAGGACTAGGGAGGGGTTAGTCAGTGTTTTCCCCTACTCTTCTGTCTTGGACACAGAAAGCTAGAATTATTTGCTGTCATGTTTATGTTTCACATACTCTTGAGCATAATGTAGGTCTGATACAGAGGAAGCAGGAATGATCCTGAAGTGAGAAGTCTGAGAAACCAGTTCAGAAATTAGCCTAGCGTCTTGCAGAGCCAGCTGATGGACCTTAGAGATGAAAGTAAGTCTTGGAAGGTAACTGTCACAGATTGTCTTGTGCATCACCTAGTCACAGAGCTAAACTTAGAGAGCACACCTGCGTTTTACAAAGAGGAACCGTGACTAGAGTTCTGTGCTGAGGAGAGGCCCTTGGAGTTGGTCATAGAGTCTTGTGTGTCAGGTAAGGAGATGTTACTTTCCTCCATTTTAGGCATGTGCTTTTGGTTCCTATCCTTCTTTGGGAGCACAGCCATAGGTCTACAGAGGAAACCCCAGTGACAGAGACCTGGGATTATTTATCAGCTGGCATTAGTTTCCTCTGTCTTAATATCTGTGAGCTTGTACATGAGACACGTGGGTTTCCACATGACTAATTTAAACTCACATTTATTTACTTTGTGTGTGTCTAAGAAGACAACTTGCAAGGGTTAGTTCTTTCCTTCTACCTTAAAGGTAGGTCCCGGGGATTGAACTCAGATTGTGAGACTTAGCCTCAAGCACTTCTACCTACCAAGCTATCTTGCCAGCCCCTGCATGCAAAGTTCAGATATGTATCTCACTCAGAAGTGGAACATCCTCCGTGTTCTGCCATTTCTCTTTATAGCCATTATCTGAGCTTCATGAAAACTGGATGTGGTCACATGCCCCAGAGTTTCTCTCAAGTGTACACTTTCCAGTTTAAAGCAAAACACGCATTCAACGTGTTATTATCCCCGAGCCCTTGGTGTATCTAAAGGTGACTGAGTTTGTGCTTAAAGTTTTATTAAGGTAATCTGCCCTTGATCCACTACTTAAGTGTCAAAGTGCTTACATTTGGGGACTGTGTGATAAAATAGGAGGCCTATGTGTCACATAAAGATTTCATAATAGGTGCCAGACTTAGAATAAGTTTAAACACAAGGCCAAAGTGCTTTTCCCCAAAGCAGACTGAACTGCTCACCCATGCAAGCATTTGAATATCCACACCTTGAGGTCAGAGGCCATTTGCTCAATCCTTGTATGTACCCAAGCTATTGATGGTCATGGATTGAATGTCAATGTGAATGGATCAAGTCTTTATCTACCCTTCCAGAGACAAGTAAGTCCACCATGGCAAACCTGAGTGGCCAAGGATATTGACTGTTTTTGGTACAATGTCAGGAGTTCAGGGCTGAAAACCACTGGCTTGCTATTTGAGATGTCTCTTCTGTGTCTACTGGCCACTGTGGGCGGTGCGAGGTGCTATAAGTGCTCATTTATGGGGTAACCTATACCTGAATTTGATTCTTCAGACCTCACATAAAAAAGCCAGATGTGGTTATGCACACCTTGAATCTCATTGATGAGAGGTTGAGGCAGCTGGATCCTGTGGCTAGCAGGTCTAGCCTACTTACTCAATGACCTCCAGACCATTAAGAGGCCCTGTCTCCAAAACGAAAGGTCAATACTATTCTGCACAGTGACACCTGACATTGCACTCTGCATGCACACGGCCCTGCATACATACCAAAATTCATACAAGTAGCTTAAAATGAACACAAATTTTTATAAGTGGTATCAGGAAACTAATGCAACAAATAGATTTTCTATGTTTGGCTACTGAAGAGATTGTTCTACTTTTCTGTGTCCACTCCCCCTTGTCACACTCCAGGATCTGTGCTAAAGTCCCATCTCTGTCACATTGTGTCTTGGGAAGTGGCAGATTTGCATCTCTTGCACTGAAGTCTGGTTTTAATTAGGAGGCAAATCCACTGTGCAGGCTAGGAATACCTAATGTGTGCCTGGAGTCTAGGAAGGCCTTGAGAAATCCCTACTAAGTGCCCAGAGTCTAGAAAGGCCCTACTCCAGGCTGAGCTGCTACAAGGTGACAGGCAGGGACTTTTCTTGGTTTCAGCTCTCTCTCTCCTCAGATGCCAGGTTTTCTGTCTGTGGCTTCTCTGTCACCAGAGAGATGATTCTCACATTTTAAAGTGACTGGGTTCTTCAGAAATTATACACCCCACAAAAAGAAATGATTGCCAGGTTTCCAGAAATGGAGTGGAAACAACTGGAGTCTCAGATGATGATTAGGGAGGACATCACCATCCTGCATGTTGGGTAAACAAAGCCTTTTGACGTATATGAGCCATTTACTGATTCCTAGCCTTGCTCTGCTCCCCTGCTAACCCTACTCCTACAGGCTTGACTGTCACAGTGTGCTCAGGGAAGGCTATATGAAGGCCAAAAAGTCTCTATAAAAGGCATCTGTTGTTTTGTTTCAAACCCATGTGCTCTCAGCACTATGGAGCCTTCTTTCCCCAGATTGTAGCCAACAGACAGACCCATTGGCAGCTCGAGTTAAAATGCAGTTTCCTTGATTTTCTTTTAAGTAAAAGATTTTATTGCATGTATGTTGTGTGTGTGTGTGTAGGTCAGAGGATAGCATGCAGGACTCAGGTCTCTCCTTCTACCATGTGGGTCCTGGGATCAAATTTAAGAAAGTCAGGTTTGACTAAGTAGCCTTCCTGGCTTTTAATTCCTGGATATATTATTTTTAAATCTAAATCTCTCAGGGTACTCCAGGACCCTGCATTCTAAACCACTCATAAAATATCCCTAATGCCTTGAGAACTATCAACCAGGACAGTGTTATCTAAGGCAAAAACAATGGTCAGTGGTCTGCAAAATGGCTCTCAACTCACAAGGGCAGGTCAATGGTTTACTCCTAGATACTTTTGTAAGGCAAACACTGTGACTCCTTGCTTTTTGCTATCCCTACCCCCATTTCTTCCAGAGTAACTTCTTCAGACTTTTTTTTTTCTTTTTTCAAGGCAGCTGATCAATGAACTTCAACATAAAAGTTGAACTTAAAGTCCTCTCATCTCTTTTCATCCCCTCCACAGTAAATACTCTTTTATCTTCTCAGACATTCCAAAATGTAGGGAGGGGGGTGGAATTCTCTGCCACAGATGCACTGCTTTCTAGGTCTCTAGGTAACATTTTAACCTGTGTAATGTTCGGTGCACAGCATCTTAAGTAATATTCCAGGAAATACGCTACTGCTTGTTAAAAAGGATAGGACCCCAGAGATGTCTTTAAATATGCCTGCAAAGTGAGAGGTGCCAAGAGAAAGATAATACGGCTGATTATAGTTATTTACCTTACATTTTCATTCGCTTTTAACTGGGTGTAATTTAGGGGCATGAAATCTCTTATTGGAAGTGTGTTTGCATTAAACAGCTCTAAGCAACCATGAATGTGCAGAAACTGAAAAATTGACAGGCTGGGTTCCTAGAATCCCAAAGTAGCATTGTCGTAATAGGCATACAAACAAATCAAATAAACACGTTGTGCCTCAGTGCTTTAAAGAATATGGTCTTTGGAGTCATTTGTCTTTTTTAAACTGTCATTTCTAACCTTTTCATTACCTATCTCTAGTTTGCAGCTCCCTCTAACAATCTGTGCAATTTCCCAGCCAGCTGTTGGTGTACCAGTGCTCTGCGCTTTGTTTCTGCTTCCCGGAGCTATCAGATCAACCTATAAAGGGAATTACCTGGGAGTTGTTGTTTCCCATGTTTGCATTTAGCAGAGTTTTTCATTTGTTTGTTTTTCCTGCTGTGTTTTTTGTGTTCTAAGGGATGTGTAGAGTATACTGGAAACATTACCACAACCCCAAGTGCCCTCCGTCCATGCCAAGACTCATGGGATGATTCCAATGACATGGATTCCTTCTTCTTCCTAGTTAACGGTGACCACAGTCTTTGCTCTGTTAACATTTTAGCTTTCGATTTTATAGGTAAGCATTTGCATAAATCACCTTTGGGAAGGGTGTGTGCACATCACATACTTTTCAGTGGTCTTGACGTGGTGACAAAAATCCATCACTTGCAGGTTATTCTCCATGGTAGACAGTGAAGGGTACATGAAATCAGGACTTAAACTTGGATTCTGCAAAAGCCTAAGAGGAAATGGGGACTTCCTATTTGAAGTGGGATATTGAGTCCCTAGTTAAAAGCAAGGAGGGAAGCCTTCCTTCGCTGGTGCTGTCCAGAGTGAAGTTCTGACTTCCACCTGGACATGCTTTGCAAACACTATTTTTTTTCTGTCTGATGATGGAGGACATTGCTACTTGCCAGAGTGGATATACTTACTAGTTCATATATATACTTAACAGCTCTGAAATGGAGACCACTAGGCTAAGCTTCCTTTCTGCCTGGGGAGTAAGATTTGTTTATTGAGAAGTCCCTTCAGCTTACCGGAACTTGCTGAGGTAGAACATCTCATCCCTCTGAGGAAACTAATCTTCCAATTGAAGAAGACATTCCCAGAGAAAGCCTTCTTCTGTTCAAACTACTGTGTGTGTTCATGAGCTCAAGAAAATGACAAAATTACCTACCACCCTGCAGCCACTGATCTTGGATCCTGTCTATATGTCATGGTATGCTCCCTATAAAACAAACAAATGAAACCCAAAGACCAGTAGATCTTAATTAACAGACCTGACAAGCTTGCTCTTAGGTAGATGGTAGTCATATTTTTTAAAGTGAGAAATAAGCCCAAAAGCCTTCTAAATACGTTCTCTGACTAGAAAGAAATTGAGAAAAGAGCTTTATTTGCTACCAGCAACCTTGATTTGATATTCCACTCTCAAGAAAAATTAGATCAGGTTTAACTCTCCAGGGAAAGATGTACTATTTTATAAGATACAAGTAGAATGAATATCTTCCTAAAGATAATTTATAGGACATATTTCCTGTATGGGATGGGTGTTCACATCAGCCTAATTTATGTGATGTATCCTAGTCATTGAAAGATAGGAGTATAGGGAGTTAAAACAAGTGTAGAGAACATAGCTGGACCAGGCTTTGAAAAGATGTACACACACACACACACACACACACACACACACACACACTCTTTTGTTTTTTAAATTCATGAGGACTTCAGCTGGTGGAGGCTTGCAGTGGCTAAAACAGACTAAAAATAAATAGCTGTATACTACTTCATTAAGCGGCTCTGTGGAGTGATTTTCCCATTGATTAGTCTCAGGGCTAATGCTGGTTCATTCCCCCATTTCTTTGCTAATTAACATCCACGCTGTTCCTGACCACTTGACCGTGTTCTCTGGTGAACATGCGCTGGCTTGGAAAGTAATTGCTCTCTTTTTTTCCTCCCTCCCACACCTGCTTCCCTAGTTCCCAGCTTCTTCCTCTTTCCTTCTTCCTAAAAAGGAAAACGTTAAGGTAGAAGGGAGAAGATGGACTTGCAGTGGTACCCAAGAGACATAAACACAGCCCCACAGCCAGGGACTTGATGGTGGGGCTGGGTAAATACAGATGATTTGCCCAGGTTACCATATGAACTGGCCAGTGTGCATTTTGCATTTGTCTAGTTGATTTCAGGCTCTTACAGAATATTTATAAGACAAATTGCCTGACTCAGGGAGTCATGACCAAAGACCTTTAATAGAGAAATTGAGCACCAGAGTCAAGGTATCTCTTCTTGAAGACTGTGTACCTTTTGGTTCCTGAGTCTGTGAAATGAGATTTCCTGCCAGGTTGCAGTTTGCTGATCTCACCCGAGTTAGAGCTTTTGTGGGGAAGTGATCCACAGTCAAGCAGAATTTGGGTTATAATCAGAGCAGAATACTCAATGTGGCAAATTGGGATTAGTGTTGGGAAACACCCACAGTAGAAACATAATGAAAATCACTCACTTCTGTCTCAGAAGGCCAGTATCTCCAGAACCTGAGGCCAGTGTGCATTTTGGAAAAGGTTTTTCCAACGCCATCCAATGACCCATTGCATTGAGTCAGTTCAAAAGCATAGCATCTCTTTTGATTGGATCAAATATCGTGTTGCAGTTAGAGAAGAATTTGAAATTGATTTTGGTTTCTGCAATATGGTACAATATGTATTTGTGGTAATCAAGGTGGGCTCTTCCTTCTAACTCATCTTTTAGAGGTAATCATACGCAGGAATAGTTACACTTCCTTAGCTTTGCAGGACATATTTTGGCATTATGATGTTTTCTGACAGGTATTTTAGAATATTTTTCTTACCTCTGTGTTTAAATCTTACTTCTGTAAGACCACAAAGGCCTTGTGGTGGCACTGTGCTCTTTTAGCCTACCACACGAACTGTTCCAAGGACACTGAATCCCTCACTGAATGGATGAAGACGCATCTAAAACATGATGCTATGGTTTTTTTTTCTCATTCTGTCTTTAATTTTATTGTTACCTTCAAGATTCATGTTTACTCACAGTTACCCAAAAGGGTTTTTAAAAGTATATTAGACACTCTTTTAATTTTTGACAAAGTATCATCATCATCATCATCATCATCATCATCATCATCATCAGTGTGTGCCTGTGTGTGTGTGTGTGTGTGTGTGCATGTGTGTGTGTGTGTGTGTGTGTGTGTGAGAGAGAGAGAGAGAGAGAGAGAGAGAGAGAGAGAGAGAGAGAGAATTTGTGTACATTTTTTTGCCATAGTGGTCATGTGGAAGTCACAGGACAACTCATGGAAATCCATTTACTTCTTCCATTAGCTGGGTTTTAAATTTGAAACTCGGGTCATCTTGGTGGCAAGTGCCTTTATCTGATGAACCCTCTCACTGGCCCCAATGTCTTGATTTTGAGTTTTGATCTGATCGACAGTGAACGCACTTATTGCTGATCATTCAAAGAGGGCTCAGATCTAAGGTGCACAGCAGGTTCTCTAAGCTCAGGAAGTGCATTTAGTTGTCCAATACTCTATTTCCATTATGATACGTCCTGGCCCATGGTTTGCTAGTGTGTGGAACTGAAAGAAGAAGCTGTACCAGGGAACAACTTAGACAGTAAGAACCCAAACTCAGGAGTTGGATTCATAACGTGTATGTTAGGAAATGATAGAAAAATATGTTTGGAGATTTGTCTGAGGACCAGTCTTTGAGCCAAGTTAACCGTATAGCTAAGGAATTTGGACTTTATCCTTGTGTGTAGGGACTGAATATAGTTAATAGCTGACCATTATCTGAGAAGATCAACCTAAAAGGTGGTGACTGTGGCCATCCGAGATAACAGCAGTAACAGGGCAGGGTTGAACCAGGCTTTTATTGTGGTTCCAGGGTAGATCTGGCAGGGTGAGTGGTGGTGAGACTGAATTAAGTCATTCAGAAGTGCCAGCTATGGGGTTCTGGCTATAATGGCTGAGCATGGATGAAGGATGGGGAAAGGGCTAAGTTTCTTGCTATAAAGCATCTTGAGACTGCCCTGCCCTTACAGGATTCAGTCTCTCTCCGTGGTCTTCTGTCCCACTGATGTAAATTGGTTCAGGAAGAATGCAAGAGACTTGCCTTGGAAAACCAGAGGTTTTCTGATCCCAGCCCACCCTTCAATGTCCATTGTAGCTGACAAAAGGATCATTTTCTCAGCTCTTTAAGCACCATAGTTAATCTCTGAGAAGAAGCTTTCTGGTAAGTGTATTTTCTGCTTCTGGTGGAGGAAATGTGTGCTGCCTCTTGGGACAGAAGGGGATGCTCTTCATAGAAATAGAAGGCTTTGAGGGTCTGATAATCAGGAAGTATGACCCTTCACCTTTGCCAGATGCAACTCCAGTCAAGAGGCTGCCTGCTTTGTGGCCACCCTAATGATAAAATGTACTCAAAAATATCATTTTGTAAGGACAGGGCTTGAATTACACTTTAGGTTTTTGAATGCTACAAGAAACTGTGAAATATTTTCTGGTGCATAAATTATATAAAACTCAAAATAAAATATCTTCTTATAAAGAGTCCACTGATTTAAAAGTAGGCTCAAACCAAAGGACATTTTAAACATCTCTTTATTTTTTGTTAACATCTTTTTCTTATGCCCCCTAAAGGAAAAGTGGTCTTTATAAACAAACAATAAGAGATTAAGATAGAGGCAGGGGGCTGGAGAGATGGCTCAGCAGTTAAGAGCACTGACTGTTTTTCCAGAGGTCCTGAGTTCAATTCCCAGCAACCACAAAGTGGCTCACAACCATCTGTAATGGGATTCAATGCCCTCTTCTGGTGTGTCTAAAGACAGCTAATATAATAATAATAATAATAATAATAATAATAATAATAATAATATATATGCATACAGATAGATAGATAGATAGATAGATAGATAGATAGATAGATAGATAGA
>JANHMN010000009.1:70926563-70945850 GCA_030674055.1 Rhabdomys pumilio
TCTCTCTCTCTCTCTCTCTCTCTCTCTCTCTCTCTCTCTCTCTCTCTGTTTTATATGTATTTTTATCATTTTTTATTACCTAAACATGTGTGTGTGTGTGTGTGTGTGTGTGTGTGTGTGTGTGTGTGTGTATGTGTGTTGGAGTGCACACGTGTCCACGTGTCTGAAGAGGACACATGAAGGTACCAGGTCCTCTAGAGACGGGGTTACAAGAGGTTGCAAGCTGCTAGACGTTGGTGCTAGGAACCAAGCTCAGGTCTCTGCAAGAGCACCAACCACTCAAGCCTAGTCTATGCTTCCTGTTAGTTTCTTTAGAAAGTGACTTTTGAGAGTCGGGACTGTTTAATAGCTCTAATTAATTTCTTCCTATGTGATGCAAACTTGTCAAGATGTGTAGATTTCAGAGCAATCTGCTTTCTGTAGCCCCCATACAACTGCAGGCCTTGATTTATATTGTGAATTTATTTAGAAACTGTTCACTCTAAATAATTCTTAACCAATATCTTCTTTGGCAACATTTTTCCATACTCATCATGAGAAGTATTTAATGTATGCAAGAATAGAAACATTTGAACTTTGCTAGTTTAACATATGTAGCTTTTCTTTTATGTTGTATTGTAAAGATTTTCCCTATGGCTCACTATAGACCAACTCTGTTTTAACTAATATTTAGTTTTTTACCTTATAAATTATGGAGAAAGCATATCTAAAGGCAATAATGTCTCGGTATGCATTTAATAATAACAGATCAGCAGTGCTTTTTATCTTTCCCAAGCAGATCTTCTCATTAAAAATTTTATTATACAAGAAAATATATTGGAGAATTCTAGTTTTTGGTTTGTGATTTCTACCTTAAATTCTTAAAAATATATTTCCCCAGCATATTTGGTTTATTATTCTCAAAAGATTAAAAAACTATTGGTTGGATATCTCCTAAATTGATTAATAAATATAATATATTATGTTGACATTATGAGAATAAATACTAAAGTCAAGATCATTTCATAAAAGCATTTCACTGATTAATGTCAAGAGTAACATTAAAAATTATTAGAAAACTGGGCTAGAGAGATGGATCAGCAATTGATAGTACATTGTCCTTTTTACAGAAAACACATGTTCAGTCCTGAGCTTGTTGGATGGTTCACAACTGTCTGTAACTCTACCTCCAGGTGAACTAATGACATTTTATGAACTCTGAGAGAACACACACACACACACACACACACACACACACACACACACCAACAACAACAGCAATAATAAATCTTTTACAAATTATCAGTAAACGATGAGGGCTATTTGAGAAAGCACCAGGATTAAGTTACTAGAACTTTGCCTGTACAGTAATTAGGATATAGCCTGAATGCTTACACCAAGTCCCTTCCCTTTACTGAGCCTCACATTCCTCACTTGTGAAACATGAAAAATTCAGATTAGATCACCCCATCATTTGTTTTGGCATTAATTTACCAACTTTATAAATATTCATGCATACTTCTGAGGTATTTAATACACATGAAAATGTGAAAATGGTTTCTTCTTTTAAAGTCATTTGGCCTTATTAATAATAATCATAAATATATATATATATATAATATTGATATTGAATAATTTCAGATTGATAGCTATTAATACATATCAAATATTCCAAATTCCAAGATCCTATTTAAGGATATTTTACTTGATTTTGTGGGTATCTCGATGAAAATGTGATGTAAGAGTACCTTACTTGAAAATGTTTACTGAATGCTGGAAATAGACTTAACAAGAATAGAGCTATGGCTGAGTTCTACTTTGGAAAGGGGACCACATCTACAGTGTTGTAATCCCAAAACTTTACTAGTTTTGGAATCACCTAGGAGACAGATTTCTAGGTGTGACTCTGAGGGAACTTTCAGAGTGTTAACAGAAGGAAAACCCACCTTCAGTGTAGACGCACCAACCCATGGCCTGAGGCCTCAGGCAAACTAAAAAGGAAAAAGGAAGAGCAAGAACTGAGTGCCTGAGTTCATCGCTCTCTGCTTCCCGACTGCAGATGCACCATGGCCAGCTGCCTCGCGCTCCTGCCTCCAAGCCTTCTCCAACGCAATGGACCGTAACTCTCAAACCGTGAGCCAAAGTAAACACTCCTTAAGCTGCTTTTGCAGGTATTCTTCCAGTCATGAGAAAAATAACCTACACAAGAGGGCGAACACTTTATTCATAAAATTCCATAATCACACCAGATTTGACTCCCCATGGATACTGTCACCAAAGGAATGGAGGGTGAAAGAAGGAGCAGAGAGACCCAACAGCACAGCAGATGTCCCGAAGTCACTGTGCTGTGTCTGCAGTAATGTGGCACGGTGGCAGCTGGTGGGTTTTCTAAACAGCCTTTTCTGGTTTGTTTGTTTGTTTTTCCTCCCTGGGGAATCAGTCAGCCATAGTCTCATTTCATAAAACTGGGGCAGCCCGACAAGGAATGCTCACTGCCCCCAGCCATCTTCTGGATAATAATATCAGTAATCAGATATTGTCAGAGCAACTGCGGAGGGAGACGGAGCTCGAGGGTGCTTTGTTTGCGAGTTCTTTGGTGACTGAGTTGATGGTTCCAAAACCGTTTACCGAAAAAGTTGTTGAGCTTTGTGAGCAAGTCCTGTAAACTCTTGAACTCTGTTATTTTGAGGGGAGACAGATGGCAACGCAGATTTGCTCAAGAATTATATAAACGGACTCAATTCTGCTGGCTATACAGTCACCTATTTGCCTTTGAACTGAGCTTGTCATGCTGACCGTTGTTCCCCTCACTAGTGAAGTGAATTCTATCGGTACCCAGGAAGATGAGGGAATGGTGTTTCTTCGTTTGAAACAAGCCCGGACTACAGAAGGAGAGCCTGTGTCCACCCGTCCCTCTCCCTCACCAACAAATCTCCATTAGTTCCTCCTGACTGTGATGTTCCCTCTGAGCTTAGCTAGCTTGTTCTGTGTGCACCTTTATCATTGTGCTTTAATCATCTCTTTATTCAAAATGTATTCGGTGGACTATTTTACCCCAGGCAGCATGCCGTGTGATGGGAAACATAAAGACAAATAAGACCGAGAAAAATCTAAAATAGACATGGAAGAATAAAGATCCTCACACATTATCGGTACTTTTATTACGATATAATTTAGTAATTTTTTTTCCTTTTACACCTTATTTAAAATATTTTGAACAGGCAAGAGACCAATAGAACAAAATAAAAGCACAGAGAAATTTGAACTGCGAAAATGTAATACTGCCATAGCTGCATAATGACATTTCAGTCAAGGACAGACTGCATATGTGACCATGGTCTCCTGAGAAGTTTTCCATCACCCACCTGTTGGTGCATCCTAAGGCAGTATCTGAGACTATGCTGATAAAAGCAAATCTCTGCTCTTTGTCAGCCATTGGGAAAATGTTCTGGAGCCGCAGAATAGCACAGAACACTCGTGACTGTAAATTTCTTTTGAGACAAGGTCTCATGAAGTCCAGGCTGACTTGAAATCCCAATATAACTGGGGATGACCTAGAACTTCTGATCCTCCTACCTCCTCTTCCCGATTCCTAGGATTGCAAGTATTTTCTTGTAATTTTCCTGCTATGCACAGTGTTGGGGATAGATCCCAGGGCTTCATGTCTGCTAGGCAAGTACTCTCCCAAATCCGCAGTCCCTGGCATACGTATGTACCATCTTATCATTTTGATATGCTTGAGTAAGAAATGAAGCCCTAAACTAAAGGGTGGAGGAGTAGAAATGGGAGTCCAAAGAAATCAATGCGTAGAGTTGGGAACATGGAGAAAGGGACCACATAAAGATATCTGTCAAAATGGGCGTGGCACATCTAAAGAGGTTGTGATAGGAAACTGTAATTCAGCATTATGTAATGAGACATCACAATCAGCATTCTAAAGCTCACCTTAACAAACTAATAAAATGAAATGAATACAAAATATGGATCAATAGGACCATAAAAATAAAGAAATGTACAGAAGTCAATAAAATAAAGAAACACACTATAAAGAACAGAATCAAAACAAACTTTAGACTATGGGTGAAATTAAAAATCTTAACAGAATTGATAAAGAATGAAAAGAAAAGACACAAATAATCACCCTCACAAGTGACAAGACAGCATCACCACAGGTCCTACAGCCGCTGAAGCTATCAGGAGAATAATGTGCCCTGTGTGATACACAGAAATTTGGCAAATAAAGCAGAGGGAGTTTGGAAAATCGCTATCTACTGAAAATCACTTCAGCAACACAGATTACCCCTATTGAGGAAATTTAATTCTTTCAAAGCTTTCTGTAGAACGAATTTGCAGGCCTGGATAGTTCTGCTAGCTAGTGTATTCTACCAAGCAAAAAAGAATTCATGCCAATTCTAACAAAAGCTCTTTTAGAAAATGCATGAAGATAGAGTACTCCCTAATTTCCTTATGGTTTCCCGAGAGCGGCTTTGGCCTAGAAAGAGTAACTCCAATGCGGAAACCAGGTAAAGATGAAAATAAAACCAAACAACAACAACAAAAAGAAAAATGATAAGAAAAAGAAAGCTACAAACATTTCCTTATGACCATAGAAGTAAAAATTCTGAATACTACAAAGTGGTTTTGCAAAAATGGCCCAATACTAGAAATCCCCACACATCATTCTAAAGCCCCACAAGTTCGTATTAGTTAATACAGAAAATAATATTTGGTGAATTTTCAAGCCTCATGATTAAAAAAATGTCCCTTTGAAATAAGAAAAAAGAAACCTACCTAAATATTAAGCATACTTCTAAAATTAGAAACAAAATAAAGGTTGTCCGTTTATAAAACCCTGTTTCATCAATATTTGAGGCTGGACTGATGGCTTAGGCAGTTAGAAACAATTGTTCTTCCAAAAATGAGAGATTAGGTCCCAGAACTCTGATGTGGTAGCTCACAGCTTCCCATAACTCCAGCTCCAGGGCATTCAGCACCTTCTTCTGGCCTCCATGGGCACTTGTATACATGCGTGTACACACACACACACACACACACACACACTTAAAATTAAAAAGAAATGAGCAAGTACATTGGAAAGAAATATGTTTCTTTATGCAGGCTTCATCAATGTCTATGTAGAAAATCCCCAAAAATATTGTAAAAAAAAAAAATCTCCTAGAAAGAAAAAACAGAATGAAGAACATAGACCTACGTGGGTACTTCCCTCAATCCTTAGTACTAAACAATGTCCAATTGAGGATGGAACTTGAGAGCTTTTGTTTGCCTGTCTTTTTTTTTTTTCAAGACAGTTTCTCTGTGTAGCCCTGACTGTACTGGAACTCACTTTGTAGACCAGGCTGGCCTCAAACTCAGAGATCTGCCTGTCTGTGCCTTTCAAGTGCTGAGATTAAAGGCATAGACACCATAGCTGGCAGAACCTTAATTTTTTTTAAATGCCTACCATATCCAAGAAAATGAATGGTAGAGCTTTGAGTGTGGAAAATATTTTCAAGGATTATATACTAAAACAAACACTTACATAAGTAGTTGCACTCCAACACAAACTGAGAGATGCAGCCTCAGAAATCAGAAAACTCACCAACATAAAGATGTTGACTCTTCCTGGTGTGATCTATAGATTTAATGACATTTTGATACAATTCCCAGGAAAACCATATTACGATATAGACAAATCAATTCTATGGGAGAATTTTATTGGGAAGGGAAATAAAGTTACATAGTTGTGGGGATTTGGGAAAGAAACAAAAAACAAAAAAAAAAAAAAAAGAAAACAAAACCAAAACAAACAAACAAACAAAACCCTTGTGAACTCCACACTCCCTGATTCTAAGATTTGGTATAGCTGCTACTGGTGGTTGATACCATGTAGGATTCTGATTGGAGCAGAGGCTCCTCAGTGGGTCACAACAGAAGTAAAGTTTCTAAGAAGACTGAGTGAGTATTGACTCCAAAAGGGCCTATTTTTTCCCCCAGTAGATAGAGGTTACACATACATACCTCAGTAAGAAACCAACAAGTCTCTTTGTACCTTATGCTAAAATTTGCCTCAAAAACTAAAGATAGATCAGCCATAATAAAGTGAAATATAAAGTATAAAGCCTGAACTCAGGAGGACTTGCTCACAACCTAAGGTTGGGCAGAAGGTACTTAGATGCTGAAAGTCTAACTTGGAAAAGAAAAGTGAATTGTTTTTTATAAAAATGTAAAACTTTTGATCATCCGTTGTGGAAGAAATAATAAGATGGGTCCCTTCCTAGGCCACAGCACACCTGATCCAATGCTTGTGTTAAAAGCAACTGAAGGCCCAGGCTTGGTGCTCACTTTGTACCCGCTCGGATGCTGAGGCAGTCTGAACTCACATGCGACACTGGTAAAGACATGAGGTGACAGAGCCAGTCAAAAAAACACTTTGACAACACCCTTGTAAAAATGCAACACTCCAAAATGTATGCATGAGTGTTTCTAGCAGTGAGTCTGTCCACAGTTGTTCAAAACTGGAAGCCAAATGTCTTCCAAGGTAGCTGCACAAATAAACAGCCACAATTCATTCAGGAAATGGAATACTACCTGTCAATGGAAAGCAAAGACCTATCAGTAGCCACAACAATGTCGACAGAAGTTTAGGCTGAGGTCCAGAGCCCATCTCAAGAGGGCTCACAATGCATTGTACCAATATAACAGACAGAGGTGTGGTGACAGAATCCGACACACAGCCTTGAGACAGGGCAGTTTGGTTAAGAAGGATTACCAGAAGGAACTGGGGAGCAAACGGAGAGAGAATTTTTCTGCGTCCCGATTCTGAAGGTAATTATATAAATTGATTTCTTTTTATACTTAAATAAATCCCGCAATCATGGGAATCATCATACTACTTGGAAGAAGTTAGGAGATCAGGAATAAATAATTCGTGTAGGCTTACAGAAGATACCGAGAGAGGGCCTAGAACCTTTATTTATTTGTTTTGCAAACCTAAGATCAGCTGGCTTTCAATATTTTTATAATGAGATAAACTTTGTAATGAAATAGCTTCTCCTGACTTAGTGGAGTCCCAAAAAGCTATTTTAATTTGAGTAACTAAAGCACCCTCGTGCAAACTTTCATGCTTCCCATTCACTTAGAGAAGCCATTCTTCATTTCTCACTGCGGGCAAATGTCATCAGTTGCTATAAAAATTATTGTAAGCCTAGGGTGATGACCTGTGTTCCATGCATAGTCTATTGGGTCTTCTCAATTAGTTGGCATGTACAAGGCTGTTCATAGCATGGTGACAGGTAATGTTCTTTTCTGCCTCAGTTTGACCATCTGGTCTTGTCAAGATGGTTACTCTGGCTGCAGCCAAATTAGGATCCTGAAATCACATGGCTTCCTCACAGCATGGGTATTGCTATATATGTTAAAAAAAATTTTGGAGAAAGAAAGAAAAAACAAACAACCAAAAAAAAAAAAAACCCAGCAGACTAGTTTTAATTTCTTATTTTAAACTAAGTTCATCCAGTACTCATTTCATGGTTTGAACTCTTATGGAGAACATGACAAAAACATGTAATTAGTAAATTTATAAATACATAAAATTAAAAACAAAATCCACGGGGGCAGAAAATCATAAAGGAAGAACGGTGCTTGGTGCATGTGGTCTCTTTGTCGAGGTAGAGAGCTGCATCCAAAACAATAACAACAACAACACAACTCAAAACAAACAAGCAAACAAAAAGAAAAACAGAAGGAGAGCAGGTCACGGATACTGGCAATCAATGGCCCTTTGGAAGTCAGACCTATGTGGGGCCCTTTTGGAAGACAAAGATGCCGTGAAGCCTAGCTCTTCCCAAAGCAATTGGCCCCTAGTGAATCAGTTTACCATACTGAGTTAGCCCAGCTTAAACCAGATTTTCTGTAAAAGCTGAGGTTTGTACCTGCGCTTTTCCTAAAACTATACACTTATTATTATTAGGGCATATGTATTTAACAATAAACTATATTATTATTATTATTATTATTATTATTATTATTATTATTATTAAGCACAATAGGAAGAGACTGACAGGCTGGGCTGTGGTGGCGCACGCCTTTAATCCCAGCACTTGGGAGGCAGAGGCAGGCGGATTTCTGAGTTCAAGGCCAGCCTGGTCTACAGAGTGAGTTCCAGGACAGCCAGGGCTACACAGAGAAACCCTGTCTCGAAAAACCAAAAAAAAAAAAAAAAAAAAGCCCAAAGGAAGAGACTGACATGCATCTTTTATCAAGTGGCGACTCTTAAAAGATGGCCATTCACTGTACTCTCCAATAAAGTTCATGCATGCACTGCATAGCTCCCACAGAAGACCGTCTAGAAAGCAGGGCTTGCTTCTTCACCGAGTGACTAGCGACATTATGTTTCTGAAAGTTGTCTGGGTATGCTTCACTGTTAAATGTCATGTATGTATCATGACTGTTAAATGTCATGATCACAGAGCCTGCGTATACTGAGCCAGAGTGAACGTAACAGTTTCTGTTAGCACGAATACCTGGGCCCCATTTCAAACATGGTCTTTGATGGTGGCTTCTAAATTAAATCAAACACTTCAGAATGCCCCACCTTCTTCCGGGATCTTTGTCTCATAAATCCTGAGGCTCTGGAGTAGAAACCATATAGTGGAAAGGTATATGGATTTGAATATCAAGAGTGCCGACATTGTCTAAGATAGAATCTCTGCATGCAGAAGACACAGAAGATAGCCAGCATGGTGGTGCAGGCCCATGATCCCTACACTTGGGAGGCAAAGCTAGGAAGATCAGTTCAAAGCCATCCTTGGCTACATAGTAAGTTCAAGGTCAGCTTGGGCTACATGAGATCGTGTTTCGAAAATAAAATAAAACAACACTAAAAAAGAAAAAAGATGAAAAAACCTGAGCTCCAACCTTCAAAAGGAATGATGCCGTGAGGAACTTTTCATTATCAGCCAGGAAACGAATTTTTTTTTTTTCATTTTAACAAGTGCTAAAATCTGTTTTGGGAATTGAATAGTCAATGGGATTATGTGTTTGACATGCATTGGAATTTTGTGTGATTCCAACAGTGAATACCATTTCAAATAATACATTGTTCATGTTAAGATATTCTAGTTCTGACTCCCTTTTAATTGTAACGTAAAGTTTTCAAAGACAAAAATGGACAAAGGCCAGCAGTTTCATACATACATCGGTGAAGGCAGGCAGGGAGCTTACCCACTTTCCACTGCGGCGGGTGGGCTTTGTAAATGTGTTTCTGAAACCCTTAAGGTAAGATTTAAAAAAAAAAATTGGACAATTGTCAAGGATGGTTGATTTTTAAGACTTAACTACCTGAGCAATGTTCATTTAAAATAACATATGAGTCTCAATCAAAACGATCTAAGCTTAGCAAATGGCTGCTTTGTCCTTCCTCTTCAAGGAAGTTCTGAGGTGGTAGAAAATTGGTAAGAGTGAAATTTCTTTGGCTAATGTTCTTTATTTCTTTGTGGATTTTTTTTTACTGCAATAGCTTTAAAAAAAAATCAAGCCTTAGGAAAAACTGCTTGTAAGAAGTTTTTCTAGTCAAAGAGTCTGGTTTTCATGCCCTCACTTCTCACACTACAGATCTACCAAGGAAAAGATGTGGCAGAAGTTTCCCTTGCCTCTGCTCACCAGATGTTTCTGTCAGAATAAAGACTCCTTCCAGCTGCTTCCGATGGTACCCAGTGGGCCTGGTGATGCCCTACAGTCTTGAAGTCGTGAGCCCATGTTTGGGTCAGCTACTTTTCCAGGCTGGACCTTTGTAATGCTTCAAACATGGCCTTTCAAACATGGGTGAACTTCTGAGAGAATCCTGGGTAGTCTCCCAGAGTTCTGGGCCCTTAAGCCATGTCTATATAAAGATACAGTCCCTTATTCTGTCTACTTTAAGTGGTCTACTCAATTATACACCTTGAATGGTTAATGTGAATTGTCAACTTGATAGAATCTGGACTCACCTGGGCTATAGGCCTGTGGCATGCCACTGTGCAACTAGTCCAGTTGGTATGGGAGAATCCACCTTACAGGTTAGACCACTCCCGGTGGAGGAGATCCTGAGCGGTATGAACTAGGGGATGTGTGCTTAGCCACTGTAGATATCCATTCTTTGCTCTCTGGTTTCCAATTGTGAATATGATGTGAGCAGCTACTTCAAGTTCCTGGTGCCTTGACTCTGCACCACGATCAACTGTGAGGCAGAACAAGCCTTCTCTCTTGTAATTAGATTTTGTTGGTATATTTTATCTCAGCAACCGATGAAGATGCTAAGATACCTCCTCCCTAGCTAGAATTTTGAGAACATATGTATAGAATCCCTATATGACAACTAAACCTATAGGAGATATTTGACATGCCTCTCACCCATGTTGTCTGGGCATTCCAGTGCCTTCATGCCTGTTTTGGCAACAAGGCTGGGCTACAGTTTCTTGTTATCGACTTGTTGATTTAAGGACTAGCTGCCTTCCAGGAAATTGTCATTGAAAGCTATAAAAGCAGATCATAAATGTGTCAAGTGCTTGCTCAGGATTGGGGGAACTTGATTTTTCCTGTGATCCAGTCTGGCATAGAGATTAGTTTTACCTAAAATTATCACTCTTAATACCCCCTCAAATAGCCTATAAGCACATATGTGTGTGTATATTAATTATTATAACTTTCCTCCATACATGTCAACAGTTATAAATGATATTCCCAAGAACACCATGGGCAGCATTACATATCCTTAAGCTCAGGTCTCAGTCAAAATTCTGATACCTGGCTTACCAGTTCCTGTTGGTTCCGTAAGTAAGAAAGTCTTGGAGCCCTGGGTCTATATGATCCATGTTTTCTTTTTGAAATATTTTATATTATTTTCTCATTAGTTAAAATGTTTTCTAGGGGTCATGGAGACTGGTCAGTTGATAAAAAGCTTGGTGTACAAGTATGAGAACTTGCATTTGGATCCTATATACTCATGTAAAATGACAGTATCTATAATCCCAGCACTGAGAAAGGTGGAGACAGGTAGATCCCTGCAATTCACTGGCCAGCTGGACTAGATAAATCAGGAAGCTTCGGGTTCAATGAAAGAGCTACCTCAGAAAGCAAGGAAGTTAAGTGACTGAGGAAGATATTGATCAACACTGACCTCTGGTCCCTCTCCACATCACACACACCTGCATCCACACATCTGCACACAAACATACAATGCACAGACAGACGGCTACATATGCACCTTTTATTTCAGTAGCTAACTTTAAACTGTGGAGCCTTACGTCTTCTTTACTGTTACCATATCTGTCCATCTATAACAAACACTCAACACATTTTGCATTGAAAGTGGCTCAGTCTTAGTGTAGTTGTACATCTGTGAAACCAAAACCATAATCAAGATTTTGGACAAATATCTCTTCCCAAATTGTATGGTTCTTTATAATCCTTCCTCTGGCTCCCCTGGAGCCCCTCCTTGTATTTCAACATGGCCACTTGCTTGTCTCTGCAGGTAAATACACATTTCCCAGAGTTTTATATAATAGTCTTTTTTTTAATTCAACATAATTATAATAGCATCTATCCATGTTGTAGCTTATATCAATAGTTTGTTTTGTTTCCTGGCTGACAACTTCTTTGGTTGGATGAATGCACTGTCATGTGTTTATTCCGTGGATGTTTGCATTTTATATCATCTAGGTTGTTGAAAGAAAAACAAAACAAAACTCAAAGTATTTTAGACCATTTGTGTGTGAGTCTCTTTTACATATGGGTTTTCTTTCTTTCGGTGAAAAAAAAACCTAGGAGTGGGCCAAATGTTGGGTGTTTTGCTTACGTATTTGATCACGATGACATAAAACTAAAACAGAAAATTAGCGCCAGAAAAGTGAGGTCATTGTTGTGACCTACCAGACCATATGGTTTAGAAGTGCAGGGAACTGATTTACAGGAAGCACTTAGAACAAAAAGAGAGCAGGTTAAGTAAAGCCTAGGATTCCAGAAGCAAAACTTTCTGGTGGGTTCTCTGACGACTGGGATGCCAACTAGAGTCCAATCAGTTGAACTGCACTCATGAGGCTTCAGAAGGAAATGAGAGAATTGAAACTGGGACCATTAAATACAGACAAAGGAAACTTTGTTTCTCTGTGTCTTGAAATTTTATAGGAGAGTGAGCTTGTAGGTGATAAAGTACTCTTGTAATCTTGTTGAGGAAATTTCATCTGGTAAAGTATTGTTCTGCTGTGGTTTTTGTTATATATCTACTTTGAGGTTTCTTTTAAACCTTTTGTTTTCCTTTGTGCTATATTTTATATGTCCTCATTTTTAAGTTCTGATGGGTCTTTTCACACCTGAGGTAAATACCATGTTAGATTTTATGATATATGGGTATTCTGCCACTGTATTCCTTTCATCCTTTCCATAGTATATCTATTTCAAAAGCATTCACTTTTAATTATTATGAAGTCAAGTTTTATAGTCTATGAATTTTGGCTTTGTTGTGATATCAAAAGGAAACATTCTAGCTCCTTTAGACCATGGAAGTTTTCTCCTGTGTTTCATCATGTGTTTTGTGTGAGACATATAGAGACAGCTGTGTTTATTTTTTATCCAATCTAACAAGCTTTATCTTTTAATTGTAATATTTAGACCATTTATATTTAATATGATTAGTAGGATGGTAGACTTAAAGCCATTGTTTGGTACTCTATCCCAGCCTGTCTCATCTTGTGTTTGTTTTCTGCTCTGTCTCTCTCATTCTTTCTTTTCCATTTCTTTTAGATTAATTAAATACTATTGTTATGGTTTTCTTTTGTTCTCATGTTGGTTTTTTTGACTAGTTGTAGTAATTACTTTAATATTTATACTGTTTGTCCTTTACTTATTGCATCTATGTTCGGATGACATTATGCAATTCACAGCAACACATTTTAATGTTTCTTGTCTTAAATTTTATGCTGTTGTTGTCACTTCTTTTGTTCCTCAATTATTGTTCTCAGATCACACTTTACCATTACTGTTTGTTTAAACAGTAAGTTGTCTTTTAAAGGGAGGTAAATGGAAAAAGAAAAATGTATGTCGGCACATTTGGTTACCATATGTGGTGTTCTTCTCTCATTCGTGTAAATTTGGGTTGCTTTTGTATCTTTGCTTGTTTTAATTTTCTCTTTTGTTTTCTTCTTTTCATGTGTATGTCTGTGTCATGTGTGCATGCGTGCGTGTGTGTGTGTGTGTGTGTGTGTGTGTGTGTGTGTGAGTGTGTGTGTGTGTGTGTGTGTGTGTGTGTGTGTGTTTGCAGAAGTCTGGGTTTGATATTGGGAGTCTTCCTTATTAACTCTTCATCTTGCTTTTTGGAGATAGGATCTCTCCATCAGACCTAGAGCTTACTGATACAGCCTGTATGACACACCTCAGGTTGCTGCTGGAATCCTCTGTTTTGACCTAGCAAGGCTAGAATCACAGGAAGCAGCTACATCCATCAGATGCTGGGAATACCAACAGGTTCTTATGCTGGCACAGCAAATGCTTCAGCCACTGAGCCATCTCCGCAGTCCCTGAATCCAGCTATCTATCTGGTCCCATTTTCTTTCTTGTTTAATAATGTCTTTTAAGACTTTTGTTCAATAGGTAGGCTTATGAAAAATAATTTTACCCCATGTATCTGTAACAGCATCTCATTTCTGCCTTTGTTTCTGGAAGGAATTTAAAATTCTCAGTTGACATGTTTTCCATTTCTTTCATTACTTTAAGTATGTTTCCTGGCTGTCTTCTTGCATACACCACTTTTGACGGGGAACAATGATCTTTCTTACCTTCATGCTTTTGTGTCTGCTTGCTTTTAAGATTTCCTCTTTATCGTTGATTTTGAACAATGCGATTATGATGTACCTTGGCATCGTTTTCTTTGTGCTTCTTATGTTGAGGTTTCTGGAACTTCATTGATTTTATAAGCTTATAAATCTTCCCTGCTTAAACGTTGGAAGCATACAAAATACAGTTATTATATTAGTTGATTTTCCATTGTTGTAATAAATCCCTAGGTTTGGTAATTCATAAAGTGAAGAGATTCATTCAGCTCGTAGTTCTTAAGACAGAAAGCCCAAACAGCCCCTAAAACAACCATCAACAGTTCTGGCAGAGTTATCCTGATTCTCTGACATCATGGCAGTGCTATTTGTGGGATACAGAGATCTCAGAGAGACAGGTTGATGCAACTCACTCTTAGAAAAATTGTTCTCTTGGAAGCTAACTTTGAGTTTCTAGATCTGTCGTCATCTCTCCTAGCAGTGACACTTAATGACACTTCCATTGCTAGTAAATCCCCCTACTTCTAAAGGCCCTCTCCCAACCTTGTTTTAAAAATATTTTAACTTTTTAAAATGATATGCAAATGTGAGTCCAAGTGCGTGTGGAATCAAGAAGTAGGTCAGAGATCAGAGTCTATGGAGCTGGAGTTATAGGCACCTGGTGTGTAGATGCTGGAAACCGAACTTAGGTCCTCTGTGAGATCAGTATGAGTTCTTAACTGATGAACCACTTCCCCAGTCCTCTTCCACCTTCCAAAAGTGCTATACAGGTACCACATTGTGTGATGCTATTTCTGGGGAGACATGAACAGATTCTGTTGTCAGGAACTGACAACACACAGAGGATACCACTAAATCCCGTTGTATATATAAGTACTTACAGGAATATGGGTGAGGGGTTACTTACAAGATCAGAAATGACTCAAAGACAGTTGCATCACCAAAGCCAACCCCAGCATGGGTGACAGCTTGCAAAAGTTCGAAACCTGGAGTGTGCTGTTTAGCTTCAGGCAGCTTAACAGGTGGGAGAATTTCCTTTGCAGGTAGCTCAGATTGTTGGAGCCTCTTCCACTCAGGTTGGTTGGTGTCTTCTTTCAGGCAGCTTAATTTGACTGAAAGTATCGTTTAGAACTCTTTATCGCTGACATATATTTAGCAGAGGATCCTAGTGAATCTGGTCAGTTTTAGGAACTTCCTGAATCTTTTCATGTGTCTACTTTCTGGGTATAAGGAACTTCCCCAAGGATGGAATGTTTCCCTTTCCATTAGGACATCCTATTCTTTTACTTCCTTGTTAACATCCTTAATGAGCTTCCCTCAAAGAGGAAAAGTAGCCCAGGCCTCAGTTAGCCCAGGGCCTCAACACATGAAGCTTGGGGATGTATTCAACCTTTGCCTAAACCATAGCCATTATAACTATTCTGATACCCTTGCCTTCTGATTCTAATGTCTAAGCAGATTGGTTTTTCTCCTCCTTTAGGGCTATTTTTTCCTGATGGTATTCAATACCTAATAATTTTTTATCAGATCACCACATAAAGGATGTTTCCTATTTTTGTGAGTATCTGAGCTTCTCTTCAAGGTGCTGTTAAGTTACTCAGTAATAGTTCGATTCAGTAGAATTGTACTTCTAATATCTGTTTTGTAATCTGGAACAGTCTCCAGTCAGAGCTAGCTCAGAATTACTCAGGAAGCATGGCGACAGTCTGTGTGCTCACCCTGTGAGCCTCTTGAGCCATGAGACTTCGTTCTGAGTGATGGGAGCAGACACTCTTCCTAGCCTTCTGGGAGTTTCAGCCATTTGTGCCTCCAGCCTCTGTTTGCAGTACTTTCTGCAGCCCTGGCTAATTTCCTTACATGCACTTGCTAATTAGCATTCTGCTGAACACTTGAAGGGAGCCATCAGCAGATGTATGCATGCTCTCTGCAGCACTGACTTCTCAAGTTCTCTGTCCTAGGAATGTTAGCTGCCCAGCCTTGGGAGACCACTTGGCTTTGATTCCATGCTGATGGTGTCTGCTGGGCCCTGCCTGCCTCCACTCTATCATATGCTCAGCTTTCTCTTTTAAAGGAATAAGCTGAGACAATCAGAAGTCTAACCTGACTGTTTATCATCTCCCAAAGTTCTCCCTCTTCCTCATCAGTCTGGAAACTTACAGGATTCTGCAGATGCTGGTCTCTGATTATTGGTGGTTTGAAGTTGAAACTGTTGACTATATGCAGAAATCACTGATTCCATTCCTTTCTTCCTTCATATCTGTTCTCTCTTATAGTTGTATGTGTGTGTGAGAGTGTACATGTGTGTGAGTATTCATGTGTGTGTGTGTGTGTGTGAGTGTGCACGTGTGTGTGTGTGTGTGTGTGTGTGTGTGTGTATACACACATGTGCAAAGAAGCCTAAGGTCAACCATGGATGTTGTCTTAGGGTTTTATTGCTGTGAAGAGACACCATGACCATGGCAGTTCTTCTAAAGGAAAACATTCAGTTGGGGCCCGGTTACAGTACAGAGCTTTTGTCCATCATCAGCATGACTGGAAGTGTGGCGGCATGTAGGCAGACATGATGCTCGAGAGGGGCTGAGGGTTATATATCTGGATCCACAGGCAGCAGGAACAAAATGAGATGTACTTCCTCCATCAAGACCACCCCCCTAATAGTACCACTCTCTATGGGGACCATTTTCATTCAAACTGCCACAGATATTGCTCTTCAGGAGCCCCCACTTTATTTTGAAACAGGATCTCTTATGGGGACACAAGGCTCCTGGATTAGACTAATCTGTCTGGCTCATGATCTCCTGGAGTTCACCTACCTCTGCCTCCCCAGTGCTGGTGGTCATGAGACCCTGGCATCCACCTATCCCTGCCTCCCCTTTGCCATGATTATAAACCTGAAATGCCATACCAGCTTCTTATGTGGATTCTGAGGATGAACCTCAGGGAGTCTGGCAACGAATCTCAGGTCCTCACACTTGTATGGTTAGGACTGTCCCAACTGAGCCATCTTTTCAGCTGCTACTACATCTCGGTACAGGTTCTAAGAGTGATGGTAGTGACGTGGGCTCATGTTTACTGAGGATTTCCTATCAGCCAGACACTTTCTCCTTGTCATATATAGGCTAGTTGATTTGGCCTCATATCAACCTTGGGAGAGAAATGTCAGGGTTTTTTACCTATGTGGAAACGGAGCGATGAGTAATTGTCCTAGAGTAACAGTGCCAGTAAGCACCAGCACTGATTATATCACGCCATTTTCTAAGCTCATCCCTTGACCTGTTTCACAGAACCGCTGTCTCTGACAGGAAGCACACCAGAGGAAGTTACCCTCCTGATAGCCGCAGTTTGGGAATTTGTCAAGGAGTCTACTCAGTGACCTGGACAGGGATGCAAATCGAGCTGGCTTTTCTCATTTACGCACAGGGAACGGGGGAACATTATCTTTACCAAGAGAGCTCCTGTAAAAACAAAATGAGTTACCAACTGTAATGAACCCATCACAACACTGGTGCGGTCCCTGGAAACTCTGTGATAAAACAGAATGTCTGCGCATGCCCTGAGCCTGAGAGCCACTCACTGCCGTTCAGGAAACAGCGCTATTGCGCAGCCCCACGAAGACCGTGCACAATCCCCCTTCACGTTTTCATTTGATTACAATATCTGGTTTTAGTTCTCATAGTTGTCTTTTCTCTCCCTTAACATTTACAATCATGTCTCGGAGGAAGAGCTATCGTTCCTTCCTGTTTTACAGAAACGGTAAAACAAAGAGAATACTGGCCTTGGTGCCCAAGTTCATCTGGGTTTGCTGGTGCAAGGCTGTAATCCTAACACAAGGGAGGCTGGATGGGTGGATCGTAGGTTCAAGGTTAGCCTAGGTCACAGAGTGAGACTCTATCTCTAAAACAGACAGACACCCCAAGATAAACAAGTGGCAGAGCTAGCTTTGCAATCCATTTTAGATTTTTTATATAATGTGAACGAAATGTCAGCAAAAAATTGAAACAAATTCTTTTTTAAGAATTAACTTTTAAGTGGGTATTTTGTCTGGAAGTGTCCTTAAAGCCCAAATAAGGGACACTGTCCCAGAAAATGGGAATGTGTACCATGAAATAAATCCTTAAGTCACTGGGAGAGATTGGATGGGTCTTCAGAGTCCTGCTTGTAGAATATTAATACCTGGCCCCAGTGCAGAGGTTCAGGTATCTTCTGACTCCACCATGATTCCCAGAGGAGATAAGATTCAGAGTTGTTGAATTAGGTTTTTCTCCTCCTTCCGGACTTTTCTGTTGTGTGCATATTAAAATACACATTTAATGTTTGTTTTTAAATGCAATGACATATTGGTAGATTTGGCACATTTTTTTTCATGTCCAGAATTGAAACCCATGGGTAATTGTAAATAAAATTGGCCCTAGACAGTTAATACACTCTAAGTATACGCAAGTCAGCAAAGGATATTCTTTAAAGTAGCCCCCCACCAAAGAATACTTAAGGGAGACTGGGAAAGAAATGTCTTCAGAGAATTGTTTCCTAGCCGTTCAGAATACAGAGGGAAGCATCAAGCAGTGGCCAGTGCCGGCTAGCAGACTGTCATTTCTCGGTTTGATGTTCCAGGGTTTAATTGTCTTTCATGTGAACAATAGCAGACACTCTCTGGTGTGCCATGCTGGCGTGATAAAAGGGGGTCGTTCTTGCATGGCAATAGCTTTTTTATTATTAGCGTAAAAAATTAGCAAGCTGGAAGTCGTTAGAAGGAGTTTCACTGGCATTAATTGTGATTCAGCCTGAATTTGTTTGCAGACCAGTGCGGCAAGACAATAGCAGAGAGAGAGAGAGAAAGGGAGCAATATTAATAGGCTTCTAGTTATTGTATCATTTTAGCCAGACTTAATAAGGTGTCCGCTGTCAACCGGAATTCATTTTTATAAAAAGACATAGTAATTGATGTATCGCAGTAAGTATGGATGAGGGCTCAACTTGATTAATGTATGGGTTGGCTTTTTAAGGCATTTTAAAAAGGCCTCTTAACAGGGTCTTAGGAGACAGGCGCTAGTCCGCTGTAAACTCCCTCTTCGCTGTTGGAAAACAGCATGACAGCTGCTGATGTCTCCTGTGGCTTCTCCTCTTTTCTCCCTTCTTCCTGATCAGAAAGAACTGAAGCAATATACTCTTCGTCAATAATTGCAGTGCTTAGGAATCTTAGAAAGGGATTTTGCCTTTTCTCTCTAGAGAGGGTTTTTCCAAAGGTTAAATTAGTTCTACTACTGTGGGCTTCAGAATATTGCTACTTTCGATAGAGAATGGATTTGGGTTTTTAAATAAGCTGCTATTTTCGGGGTTGCTTGAACCTTGACCTGAAAGTGTTTTGATGTCAGCAGTCAGAAGTGGACTAGATTCAAAAGCAATTTCAGGTCAAGTTAAGTTCTGCCACTCTGGAGAGGATAATGTTCTTACACACACACAGAGAGAGAGAGAGAGAGAGAGAGAGAGAGAGAGAGAGAGAGAGAGA
>JANHMN010000009.1:70945860-70957869 GCA_030674055.1 Rhabdomys pumilio
AGAGAGAGAGAGAGAGAGAGAGAGAGAGAGAGAGAGAGAGAGAGAGAAAGAGAGAGAAAGAGAGAGAAAGAGAGAGGTGAGGGGGCAGAGAAGGGAAAGGAGAAAGAGAAAGAAAGAGAGAAGAAAGAGAGAGAGAGGCAGATGAAGAAATGGCCACACCTACATGCAGACAGGGAAGAGCCAGTTTTCTAGTCACCTGTAGATTCATCTCCCTCTTTTGTTCCCACACACTATTGACCCCATTTTTTCTTTCATGAAAAAAAAATTTCTTTGAAAGAAGCAACCCGTGTGAATTACAATCCCCTGGGAGAATGGGAAGAAAGGAAGGCAAAACCAGGAACATTTTGCCTCTGGTGTCCATAGATGTCAACACTGTGCTCCAGGGTCATAGGCCACCTAGATACTCAGTGGCAGAATCCAGGCTGTCCCCCTGCCGTTGAGGAAGCTCCTCATTCAGCAACTGCCTGAATATGAACTTAGATAAAGTCCTTTGGTTGCTGGCACTTAAGTTTGTTGGGGAGCTGATACCAGCCAGGCAGGGACATTCTCAGTTGGATAAAATGCAGGTGTATCACACAGGTGAATTTGCCTTCTGTAATGGCTATTCCTGGTTGTCAGCTGGACTGTATCTGGGATGGACTACAATACAGAATTGGAGAGCTCACCTGTGATCTATATCTTGAGGCTGGAAGACACAAGTTTCTGATCTGGATCTTGGCATGGAGATCTTGAGGCATAGTGGCCATAAAGAGCTTAGGCCCAGGCAAGGTAGTGCACACCTTTAATTCCAGGAGACTAAGGCAAGGAGATCTTCGAACCATAGGGGCAGCCTGGGATAAAACAAGTCTCAGATCCAGGTGTGTTGGTACACACCTTTAATCTGGACCACTCCTTCTGCTTGAGGCCTACGTAAGGACATCAGAAGAAGGAAGATTTGTTCTTCTTCACTGCTTGCATTTACTTGCTAACACGTCTGTTGGAACCTACTTCTACAGAAGACCAGTTAAAACAACTAGCCTTGTGGGACTGAGCAACTACTAGATTCCTGAACTTCCAACTCACAGCTGACCATTGTTGGGGAGTTAGACTACAGACTGTAAGTCGTGTTCTGTGACTCCAGAGAACCCTGACTGATACACCTCCCATGGTTCACACATCTAAACTGGCTGTACTTTAGTGGCACTGTCCTGATAGTGATTTAAGACATGAGGTTTCTGTTGCCACTTATTTCTGGGTTGCTATTGCTAGGTCCATGGCTTTGTTCCTGAGCCTTGCTGCTGTTCTGGTGAACTTTAATGGTGGTGTTCTCTCTTTCAGAGGGTGGAGCTCAGATGTTATAGTAATTCTCTAAATGACTTTGGGAAAGAAAAACCTTTTGTTTTCTTCTGGATGGTAAAGCATACTCAACAAATTTTTCTGAAGAAGAGATTCCTGTTGTCCAACAAACTTATACCTGGACCCAGTCTGCTCTCAAGCCAGCAGATTCTGTTGTCCAAAAGTATTTTCAGAGGATAGACATTTTGCAGATGATTGACAGATGTGATCGACTTTTTATGATATTCATCAGACCAGACTTCACACGGCTATAAATAGTTGCCTTTGGTACAGTGAAGATATTAGCATTTCTCCTGGATGAAAACCTTTTTTGCTTCTCTGGGTCTAAGAAATTATAGTAGAAAGGACCAATCTCATCAGACTGGACACTTTATTGGACAAATCAGTTGTAACTGACTTATTGGGTTTTTATTTGTGTTCTGTCTAATGTATATATATGGGAACCTGTAAGGTATTTGTTAGACGCTATGACATTTTAGAGGTAAATGAAAAGACGGCAGTGCAGTGTCATGTGACAATGGGCTGGAGGGGGCTCAGTGCATAAAATCCATGCCACATCGAATGTGAAGACTGGGGTTCAGAACCCTAGACCTACATAAAAGCCAGGAAGACATAGTGACCACCTACAATCCCAGCATGCAGGAGACAGAAACAGAAAACCCCTTGGTAAGCTGACCAGCTAGACTAGTCAGAATTAGCAAGTACAGGTTCAGTGAGAGACTCTGCCTTACTCAATATAGGGTAAAGTGACCAACGAAGACACCCGACATCAACTTCACATCTCCATATGCACACACACACACACACACACACACACACACACACACACGTATGCGTGCCCTCACACAGACTTGTGCTGGAAACTGTGATCAGGGCAACTCACTGCAGAGACCTCACAGGCCTTAAAGGAATGGTGTCTTTAGAGACCAGCCATTTGAGGTCATCCTTGGAAAGGAGGTAGAATAAGATGGGCAGACAATGAGGACAAGGGACAGTAAGTGATGGTGTATAAGGCAAGAGTTACTCAGAATAGAATGTGTGCTAAGACAGCTACACATAAGAAGATAAGATAGATTTCAGCTACCATACAGAAGACTTTGGTGTTTGTGGAGCCGGACTGCATTCGTGGGATGCCTTTGAGGTGGGATACAACTTGGTCCACAGTGGGCATTTGAAAGATACTGGCAACAGGTGATGGATGTGTTGATACAGACATGGAGGCCACTCTGAAAACCAAGTTATACCTGAAATATCTGTGATTTCTCTTTGTTAGCACTCAGCTAACAAAGTGATTGTCAAGTATACACTTCTCAGTGGAAGATGTCTGGGCAGTTTATACCTTCAATTTAGTTAGTTCTGTAGCATAACAATGGCATAGACCTTTAAAAATATGTTTATATCCTAGACTGAGACATTTGGACAATATCAAGTTTGGGAGCTGGTTACAAAGGATAGTGATTACAAAATTTAGTCTGGGACATTGCAGGCTAACAGCATAACATTTTCATGCAACCCCACTTATGAGGAGTATCAGAAGTAAGTACGTTGTGTCTAGTGTATGCCATGGATTCTTGTACAGTGAGTAGAGATCTGTCAGACTGACTCAAGTGTATATACAGGGAGTGTGCTGATTGAATGACCTGGGGAGATCTCAGGAGGGAAGCAGGGGCTAAGAGTAGATGGCTTCCATCTCTGGAGCTGAGTGTTGTGAGTTCAGACTTGATTCTTGGACTTGGAGGTTTCAGTTTCTTAACTTAAAAAAAAAAATAAATAAAGCTATTCAGCTAGGTTATTCTCACTATTTTGCTCAACAAGTCTATTTTGATCTTCAATTTCCCCAAAACAAATTTTATTCAAAATCTGGTAAAATGTAAGTTTGGGGATCCACTGGCCTAAGCCCAGTTTTCCAGTATTAAGCAAGATACCAGAGAAAAGCACACCTTGTCTCCCAAGAGACCACACACAGTCTCTTTCCTGAAATGCCCACATGGCAAGCTAACTTGTCCAAATATGTCTAGTAAAGAGTGCAGTATTTAGCAAACAAGCAAGTTCACATTTACAGTTGTGTCCGCTCTAACCTTATTTGTGTGTTCAGTTTCCTCTCTCTGAACCGTGACTTTCATACCAAGGATTTTCCTGTACAGCGTATAGGTACTATTCCTGTGACCATGGCCTTACTTAATGAGTACTTTTCCTTGTAATAATGAAGGCCAAGAGCCCAAGTGACATCTGTCATATCCTAGGAGAGGCAAATATTTGACTTTAACCTCTTTAAAGATAGTGAGAAGGGCTTAAGACTAAAATATCAATTTAAAGGTACATTTCTTTTTAATTTTTAATTTTGTGTATGTGTGTGTGTGTGTGTGTTTTTGTGTGTGGTTCGAGCATGGGAGTATAGAAGCCCACAAACGTCAGATTCCCTGGAGCTGAACTTGCAGGTAGTTGTGAGTCACCCTACATGGATGCTGGGAACCTAACACAGTTTCTCTGAAGAGTTGTACCACTCTTAACTGCTGAGCCACTGCTCCAGCCTAAAGGACCATTTCTGAAATTGTGTAGGAAGCAAGCACACAACACTTTGGGGAAGAGTTCTCTCTTCCTGGACCCTTTTCATCCATGTAGTGAACTCTCCAGCAGTGATAAGATCTAGCCAGCTCTTCTTGGATCATTCTTCCTCTTTATCCTGGGAGCATTCTTAATTAAATGGTGATTTCTTGTACCTCTTCATTTTATGAATCGATGTCATCAAGGCCCAGCTATGGGTTTCCCTGTTCACTCTGAGATGACAGTGTGCTAGCGTGTTTGATGGGTCTTTATGGCTATCACATCAGGGAGAAATGAGGGAACTTAGCTGCAGAGAGGAGAGGCACACTCCTCTGGGCTGCCAGGCAATGATGGGTCTTACGGTGGATGCTGCCACATGCCACCTGAGGCTGAGGGCCACAAAAACAACAGAAGTCATCTCTCACAATTTTGGAATCTGAACGAGTTGAGGTCGTAGTGGGGTTCTTTGGAGGCCAGTCTTCTGCACTGTAGTCGGCTGGCTGGCATGTCCTTGTAACTCACCCGGCAGAAAAAAGACTGGCTATTAATAGCTCACTGGTACTGTAAACAAGAAGAACCACAGGGGCCAGCGCTCTGGCCTTAAGATGGAGTTATCCCAGGCACCTCACTGCTCAGGCCAGCACAGTGAGGGTTAAGATTTCAACACACACGTTTGCAGCAGAGCACAAACTTCCAGTTCATAAGAGAGTTCACAACACTTTTTTCTATATTCCGAAATTGACCTTGATGCCAAAAGAAGGCCTTAAAAAAAAAGCAAAGACAACTCATAGTTTCAGTTCATGCTGAGTCAGATCAGGCAGCTTTTAGCAGTGAGTGGGCACTTAGAAAGTGTTCTTATTCTTGCTTACAAAAAAAACTCCATGCTAATCGGGTACAAATCTTTACCTTTGTTTGGAATACCCTTCAGATATTCTAGGAAAATTTCGAAATTCTGATTACATCACAGTATCTGATCATGTATAAAGTATATTCAATAAAAATAGAGGACTTTTACAGTTTCGTTATTTAATAAACTCATATATGTATGCATTAAATAATATATTGAAATATAATAAAATTATATAATGTTATTATATAAAATATAGTTTAACATACAATTATTAATTATATAATAAAATAATATTTACATGTAATC
This sequence comes from Rhabdomys pumilio, assembly GCA_030674055.1. Taxonomy (NCBI): domain Eukaryota; kingdom Metazoa; phylum Chordata; class Mammalia; order Rodentia; family Muridae; genus Rhabdomys; species Rhabdomys pumilio. The sequence goes on from JANHMN010000009.1 coordinate 70,950,896, forward strand.
TACTATGTTATATAATATATAATATAATATATTCATTAGATAATATATAAATATATTATTTAGTAAATTATATTTGTGCATGCATATGTATGTACAGGATGCATATGTGTATGCATTTTCTCATGAATGTTGCTGTGTGTATGTGTGAGTGCCTTGCACATGTGTGTGCATATGAAGGCAGCAAGTGATGTTACGTGTCCTCACTTTATCAAGACAGGGTCTCTTGCTGAAACTGGACTTAGGCAGCTTGCTCCAACACCCTCCTGTCTGCCTCCTGAGGGCTGGAATTAGAGGAAGCTGTGCTGTCACACTGCCTGGCTTTCCTGTGAGTTCTGGGATCTTATCCCCAGTCCTCACACTGACAAGGCAAGTGCTTTGCTTACTGAATCATCTCCCAAGCCACGTACTATAGAGTTTTATGTTTAAACTATAATTTCTAGAAGACCATGTATGTAAGAGAAGATAAAGAAAATTAATAAAATTACAATCAACAAAGTACAAAATTATAGCTAAATATTCATTATCATTCATTTTCTCTCTGTCTCCACCCCTCTCTCTCTTTCCCCCCTGAGCCAAGGAATACCTGGCATACAATTAAATTCCCTCTCAGCCCAGCACATCTCTTAATTATGACTTATTTCTGGAGGCCTCTTGCCCCTTGCACTCTCTGGCACTTCGTTCCTCAATCTACTCAGTTAATGTGTGAAAGCCTGTGGTTGGTAGCATCAGCCATTCTCACCTCCCCTTTAGAAAACAGTGTAATATTTATAATGGAGGAAAAAAAGTCCTCTGACATGTGTGTATCCTTTACTACTTTTCTACTTTAGTTTGGCATAGATTGGAATGCCACCAACAACCGTGCTGGTAACATTGGGCTGGCGGAATTCACATGCAGTCTCAGCTGCTTGGCAGGGTTGAATGGAGATCAGACTATATCTCCAAACTCAAACCAACTAATCACCACCAACAAACAAGCACAAGCCTTTTTGACTATGGTGAAACAGACTGTTGAAATCTTTTATTTAGCATATTTTAAACAGACAAACTAATGAATTTGAATATGACATATTCATACCTGTGTATCATGTCTTAGGATTACATTTTGCCCCAATAATCTATCTTGTCTCCCCTCATCCTCCTGTTCCCCTGCCTCTCGACTCTTCCCAAATGGTCATCTTGTACATCTAGGCCTCTTTCTTGTTCCTTGTGACTTGCTCCTCAGTGTGCTCAGAACTCTGGCCACCTGTGGGTGTTTGCAGCTTGAGCCCTGAGTGGAAGATTCTGCCTTGTTAGGAGATCCTGTTTGAGACTAGCCTGGTAAATAGCTAGACACTAATTGCTGAGGGGTGAAGTGGGGTGGAGAAGTGGTGAATGAGGGAGAGAGAAAGGGGGAGAGAGAGGAGAGGGAGGAGGAGAAAGGAAGGGCAATAGAGGAGTGGGGTGGAGAGGGGGGATGAGAGACTGGGGGAGCAGAGAGATGGAGGGAAAGAGATAGAGAAGAGGGGAGAGGGGGAGAGAGGAGGAGGGAGGAATATAGAGGGGAGAGGGGCAAAGGGATGTGAGATGGAGGGAGGGAAAGAGAGAGGGAAACAAAAGGCAGGAACTGGGGCAGGGGAAGGCTCAGTTGGTAAAACTGCTAGTCCTTCTAGGATGAGGACTGAGGTTCCATCTTCAGCATACATGTAAGAACCTGGGTGGTGGTACAGCCCTGGAATCTCAGTGCTGGGAGACAAAGATGGATCCCAGGAGCTGACTGTCCAGCCAGTTGAGCTGAATCTGTGTATTTTAAGTTGAATAGGATGGTCTCAAAAAAAAAAGTAAAAAAGGGTAGGGAGTGATACACCACACACACACACACACACACACACACACACACACACACACACACACCAAAAAAGCACACTCAGAGAATAAAGGAATTGGTACCTTTCCTGGGCATGGGAAGCAGCATATGGCATTGATAGGACAGTGTATTTAGTTAGTGAAATGGGCAAACAGCAAAAACACAGCTGTCACTTAGAACACGTTTCTATAACATTTCATTTGAAGAAATAAAGCAATGATTTAAGACTTAATTAACTAATTAATTAATTTGTTCTTCCGCTATCTGCAGTTCTAAATTGTGCAAATATTTCTGTTTGAGTCTCAGTAGAAATGTTTAGCTCATTGTAGACATAGTAGAAACTCTTACTTAGGAATTCTCCAACGTTTGTTTGTGGCCGCATGACCCTTATCTTGTGTAAAGCTGCAGAATAATCTCCATTTCTTTAGGAGCGAAACTGGAAAGTAAAATTTAACACAGGTGTAAGAAATCACCCACTGAAGCAAGGCGCTTTCTGAGGGTCATGGCAGCTGCAGACACCCTCTGTGTGAGCTATGGAGAGCCATGCCTTGTTTTTAACCTGGCATATGATCTGGGCAAACTGGTATTGATGGTGCAGGATAGTTGCTGTTTGTAAGAATTCCATGGAAGGAACCCAGGCGGCCTCTTCATGCCAAGATGCAGAAATGCCCATGAAGCTGCTGGAATTTTCCCATGTTTGAAAAGCATGGACTCTTTTATTTTCTTTTTGATGTGTTTCCTAAATAATCAGTACCAAAGTGGGCATGGAAAGCAGATTGTTCCCAGTAGCCAAGGCTGGAGCAAAGCAGGAAGCATCGGTTTGATCTTGGAGAAATGTTTGTATATAATACCTGAGGTGGGCTGTTCTGTTCATTGGCTCTCGGGTTTTAATAAGAACAAGTATATTTATTTTAGCTCAGTGAAAGGTAAATAAAAGTCCAGCATAGGCTTCTGAATGAAAACTTTTAAATACGGAGAGATAATGATTTGCAGAGGCTTTGTCTATAATGCATTTCTTGTCTTCTGCTGGGTTCATGTGACGAATTCCAGTTGATAAGCCCTGGTCTCTGGAGTCAGTTGTCTGGCTAGTTATTAAGATTAAGATAAGTCCTAAGAACGAGAGATTCAGCACCTTGTGGTACCTTTATGGGACTGGATCACCTAGGATTTGGAGTGTAAACAATGCATTAGTTCACCCCGACTTGCTTTCAAACCTGTGGCAAGCACTGTAGATATTGGCGAAGTATGCTTGAAGATGACTTTTTATAATGAAAAATACTTTTAAATGACAAAAAAACTTCTGAAACTGTATAAATGAATTTGTAGAAGAGACATTCACTCTTTAATTTTACCTTCTATGTTGGTATTTAGAGATTTTTTTTTAGAAAGATAATTAAGAGTCTTATGTATCTCTTCTCACAAAGGCATTTATCTTTATAAAATATACTGGGAATAGGGGACAGTGCAGCTAGAGAATTTAAGAAGTAAGAGTAAGAATATATATATATATATATATATATATATATATATGTAAGTATACATATATGTATACTTATAAGATTATATGTAAGATTATATATGTGTGTATATACATATATAAATATATGTATATGTACATATATATCATATATACACGATTATATACATATGCATATATATGTATATATGCATATGTATATAATCTTACATCTTAAATATATATACATATATACAAACTTGACACTAATGTTCAAAGCTAAACTTGACGACTTGATGTTTTCAGTCAGTTTCCAAGGAGCAAAGCAAGTATTTGTGCTGTTTCCTGAAGCTGGATGGTGTACCTCAGGCACACTGAACACAGCCAAATATTTCCTAATGTGCAGTCAGTGACTCACACTAAATATAGTAAATATGATCTTTGCTGCAGATTGGTGGGCCACATTTCTAGCGCTGCAAACTTTAACTGTCTGAGAGATCACAGGAGAAGTGATGGAGAATGGCAATTTAGCGAGCGCACCGTAGCGACACGCTGCGCTGTGCTCAGCACCGGCTGGCTATTAATTTTTGTTAATGAATTTAAAACTAGATGTATGGAAATGGTTATATGAAATGTATACACTGCTAAACAGTTAACTAGTCCTTGGGGCTTAAGTTTAATTATCTATGTGTAAATCATTCTGAGCAGGGCAACCTAATGAGTCAAAAAAAAAAGGCCAAGAAACGTGTATGTAGCCTTGCAGTGATGCTGAATAGAGTGATCGAGCAGAAACACTGACAGGTTGGGACAAAGAGTCTGTGTCACAGAAGCCTCCATCCTTCTGATCCTCCTGGAAGCTCACGTGAGCTGTGTCATTACTGAGTTTTATGTTACAGAACAATGTTGAGGAGATGAGATAGCAGGTGCATGTGTGCATGTGTGTGGGATGGGAGCTGTCTTCTTTTAGATTGCCATTCCAGGGCCTCATAACTGCTCATTTGTGTGTGTGTGTGTGTGTGTGTGTGTGTGTGTGTGTGTGTGTGTGCATGTGTGCTTGTGCGTACACTCATGTACATCCCTGGATGCATGTGAGATCACGTGGATGTGTAGGCCAGAAGACAGCCTTGGGCAGCCTTCCTCAGGTGTCACCACTCTTTTGTCCCCACAGAGTCTCTCACTGTCCTAGAACTTGCTGGCTAATGAGTCCCTGGCATGTGCCTGTCTCCCCTTACCCATAGCTGGGGTTACAGATACACAACGTCACATCATCACATCTGCCTACTTTTGATGGGTTCTAGGGTTGAAACTAGGGTTCTTATGTTTGTGTAACACACACTTCACTGACTGAGCCAACTCCCCAAACCTGGGTCCATGTTTGGTTGTCTAATCTGGCTAACTGTCCTGACATCTCAGAAGTAGAAACCAGAGACGTTCGTTCAGTACAGTACCACTGCCGAGGAGAGTTCCCCACAAGACAATATCACCTTCCCCCAAATATTAATTTTGCCAACCCCTCCATTGGACAAAGCTTTTTGCCTCTTAACAGCAATGATATTTAGAAATTTTGTAATCTGCCAGTGATTGACAACAACATTTATTTATGAAAATTTAAAGACAACAGCTACAAAGAGAGGCACGAATGGACTGTACCTTGCCTACACAGAATGCACCCTCCCACTCCATGTTTTACCCTTTAGAAACCATCACTGCTACTGTATTTAAACTACAATTCGGTGCCAAAGATTAACCCCTGGACCTTGCACATATTACACACACGTCTACTGCATATCTGCGACCCAAGACCATTACATCCCTTGCTACCCAGATGCCCTGTGTCTACACACAGTCACACGTACTTCTTCAGATAAGCAGTCCTGATGCTTTGACAAGAGACCAGAGCTGAAGTGCAAGCTCACCCAGGGCTTTGGAGGACATTGTAATATAGAGTCCCAGATGCAGGTATGCCTCACTTAGAGACAGGCAGCGTGCTTTAAAAGGAAATAAAACTGGTCTGTCAACAGAGGAACTTGATCTAAACAGGAACTCTGCACCAACTCTCATCAATTGTATGAAAAAAGATATATCTGAATATTTAAGGAGAAAACATGACAGAATGTAAAACGAAACAAAACAAAACAAAACAGCTCACTGTCACCTGACGAAAGTCGTCTTAGGAATTAAGATGTACCCCTTTCCCATCTCACTTAAATAATGATGGCTTTAGACTCACTTGAGGATGTACCAAGACCCCCTTTTCTGCTAAGGATAAAGATAAATCACCAAAGGGGCTCTCCACCTCTGTACAGTTTATTAAGTCAAACTAAGATTGAAACATAATGCCAGACAAGAGTGAGATTTACAGCAGCATCATCAAACGTTACCTGGAAACTTTAGACAGAAGTCACTCATGCCCCTATACATTTCAGCTTTGATAATATAGCACGCTCGTGACAGGGACTGTGTGTGTCCAGCCTCAAGGCATTGTTGTGGGTGTCATGGCTTCTCCCTTTTGGCCTGAGCATCTCTCTTAATGCCTCCTGGTTAGCAGCCCTCTATTCTTCCTCAATCTGAAGTTTTAAAAAATCTCTCATCTCCTGGCACTGACTTCTACGGAACTACTTGTCTGGCAGGCAGCATAGGAGGGTATTAGAGTCCTGAGATGTCTAGCAAGTGTCCTGTTTCAATTTGATGTCTGTACTTTCACTACCAGTGCTCTGGAAACTTACTCTCTGCCTTGAAGTCAGTTATACAGATCAGTCTCTAAGACAAAGGAGGACCATGCTTGGCTTGCACATGTCTCCACTTCCTGCCACACCTCTTCTTTACATGTGCATGTGTGTGTGCATGCGTGCATGCATGTATGTGCATACGTACGTGCCTCTCTCTCTCTCTGTGTGTGTGTGTGTGTGTGTGTGAGTGAGTGTGTGTGTGTGTGTATGTGTGTGTGTGCCTGCTGTCTTCCTGTGCATATTCATGTTTGCATACCCGTGGAAGCATACATGTATTGGGGTAGTGTTTGTACATGTGTGATACAGCATGTGTGCCAAAATCCAAAGCTGATATTTAGAATCTATTGATTGCTCTTTTACTTTATCCTTTGAGTCAGGGTCTCTCAATCAAGCCCAGAACTCAGCCATATAGCTAGTCTGGGTAGGGAGGGTCTGTTCGGGTCCCTGTCTGTCCCTTCTGAGGCTGGAAGTACAGATGGCTTGTCACATAGACCAGCATTGACATGCATTCTAATGATCTGAACTCCCTCAGAGAAATAGACAATAGGTCTCATTGACAGATACCTGCTTTGGGGCTTGGTGGCTAAGCCTTACCCTCTACTTGCTTCTGTGAATACAACTTCTTGGAACATAGTCTTGGGTATTCATTTTACATGTTGTCTTTGGCAAAGTTGATTCACTGAGACAGAGACCTTGTGGCTCATAAAGCATAAAATATGGGCGGACCATCAACGGGCAACGTTTGCCAGCCCTTCAGACAGAAACACCTGTTAATGGTTGCTTTGTTTATAGGTCAGAACCTGGGACAGTGTGATACTTATTATCAACCTCAGGACAATACACACCACTGTCAGAAGATGCTTTATTATGGCCACAATTTTATTTATTTATCAGAAACATAGTGTGTGTGTGTGTGTGTGTGTGTGTGTGTGTGTGTGTGTGTGTG
>JANHMN010000009.1:70964620-70990185 GCA_030674055.1 Rhabdomys pumilio
TCTCTCTCTCTCTCTCTCTCTCTCTCTCTCTCTCTCTCTCTCTCTCTCTCTCTGCTGCTTCTTTCTTGTCCTGTCCTTCTTTTCTCAAAAATTAAAAAAAAATCCTGTTTTAAAAATGCCACCATGTCCTGTAACAAACTGTGAATTCAATCTGGGGTCTTAGTGGCAGGTATGTAACAGTCACTGTATCTGTAAGTAAGTCTCCTCATGTTAAGGTGAGACAGTGCCAAGCTAAGGGCTAAGCTCACAAACTCACCCTCTATGCCATTTTTTCCAGTTTCTGTTACAGTCCCAGTGCTTCACTGCAGCTGTTATCTGGTCTGCCTTCTGTCCCCAAGAGAAGGGAGGGTTTGAGGGTTTCAAGTCATCCAAACTGAGGAGGAGGTGAGAAAAGGCGTGTATGTTACTCGCCATATATTGTGTTCAAAAGATACTCTGATGCAGAGCAAACACATCATCCCTGGTGCTGAGCCACAGCTGCTTTTATGTGGCCAAAATCAGAACTAAGTCTTAGTCAAGGATGCTGAGGTGATGCCGTGCAAGTGAACAAGTGTCGGTGTAGCCCAAACTTCTCTCTGGGTAACTGGCTTCAAGTTACTTACAAGAAAGCAAAAAGGGGTATCACCAGGTAGGAGTAGGCCTGGACCAAGAGTTAGCCTACAACAGTTCACCTCTGCACTCCCTCTCCAGCACATCTGTATAACTAGGAGGTCATATAGCTGCTCACACCTGGCTTGGGGCAGAGAGACTTGAGGTTGAACTTTTAACTACTTGCTACTCTGAGTCTGCATTCCTGTCTGGGGAAGAAATTCTTCAGCATGAAGCTTCCAAAAGTTGGCCGCCACTATGACTTAGTCTGTGAACAGTATTCACCCATAAAGTTAGACAAGATTAATGTCAGCCCTTTTGAACTATAACTCGTCCAAAAGACACCTCCCTGGATGTACCCTCAGTTCCATATGCCACATGGTTTTGGGAGTAGAGGCTAGGGGTTTGCAACTCGGGAGCCCATCAGCCTTCTTTAGATCCGTTGTCTTTTCCTGCACACTGTATCAAATGCTCCTGGTGACCTTGTGACCCAGTGACCTCGCCTTCTTTTTTAACCTAGAATGTTCTGGTCCCAAGCCAATGATTCCCTGCCATCCTCTCTAGTAATAACTAGTTAACAACTCTACAGGAATTCAAGCCAGAAATTGTGGTGTTGTCCCTCTGGGAATGGGGCATTTTTATAAAAAGGGTTTCATTTTCCCTCAAGTATATATTTTTATCTGTGACTAGACTGTTAACTTCCTTCTTCATGTTATTTTATTCAGGATTCCTGTCTCCTCCCCCTTTTTTCCTATACTGGTTGCATGGTTTATCTGTCCAGTGCTGAAGCTGGGAAGTATATGCTTTTCTCTGCTCTCCGCTTCTGCGTGGTATCCTGACAGGGGGTGGGTGTCTTCGTGTGGGTGTACACGAATACGATATAGCAGCCTGTTTTCTCTGGAATTACCATTCTAGGTTGTTTCTTGTCTCCCCTTACTGCCCCCTCCCCCGTCTCTGCCACTCAGGCCACTTCCAGCCATCCTCCACCTCTTTCATTTTGGATAATAGCCTCTCTTTTTACCATCGACTGTCATGTCTGATTCGGCTGCAGGAGGATTTTAAATTAGCCAAACGTTTGCACACTGGGCTCACTCTGCTGCCCCGACTGATATATTAACGATTGCTTCTAGGAAAAAAAAAGAAGAAGAAGGGGCTGGTGGTTGTGGTAATACTCAGTTGTTGGTGCCTCTCTTCTACAACAGAGAGTGAGGCAGAGGGAGAGATAATCTGTGTCCATCCCAGCTGCCTTGCTGGTCAGCCATTGTACCAGGTCCATACTCCCACTGGGAGACTACATTATTGCTCAGGCCTATGGCTGTAGAGATAAAGCAGTAAGAGGTAAAAAATGAAATAATGAAAGACATACAGTTAAATTAGGTGACTTGCTCCTGTTGGGTTTTAACTCACTGGTGAGAGAACGACCTGCTTTTCTTTGATCCCCTCTCCTGGAGTTTACTGGTCGGGAACTGGCAGAACTGATTCTTATCACAAGCATCTTGCGAGCAGAAGCACAAAAGGGAAACCAAAAAGCCAGGAGCAGTCAGTTGCTAACACGTACCATCCAAGCTTACATAGACTGAGGCAGAGGCATTGGTCTAAGTTGGATGGTATCTTGGGTTCCACGGTAAGTTTCAAGTAAAGAGGAAAACAGGAGTTAGAGGAGATGATGGGAAAGATCTTTCTCCTGTTGCCCAAGGTTTCTCCTTAGTCTTCCTGAGCTGGATCTTCTATTGCACAGAAGTGGAGGCATCAAGTGCTTCATGAAACTCAAAAAATGAAGACTGTGGGCAGGGGGTCTGAGCAATGGGCACAAGGCCTTGGTGAGGGCTCAGTCCTGGTACGCTGCTCACAGTCGGGGACTAGGACAATGCACTGGGTCTGTTGAAAGCTAGCACAATGCACTATGATTATTTTCACCACAAGAATGATAAATGACTCCTGGCTGTGGTATCAGACACCTGAATTCCCTCAGACACCTTGGAGTTAGAAATAAAAGGATCAGAAATTCAAGGCTGGCCTTAGCGATATAGACAATTCTGAGCCAGCCTAGGCTACACTAAAAACCTCCATTTATAAACACCAAAACCCAAACCAGAACAATCACAAAAAGAAGTAAGAAATGAGGAAGCATTTGTTTCCTACTCGCATCTGTTGCTCTCAGTATGTCGGGTGGTGTGTGAAAGCTCACCTGACTCCTCACTCCCATTTGTGCATTCCAGTCTCTAGTTCCTTTCTCCAGACTTCCAACGAGACTTGAAAAGGCTGATCAGAGTTGCCCAATGCATGTCTTCAGCGACCCAACCTTTGTTTTAAGATTCTCAAAATATCCCCAACTCACTCTTAATAATGTCTCTAAATCCGCCCCCCCTGCTTTGGAGAAAGTTTTGTGTAGCCCAGGCTGCTCTTTTGCACTTAACATCCTAGGACTCCTGATTCTCTTGCTTCTATCTTCTGAATGCTGATGCTTCTGGTTTATCCAGTGCTGAGGATTGAACCCAGGCTTTATAATATGCAAGGCAGTAAGTAGCTCTACCAACTGAGTTCTGTCATGGGCTCTCATTTCATCTCTCCTTTTTGTTGAGGGGTCGGGGGTAGGGTTGAGACAGGATCTAGGTGGCCTAGGACTCACTATGCTCTGTAGACAAGGCTGTCCTCAGACTCACAGAAATCTGCTTGCCTTTGCCTCCAGAGTGCTGGGATTAAATCTGTGCACGACTCTGCCTGATCTGTTCCTTACCTTTGATGTTCCGTGTGCCCTTACCCACTATGTAAGGAATGACTCTGAGACGTGACACTTGGGCCTTTCCCAAGGCATCATCAATAGATAGACTATCCAGACTCTTTGGTTGCCAATTACTTGTACGGTACAGCTGTGCGTAGGCACTAGGGAGCTGGCAGGTTTTCCTCAGCAAAGCCTCTGAAGAACACCTTTTAGACGCACAGTGAACCAAGTAGCCCGAGGGCAGCTGCACTGAGAGAAATTTGGTAATTGGATCAACCACCTTGATGTAGAAGAATGAGCTTGCTTTTCCTTAAGTTTAGCCGTAAGCAGTGTTTACTGGTTGGTTCTTTAAAAGAATGAAAATGAACAATGGAGGGGGGGGGTACTAATTGGCTAATTTGGGGTGTCAAATTGTTCACGGAAGCAAGTCCTGATTTTAAAGTCTAAGCAAGGTGCATAGAAGCAGTTAGGCATCAGTGAGCCATTAAGCTTGCAGATGTGTAAAGCGACACACTGTAATTGCTGAGAGAACTGAGAGGCACCTAGGAAATGGCCCCTGAGGTTAGTAACCTCACCTGCACAAGCAGCCTTGGAACTGGCTACTGAGAACCACAGAGCTTAGGATTGTATTCTTGGGACCAAATGGGTTTTCTCGTCTTATGTGTTATTTGTAAATTACCTGTTTTTAAAATATTATGTGGCTGAATGATTCCTTTATAAAAGTTAAAGCATAACATTTAAATGTTCTTTTGACGAAAGACGCAATTTCTCCAGCAAAAGGTCAACCCACAGGTAATTTGTGAGCATTTGCAATGTGCAAGGCCTCTCAAGGGATAAGTGAGGAAGTCTGAGCTAACCAGTGCTAGGCCTTCCTAGTGCACAATTGAATTGTGACGCATCGATGGATGGATCATCTGAGCAGAAGGTAGCATCGCTTTACAGTGTCCTGTTACTTTTTATGGGCGGATGAGACAGCCCAGAGAGGACACTGACAAGTCAACAAAAGGGTTCCACCCAAGTACAGCTGGACGAACCAATGAGTTTTTGTGAGGTTACTCCAAAGTGTATGTTGACTTGGACAGTTGTGTCACCAAAATGTGCTTCCCTAGCGTGTGAGCTTTCCTCAGGCAACATGGACAAATTCCTTCTCACTCAACATAGGCAAACAATGCTAGAAATAATGGCTTCACAAAAATACAAGTTGATGAGCTACTTACAGGAGGACGGGGGAGCTTTACTTTGCAGGAGGACGCCTGACTCAAAGGATCTCTGAAAATCCCTCTCCAGCTTGGATAAGGGCTCTTGAGAGCAGCATCCCCAGCTATCTCTGCATTCATTGTAGACAGACAGCTCCGTTAGTTAGAGAGCATGCTATCCCAAACAGGTGGGGAAGGGCCTTGTGACCCTTGTCTTCCTTAGGCTCAGGGAGTTGTTTACTTCCTGGGTCTTGATAAGCTTTCTTCCAGGATAGAATGCTCTAGTGCAGAGGAAATCATCACGTATCACTGGAAGGCAACTCCCGAGAGCTGAATTAGTGGCTTGTCATTCTCAGCCACCTCTCCATCTTCTGTATTCTAGTATTTCCCAAGACTGCGAACGTCTGTGGAAGGGGCAGGACCAGGAATGATGGCTTGAATCTCAAGTGAGTGTCTGGTGACCTTCCCCATAGAGCCCCATTACCATCAACTACCCATTGCTATAAACTAGTGTTACATATCCGTTTCCGTGACAATAGGGCCAAGGTTATTGCAGTAGTCTTTGTTCATGATGCCCGATGGTCCAATTGAGTCGAGGGGAAATGACTACCTCACACCACAGATGTCTGGTGAGGGTGGCTACTCCTCCACATCTTGCTAGGTGCTGTGCAGTAAAGTTAAGTAAAGTTAAAAGAATGATGGTATTGGACCATTTCAAAATAAAGCACTCTTTTCTTCTAGACTCTGAGTGCCAGGTGTCCCATCAAATGCTCGTAAGCTATTATGACCACTAATCCCATTAACTTGCAAGCTTTCTTTCCCAAACTATGAGATGTGAGGTGGTTTTGGCACCATTGGTATTTACCCCAAAGCAGGATGGCACTTAAATAAGTGGCTTGTCTCTCTGTCTCTAGAATCAGGGACAGTGCTACCTTCTCTTCCCCCAGGAGAATTATGGTCAAACCTAACAGTCTCAGGGAGAATCCCTTCACCTTAGCAGGTTCAGTCAATGTTGAACAAGGGTCCCCTGACATGTCACTGACACGTCACCTTAACTCTACCATTATCCAAACTTACTTCTCCTACAGTGGCTGCTTTTGTTGCATAGAGATGCTGATAGCCTTAAGAGGAAGAAGGCAGGATGAGGGGCAAAAGCAGGTGATGGTGGATGGGTGATGGCACAGGGCACAGTGCCTGCCTGTAGAATCAGATGTGTTATCTGGCCTTACCTTCCTTCACAAGAACTTTGAAAGCATGAGAATCCCAGGTGACCTAAAGCCACACTGAAGGTCCTATGTGCAAATTAAAGCAAGAGTTCTCATGCATAGGCATGAACTAGTGGGTATGAACTATACAGATGTGTTCCCAGTGGGTAGTGGACATTTTTGTCATCATCTTGGGGGCATGGGGCTTATTTTTACCTGTATGTATGAACAAACATACCCCCCAAAAGCAAAAAAAATCAGCTTAATAGAGATTTATCTTTCCTCACTTGAATGTAGAAAATATTTTTTGTAGCTGATTAAGACTTACCATGCATAAGAGCCTAGGTTTCATCCTTGGTAACACACACACACACACACACACACACACACACACACACACACACAGAGAGAGAGAGAGAGAGAGAGAGAGAGAGAGAGAGAGAGAGAGAGAGATTATATCGAATGCATATCATTTTGAACTATTTGGAAATGGTATGAATTATAATCTTACAGTTTGCTTTAAGTGTTATAAAATTTATTTACTATGTCTATTATTAGTATTTGGTTAGGACACTAAAGTCTCCCTCCTTCCCTCCTTCCATTCCCTCCCTCCCTCCCTCCCTCCCTCCATCCCTCTGCATCTCTCCCTTCATCCCTCCCCCTTTCTTTCCTTTCTCTTTTCATTTCTCTCTTCTACCCCTGTTCATTGAGTACCAGAAAACTCCATGTTTTCCCCAAAACTCATTTGGCAGAAGCGAGCTTAGATTAGATAATTAGATAATTTTAGTTCCTTATGTGACGCTATTTTTAAATGTAATTTTTGCTAATAATGCAATTAGTCGTGATATTTTTTTGCATAATTTGCAATAAAGGTGCTCCAGTTTCCAGAGCCTCTGAGCTGCTGCTGACGTCATCAGTTTTACCTCTTGGATAAGACGCGTGGGCAGCGTAACAACTCCTCCCTCTGCCCCTCCTCGTCATGAAATATTCAGCATGAGGCCATGCATAAACTCACACTGCTGTTGAGTGGCAGGGTCATATCTAGTAGGAATGCCAGTGAAAAATCACTCAACATTACCTCTAGCACTCTGTCCCCAACCTCCCTCCTCATCCCCGTTTTCAGCTCCTCCCCGACCCGCTGCCTAAGGTTTGGTTGTAGGTGGCAGAGACATGACCAAGGAGGCAAGGGCATTGTGACATTTCAGTTTCTTGTTCCTAAGGGGTTTCTCTAGCAAATTCCATTAGCACTTTATTTATAGCTTCATAAAAGGACCCTTTTATTTTCTTCAAACAATATCCTTGTACCTCTGATGATAATGCTATCTGAGGATTGAACTTTTTTTTTTTTAAATCTATTTCCTAAGATGTCTCCATATTGGCTCACTCTCCTTCCCTTCTTTCCTGCCATTCTTAAAAGTCTATTCACAAATCTTTCCCAGGAACATGGCTCAAGTCTAGTGATTGAAAAGGCATCTGAGAGGGGTTTGGTGCTGACCGCCTACATCCTTAGCTTCCATGCTCAGAGCCTGTGATGTCCGGAGCTCAGATGCTTATATCAACAGGACCTTCTGGAAGTCATCACCTCAGGCCTTTTCAGAAGCTTGCCCCAATGAGCCTCTGAGAGAGACAGGGCTGCGTTTTCTCTAATACATTCCTTTTTGAACCCACTTGTTAGTCAAGTGTTGTGCGCACTAACTACAGAACGGACCCCGTGTCTTGGGCATGAATTACTCTTCCGTGCCACCTCTGAGAGCCCCCCAGTTATGGATTACTTTGTTCTCAACTTGACAGGAACATAATTAGAACTGTTGATGAAATCTACCAAATTGTTCCTCCGTGGCCTCTGAGCTCAGGAAATTTGGCCGAATCGTATTTGTCTCTGATTGTGGAGGCCTCGGCACTTCATATTAACTCTGTTATTAATGCACCTTCTAATCTGCCCATGAATTGGTAACACGCGAAGTGAGCCCAGCCCTAATGACACCTTCCGATGAATACATTGAAGGGCTGTGTTCAAAGTTGCAGAAGGAAGGAAGATGCTGATAAATTCTCTCTCTCTCTCTCTCTCTCTCTCTCTCTCTCTCTCTCTCTCTCTCTCTCTGTGTGTGTGTGTGTGTGTGTGTGTGTGTGTGTGTGTGTGTGTGTACCTTGGTATTGACATGCTAATGCTTTTGTGTTGACATGCTGATACCTCACCTGGAAAGTTTGGTTTCTTCTAACCTGTTCTGATCCCTCAGCTTCTGCATGAAGAGTTCACCTCCTTGGCACAACTGGAGTCAGCATATACTGCTTTAGGGCAAGAAGATAATGAGGAAGAGTCTAATAGCACAGCTATCGGAGTGAACTTGATCTGAGTGGCCGCCTCGTTTCAGTTCCACGCATCTGAAACATGTCGCTCAGTCCTGTTGTCGTGGGGACGAAATGTCTGACAGAAACTATTTAGCACAAGCAGAACTTATTTTAGCTCATGGTTTCATGTTGGGGGCAGCATCATTGTTAGTGGTCTCTGGGGCCCCATCCATGGTGGCCATTGTCAACAGAGGCAGTGATTCCATCCTACCCCAAGGCTGGCTTTGATGGCTGGCCAGCAACTGTTCAAACACATCAGCTTGTGATGGCCTTTCCCATGCAAGCCATCCAGGCGAATATCAGTTCACAGACATACTCTGCAATGATAAGAGCTCCAGTGTGTGTGTGTGTGTGTGTGTGTGTGTGTGTGTGTGTGTGTGTGTGTTTAAGGTGTCCTTTTAAGGTCAAGGTCCTGGTTTTCTGGTTGTAGAAAAAGAAAGAATAGACTTCACAGGGTCACAGAGCAGAGACTATTGGTTTTCTCTTGAATTCCACAGCCATTCTAACAAATGATTTTTATTTACTGAGACAGCTTAATCTTCCAAAACAAATAATAAAATAGACACCATTTAAGCATGTATCTGTGTACCTAGGTTTCATTTGTTTTCATAAGCCCTGAGCTCCGTCTTTGCAGATATTCTACATGCTGATATTTAATGCTGTGTGTTCTTCCTTAACCATGGGACCCTGGGGCACCAGTGGGTTAGCAGATGCTCACTGAGATGTGTGCCAATCAACTCTTATAAATACAGTAGAGCAGACCGGGAGGAAGTGAAGGAGACAGGGTGCAAGGCGAGCTGCTGGTGAGGGGAGACCTTCAACTTCAGCTTTGGCTTTCCACTCTTCACTAAGCAAGAAAAAAAAAATAAAGATCTGAAGTTTCATGACCAGCCATGCTTTTTGGTTTAGTGCATTGTGCTGGAGTTTTGAACTCATTGTAGAGACATGTACATATTATAAGCGATGCCAGAAATCTAAAAAAAAATGATCCTCTTACCCCCATGTGTGTGTATATGTGTGTGTGTGTGTGTGTGTGTGTGTGTGTGTGTGTGTGTGCATGCTTACATGTGTATGTGTGAGGGTGTGTGCATGTGTGTGAGATGGTATGTTTGTGAGTGTGTGCATGTGTGCCCATCCTCTGATAACACATTTTTGATTTTTTCTTGTAGCTCAGTAATTAAGAGTACTTGCTCTTGCAGTTCCTAGGTTTACTGCCCACCACTTGCACGATGATTTAACAACCATCTTGAACTCTGTTTCCAGGTGGTCAGTGCCCTCTTCCAATCTCCATGTGCACCAGGCATCATTCACTTACTTACAAGTATTTAGGCAAAACACTCATAGGGAGAAATATATAAATCTTGGAAAAACCCTACACAATCTCTATATACTTCAAGTATTTTCAGCAAGAGTGTTTTATTTTCATTCCTAAGTGTGCAGTGTGTGTGTGTGTGTGTGTGTGTGTGCACGCATGTTAGTGGTATGTGTTTATGCACATTCTGTATGATCAGGACTGTTGTCAAGTGTCTCAATAATATTTTTTTTAACCTAACAAGAGTGCTGTGAGAGTTGCAGGTGCCAGGCCAAGGCCTTTCCCTGTAGGGAATTGTCCCTGTCTATAGTTTCACCTTGTCATGGGCAGGAAAGATTATGTTCAGACACTGCTAGTTTTATGCAGGAAATAGTTATTTGTGTTTTAATCAGAGGCTGACAAACAAGGAGACAGTGGAAAATCAGATGTGGGCCATAATAATACATGTTAAAAATGTAAAGGAAATGCACAAGTTCCTAATTTTTCCACAGCATGGGTCCACAGTCTCCAGCATAGGAATTCCTCCTCTTTTCAACCCTAGTCCTAGTCCCCTTTCACAGATCTTTGGTTCTGTTGGGAATGAACCCCCCTCTTGCCCAGCTCCCTTGGCTTTTGGTTCATATTGTGGTTGGATACACAGATCTGGTAAGTGATGACTGCCTGTGGCTGACAGGACACACCCTACTTGCTGCCCTGTAGTGTGCTCTACACCTTTCAATGCTTTCATATCAAACCCACTGTTGAGATAAAACACACCCAGAGAGCATCAGTTTAATGCCAGCTAACGGTCAGGTCTGAGAAGAGGGCTTAGCCAATAAAGCACCTACCACCCAAATGTGAGGACCTGAGCTTGGATCTCCAGCCCATAAAAGCAGGGCATGGTGCTGTATGCCTGTCACCCCAGAAATGGAGAGTTAGAGACAGACCCCCAAAGCTTGCTGCCTGTTCAGTCAGTTTAGTCAGCAGTGAGCTCCAGTTTCACTGAGGAGCCCTGTCTTAGGGAATAAGAAAAAAGGTAATCCAAGAAGAAGTACAGCAGTGATGACTGGCCTCCATGTGAACACACATGCACTCACACACAGGAACAGGTGCCAACATGAACATGCACATACAACACACACAGCTGGATAGCAAATATCCTATGGGAAATAAGCTACATATATGTGGAGGAAAATAGTTATGGAGGATGGATCAATTGTAAGAAACTCTTCTTGGTTGTGGGGTAGTGGACATGATTTCATGATTCCCATTTTATGGGGGACAAAGTCCATAGGTTGTGGTATGAGACCATGTGGCTAGTGAGGGGCAGAGCAGGGATTATGCCAGCTTCTTCATGGCAGTTGTGAGAAGAAAACAGAGAGCCATGATGTATTCCATCAGAACTTCAGACAGTTGTAAGGAAATTCTAAAATCACAAGAGAATAATGGTATTTCTTTACAATCCTTTTTTTGTTCGTTAGTTAGTTAGTTAGTTAGTTAGTTTGTTTGTTTTAAATCTGTCATAACCAGACCAGTCAATCACCAAGAAGTTTTAATATAATGTGTTAAGGTACATGCACGACAGACCTGTGGAAGAAAATGAAAGCCAACTGAAAGTCGCTGTTAATAATAAGCATAAACAAACATTCTAAGCCTTTTCTAGGATGATAATCTGTAGATCTCAGCTGTATTTCTGTGCAGTTTTGAAGCATGCAACGCCTGAGTGTTAATATCTGTTGAGTAGTGAATTACCTCCTCCCCCAATCTACTTCTAATGTAGTTGGGAAAGAAAAGGTTTAGGCAACCTCATAAAAATCCCATGATATATCCAGAAGGCCACTTGATTAATTGATGATTGGGGGAATGTCCTTGTTTCATTTGGTTGCTGGGAGAAACACCATGACCAAACGAAAGTTATTGAGGAAATGGTTTATTGGCTTAGGCTTCCAGGTCATGGTCCATCATTGGGGGATGTCCGGCCAGAAACCCAAAACAGAAATCATGGAAGGATGGGACTTGCTGGCTTGCTCCCAGACTCGTGGTTAGTCAGTGTTTTCATATACTCAGGCCCACGGTGGGCTGGACTTTCCTGCATCTAGTAATAATCAAGATAGTCTCCCATAGACATGCCTGCAGGGATCAAAAAGTATGGGAAGGTATGAAGCAACAATTTCAAATTTTTTTCTGAACCCAAGTCCAGAAGTGATAATATTTGCCATCTGGTTTATGAAGTGTAAGTTTAAAGTTAGTGAAATATAGGTTTAGAGTCAGGAGAAAGACTTTCAGACTCATAATGATAAATGCCCTGACCTTCTGATTGAGTGTCTTTATCTGTTCAATGGAATTGATAATCTCGACCCCAGAGACTTATTAGTAGAGTCCATGGTGAAATTGGGAAAGGTTTATAAAAGAAACTCACCTGATAACCAGCAGTCCTCAACACAATGGCACACTTGTGGCTAACCCCAGCTTATCACCTCTCTTGACTTCTGAGGAAGGTTTAAACTGTGCTGTTAGATATGGCTGGCAAGCCCAGATCTTACAGCTAGCACATGAAACACAAGGTCGATAGGTGCCCAGCTCCCTTTATTCCATACTGTACATTTGATACTGCATTTCATAGTGCCACATTTACCTAGCCAGATAAGAATACACATTAGATTGGTTCCATCAGCAGTGTTCATTGACACACTGATTGCATGCCGTCTGTATGTCTCTCTCTTTCTGATATATATATATATATATATATATATATATATATATATATATATATATCCTTTAAACACTTTTTTGGGTCATGGTGACTTGAGTCCTTTATCATTAGAACTTAATTCGAGCACTTTTCAAACTCAGGAGCGATATTCCAGTGACCTCTACATGCCCTGGCCTTACCTTCTGCTCCCCTGGTTTTCTTAGCAAGAAATGAGCAATCCACTTGAGTAGGAGCTTACTTTCCTACCCAGGTGTTGCAAAGGCCACACTGAGAGATCCTTAGACTCTGACAATGGATTCACTTTGTTAGTTGAGAAGATTTGAGGCCGGAGGCAACAATTAGCTCGCTGATTTAGTTTAAATTTAAGAAATTTAGATGGAAGTCTCACTTCCCCCAATCAACCTTTCAGTTGTGGATTTAAAAGATCCTTTCCCAATGCTTCTAGAAGGCTCATACTAGGATGCTGATGTGGAATCATGTTACCTGAAGTCCCTGTCAGCCTACCAAGGTGTGTAGAGTGTAGGCAACCGGCAACTGTAGCTGACTTACAGCCCCAAGATGCCCACCTAATTACCATTGCGCATCCTCTCTGAATGGTACCAAACTTCAGTTATCACCACCATCTTCCCCTCTTCCCCCTCAGTTAACTTTCAATGTGGCCACCTCAGGTTTTCCAGATGTCTCCTCTCCTCTTAACTGAGGAGATATCTTTAACAAATCCTAAGTTCTCATCTCCCGTGATGGCATGCCACATCGCACGATTTCTTCCGGTGTGTTTGCTTGTGCAATCCAGCATGAATGGTGTTTTCTACCAGTTAATGTTTTCTCATTAAAAATTATAGAAATATGTGTGAGGTGAGGAGACAGCTCAGTTGGTGAAATACTTCCCTAGAAAACATGAGGACCTGGGTACGAGTCTTGGTCTTGAAAAAGTAAGCTGGGCATGGTGGCACATGCTTGGAATCTAAGCCCTAGCTTGGTAAAATAGCATGGGATTCACTGGCCTGCCAGCTTAATTTACATGATACATTTCAGACCGGTAAGAGACCCTGTCTCAAAAATATGTAGATGGTGTCTGAGAAATAAAACATAAGGTTGTGAATTCTCTGTTTTCTATAAGGATACAAATCTACATGTACACACATGTACCTGGACACACATCTAACACATATATACATGTACCTACACACACATCCAAACACACATACATGCACACAAATACATGATTTCATTTTGCTACTGATTTATTTTTAGGGAGAACATTTCAGCAATATTCAAATGCTTAAGTAATATTTGATAAAGTTAAGTCTCAACTCTTGCCCTTCTGAGGCTCAGGTCAGTGACAGTTCCATTCACACCTGATCTTAAATGGCAAGAAAGGTTGTCCCCAGGCTGAGGTTTTCAGAACTGTCATGTGAAGGTAGCAATGTCTGCACCTCCTGCACTCCTCTTTCGGAGGATGGAAGAGAATCTACCTTTTCTCATCATGCTCTTTGTTGTATGTGGCCAGGACCTGATGAACATGGGGAGCTTCTAGTTACAAGCAAGAAGTTGACAAAGAAACCAAAGCCAAACAGACTTTGTAGCTCTGTGGTGTTTTCTGAAGACTATTGACCTTCTCACGGAGTACTTGGTTTGTCTCTAAGAAAGACCATTGGCAGAGGGACAGTGAGGTTATAGTTTTCATTTAGAAGGTGAGTCAGGTAGACTGCAACCTCAGTGTGGTTCTTAGCTTGTTCATCTGATCATCTTTCAGAAAAATATGTGCTTCTGGTCCACCATAAGGGGAAGGGACTTGGCACATGGGTCTCTGTCTTCTTCAGATCCTCTGTGCAAAATGTACCAGTGTTTGAACACAGGAATCACACTTACTCATCATAACAAATAGGCTTAGCACCTCATAAACTCCAGGAAAGGCTGTTTTCTTTTCTAAACATTTAAATTACTCAGCCATTTTATGCATTAAAACCCAATTATAACTTAGGATGTGGAAGAATTTCTAAAGTGATTCCCTGTAGGATCTGTGCCTAAGACTACAGTTTGTATTTGGTAGTTCCCACTCTCTCTGGTCTAGGCTTTCAAAACCAAACCAAACCAAACCAAACAAGAGTCCTTAAAAGACACAAAAGCTCCTGAAAAAGGATTTGGCCAAAGCATTAATCAATCATCTTAGCACAACCTTGAGGAATATTTGAGAAAAAAATGGCATTTAGCTTTTATCCATCTGTACGTGTCAGATGGAATATAAGCAAGGAACATTTTGCTGGTAAGAAACTTGTTTCCAGGTCCTGCAAATTTCCAGCCATTCCATACAGCAGGTAGTAAACAGACTTGTTTAATTGTTAATTGTAATGGGTGGTAGTCCATCCATGGCAACAATATAAATATTAGTTTAATGCTTAGGTCACTCTATGTTAGGAAATTATAGGCCAGTGGCTATTAAAAAGTACAAGTTTCTCAAAACTCTTTACACTTTTAAGTTCTCAAGTATGGCAAAGAGAGTTTATGTCCACTCTCCTAATCCCCAAACCCAGCAGTGGCCCTACACCTCAGGAAAAGGAGGTAAACCAAAGGTTAAAAAAGGAAACCTGCCAACAGGTAAGCCCATGGGTGGCCTTGAAAGAACACTTAGAAGTAAGGTTATAGGATTTAAATGTCCTCAAGTGAATGAGTTTTCATTTGGATTTTCCTGCTGGCACTAAATCAAAGCCGTATCACTTCAGCAAGTACAGCAAGATTGTGACTTTCCTAGCAAAATGAAAGGAGTTGTGTTCCTCTCAACCAGTTTCACCCTAATGCATAGCTCACAGGTCCCCAAATCATCAGGGGTGCATGCAGTTGGTTCTTTTCTAAACATAAGGGGAGCAACACACATAAACACACACACACACACACACACACACACACACACACACACACACACACCCATTGCTTCCAGGAAAGACCAGTTCCTAGAATCTTGTATGTATCAGTCTCTGACATTCTCTCTCCAGCCACTCACACAAGCCAAGAAGGTTTGCCGTGCAACTACAATAAATATGAGAATGCTGGGTTTGTTAGAGTGGAGAGATGTTCCTGTCTGCCACCCTGCTCCCTCCTACTAGATCAGAATCATGGGGCTGCAAGAGAGTTTGTGACTTTGACACATTCTATCAAAAAATTAGCAAGCTGGTATCTGGACATCCCCTGATTTCCATCTAAGGCTTTTCTCACAGACTTTCTCTCTGTAATTCCTGCCCATCTGAGAAAGACATTGGGAATCCAGAAGGCTCATTCATATACAAGTTAAACACTCTCCTTCTCAATCCATCTTCAGGCTCAACCAAAACTAGAGAGGCAGCAAATGATTAGTGGGGTGGGATTACCACCCACACCACATCTCAAATCAGGACAGCAACCTCTTTGTGGAGACAGAACTGAGACAAGCATATGGGTTGTGTGGCTTCTTTGTGAATCTGGGCAGTCATATAAGCTTCTGAGATTTGCTGAATAGCACCCTGCTCGTCAATGGCTTCTCTTGTTGGATATTTATAAAGTTCAAGAGCTTTGCTTACTTTAGTTAAGTGCTGTGAACTGTTTCAACAGCCAATGGCCCGTTTATATAAACAAATGGGAGAACATGACACTCAGGGGCAGCCCCAGTCTAAGCAGCAGAAAAATCCTTGATGACTTGGAGATAAACCTTCCGAACACCTGCTGGCTCCCTGCTAAACAACAGGCGTGTGTGTGTGTGTGTGTGTGTGTGTGTGTGTGTGTGTGTCAGTGCATGCAGCAGATTCAGGGACAGGACTGGCAAGCACAGATTTCCTACTTTGAGCCTGCTTTCATCGAGTCAACTCTGACTATTCTGCCCCGCGTGTCTGTGACCACTTCGGTACCACTGTTTACTTTTTAACCTCAATGTCGTGTAGATGGTCATTCCACTGGCGGTTGTGTTACATTATTTTTAGTAACCTGGTTTCCTCTACGTGTTAATTATTTCACATGGTTCCTAATCTACACGGACTTTAGAGTGCGCTGTAACTCATATCATAAGGAAAATCCATTCAAGAGCAATGCCTTTTTTCAGGAGATTTAACTACAGTCTACTATTTACTCTCAGTTTGAGTACAGTTGTCAATTTATACATAGGCTAGGCATAGTATGTTTATATATATACATAGGTTGAAATCCAACATAACATCCTGCTATGTTCAAAGAGCAACCCCCAAAATAATAAATTTCTTCAGCTTTACAGGTAGAGTTGCATAGGTCTCCCTGAAGATGTTGAGGTCTTTGTGCCAGTTTCCAGACAGTTGAAAGACAAGGATGTGGTTGACAAAGACCTAACCACTATTTTTTGCTTAGCCTATGGGGGTTAGTCATGGATGGATAAGAGGATTGTAGCCCAGACCCGAAAACCTATGGTCTAGGTGTGCTGTGACATTGTACTGTGCTAGCAATATTGAGGTTAGACTCAGCTACAACAAAACACCACTGTGAGACTTGAGTGAATATTCAACCTAATACTTTAGGTTGAATCCTAAGGAATCTTTGACATTTGACTATTCATGATAAAGAACCATAACAATTTTGGTTGAAAGAATAAAACATGTAGGGCGTTTCCCAGCAAATAGAAAAGAAAAAGAATAGAAAAGTTGTTCCAGAAAAGAACAACTTCCAAAAAAAATAAATAAATAAAAGATGGAGTTAAGGACTGGATGAAGAGAAACAGGCATTTGATAGGAAAAATGAGACACACACCCGTGTTGAGAGCCAGGATAGGCAAGCAAGAGGGATGGCAGTTGCCAGGAGCATCCTTGTCAAGCCATCCAGGGGTAGTCTCATTCTGCTACTTCTTTATATGCTTGGGTACTTTTGTGAATGACACACAGACACATAGCTGAATCTGTAAAATAATCCAGGCTCTGCAAACCTCGCTCTGTGGTTTGGATGCATTATCAAAATGAACTTGGTCAGATATTTCCAGCTCACATAGCAAAGCATGTGGAGCCATGAGGATCCAACAGAGAGCAGATGTGGGAAGGAGAGCCTTCGGCAGGAAGGGCCAACTGGCCTTCAAGAATGCTATGGGGGCTAAGTATGGAATCTAAGCATTAGCTAAGGTTTACCGCTTTCTTTGGCCCTTCATGGGTGACACATCTGACCTCTTGTCAACAGTCATAAATATCAAGTAATTTATTAAGCCTAGTAAGCTTTGGTAGCCAATTGCAAGACAGCCCACTGTTTATAAGAGGCTTTACCCAAATGCTGGACACTCAGCAGAGAATCTCTCAGCAGCAGGACCACCTGCTCTCCCTTGACACATCTTGGTTCACACAAGAACCTGAGAACACTCCTGAATTCCTGAATGAATGCCTAGAGTCAAAAGGCTTACCAGCAGGATAATTTAAGCTGAAAAAGAAAAGACAATACATTGGAGATGAGTAGCTTTGTGATCCTAATTGGAGGTGGTCTGCTTAGTCAGAGGGCAGAGGAGATCGAAGCAGACAATCGCTTTTGTTTTTCCCCACAGTGTACACCATCTTCCAGGACATCATTTTCTCTCTTCCTGTCACTATCACATATTTTGAATGTCGCCACCACCCTGAAATGTTTGAATATTTTCAAAGGGAAGTGAAGAAATACGCTTCAAACATTCAGGAGCAATTTTTTTTTTCTGTAATTTGAAGCGAGTCTTGATTCTGGATTGGAGGAGGGGCTTTGGAAGGAGACGGTCACGTATTACTATGTTGTAAATGACAGGGATGGGCAAGGAATATCTACTAGTTCTTGGCAATTTCACTCATATATAATGTATTTTGATCATATTCAATCCCTTTCCTCTCCTGTGCTCTTCCCCACTCTGGACCCTTTTTTCATCCTAACAAGACCCTCCCCTGCTCCCATGTTCTTTTTCTCATGACCCGCTAAGCTCAATTAAGGCTGCCTGCAGGAGCAGGGTGAGTGTATTCTCTGGCTCATACTCACCTTACCAATGTCCATACCTCTGAAGAAAAATGCCTCCTCCTCCCCCAACAACCCTTAACTGCTAACAGCTGCTCAGGGAGTGTTGGGGCCTCATCCATGGAAGAGTGTTGGAACATCCAACTGCGTCCACACTGGTGGGTGGCTGCAGCTACCATGAGTTTGTGAGTCCTCTGCCATGCCCTGTTCAGAGGACAGCATTTGTTACCACTCTTCCCAGCCTCAAACTTTCATGCTCTGTATCCTCTTCCAAGATGACCCCAAGCTGTGGGTTTAGGGCTGGGCACTTAATATTCACTGATTCTCAGCATGGCATGGTGCTTTTGAGAACTGTGTTGTGAAATGAAACTTTTCTTCTCATTCAAACGCCCCGCCGTTCTGTCTTGTAATGATTTCTGTCCACTACACTGGAGCTAAGACATCCCTCCCTGTGGCCCCCCTCCATTTGTCTAAGTGGGTGAGGTCCTCCTTTCTCCTCTCCTCCACTGCACTCCCTCTCACTTGTTACAACCACTCTATTTCTTGGCCATAATGGGGAATTTTTACTCCTAATGTTGTACTGTTTGTATCCTGACTGTGGTTGTAAGTGTTTTCGGTGTCGGGCGAGCTGTGCCGACCACTGGGATTGGCATTTGAGGTGGTCACTGGCTCTGTACAGTTTGTGTTCTGAAGAGCCATCACCCCTCCGTTTCAGGTTACTCACCGTTACTCATCTTGTCCAGAGTTAAACTGGGCTCCTTTGAACAGTAAGCTGAGAACCATGCAGCAGAAACAGAAGCATGTAAGGAAACCAGTTACAATTAATTCAACAGCAAGAAAATGGCAGAAGAGCTACTGAAGACCCACTAGGTGCCAGACTAAAGACCCACTAGGTGCCAGACTAAAGACCCACTAGGTACCAGATTGTGATGGGTACTACCAGAAATAAAATTACTGGAAAGATTACTTAGGCTTTGCTTTGAAGGGATTTGCTGGTAAGACAAAGGACTATGCAGAATGTAAGCATAAGAAAATTTCAGTCATTAGCAACTGCTGGGACAAATTCTTCTTGGTGGCTGGAAGAGGAAGCTTCTGAAAGAAGGGAACTTTGAAGAATAGCAGGCAGGCATGCACGTTCCAATATGCTGATTTTTCTTTTTGGTGAGATGTGGTATCAATGGAGAGATGGCTCGGTGGGCAAAGTGTTTGCTTCCCGAGCATGAGGACCTGGTTTGGATCTTCAGGACTCACCTACAGCTGGACATGATAGAACCTGTCTAATTCCTGTGCTCCTGGGGTAAGATGGGGCACATAGGAGAGTCCTCAGAAGGCCACTGGCAAGCTGACCCCTACACAGTGGTGATTAAGAAAGACTGTCTCAACTAAGGTAGAAGGTGACAGCTGGTACCGGAAATAGTCTTTTGACGCCAAAAAGCACTCAGAGGAACTCTTATGCCTAGCGCACACACACACACACACACACACACACACACACACACACGCACACGCACACACGCACGCACGCACGCACGCACACACACACACACACACACACACACACACACACACACACACACACAGATTTAAAAAAGGAGAAACTTCACTAAGGAAAAAAATCCAAATATACAAAGTGGAAGAAGATATTTTAAAACACCACACCAGTTGGGGGATAGCTTGCAGCTGGCTCCTGCCAATCAAAAGATAGAAGAACAAGGCAGATGGAAAGCTATCTGTGACCTGGATGTCTGATGCCCCAGAGTACCAAGTACGTTCCTCACTGCTTGGTAGCTTTCTCTTCCTTGTGACAACACTGGGTAAGGCCTTACAGGCAGCTGCATTGTCTCCCAGAGAAGGTAGCTAGATGGAGTGCTCACACTTAGCCCCTACAGCAAGCATTCCAGTGCAACAGTCACTTGCAATATCAACCTATTAGTTGGTAATTAAAGGACAAACCATCACTTCATTTCCTTCCTGAAGGAAGATAACTTCTCTTCTTCCCAGATAACTGTTTCCAGGGATTTTAAGAGAGATAAATAAATGTAAATGAACATTTGTATTGTTTTAAGATGCTACTGCTTCATCTGAGGTATAAAAAAGTTTGCTGACCCGGACATTGTCAGAACCATGGTGGAGACATGTTAACTGTATATACGTGTTTTTTTTTTTTTAAATAAAAGTACAGAGGGACCAGGGAAAGTGCAGACAAGTTATTTAAATCCTGAATACAGTCAGACTTCATATGCATTGTTTAAAAAAAAAAAGCCCTAAAGAATTGCCCGTGGATTAGAGGGATGAATATTCTATTATTTCAGTCTGTTCTGCTGAGCTTCTTATTGTGACTTTGTGCTTCAGAAACCTGCTCGGAATTTGGCTTTTCCGTGGTCGGCAGTAATTTTAAATGTGTATCAAGCACTTGATAGTGTATGATTTGCGTGCGGTCGCATTCTTATTCCCTAAATTTTCTACCAATTTATGACTTTTTTCATACTGTTTTAATATTTCAGGATGATGAATATATACAGCATCATTAAAGGTAAATAAAAAATGCATGAAATTAAAAAATGGAATATTAGATGTTTCCTTGCTGTAATCCCTGGCCCAATAGGAATGAGATGCCTCTGTTCCACCGAGTAATCCCCCAGTGTGATTAGGAACCTGGGAGTGTCCGCCGACCCACATAATGTTTGTATCCTCTAAGCCTATTTATGTAAGGTTTGAGTAAAAGTTGTTATTAGAAGGACCTATAAACCCATTTTATATTTTAGAAAGATGGGCTGCCTCTTAATCATTTCCAGCTTTATTATCTCGTCGGAGTCAATGAAGACAGTGTGGCCCTAATTCACTTTCCGGAACCTTGTCACTCACTCCCTCCTCTCCAGACTCACAGAGATACATTGAGAGTTCTATTGGAAGACATTTTATGACTATGGATTGAAATGGATTGAATTTGGTTCATTTGTATCTTAAAGCCTTTTGTTGTTATTGTTGTTGTTGTTGTTGGAAGAAGTCAGTTTTCCCAGTATCTTTGCATAACCCCGAGGGGCAATGGAAAGTTCTGGGCACCTTCCTGGATGTCTGTTTAGGACCAGTTGTCCCCAAAGTATTTTCCCTCTTGGGAGAGTAGGGTCTCCGTTGACTTACAAAGCCCTTGTTTTTGTTTTGTTTGGTTTTAGTTTCTCATTAATTACAACAAATTACACTCTCCTATGAAAAAATTTATACTCTCCTATAAAACTGCTTAAATTTATTATATTTTTGAGCCAGAATATGCAATATTTTGTAGGGAGAATATCTGAATATAAAAAGACCAAGAAATACTTTCTGTAAATCATACAACAGTGGTCTTAAGTAGGTGTCTTATGTCACTAGAGAGACTTCTGTGGGAAGACATATATATATATATATATATATATAGAGAGAGAGAGAGAGAGAGAGAGAGAGGTTTTCAAAAACATGCCAGAGTCATGGAAGGCATCTTTTTTTCCCTCCACTTGTGTGTTAGCAGGTACTGAGCTCCACTTTGTGAAATTTAGGTCTCTCAAATTCACAAATATTGATTCACAAGTTGAAAAGCAGAAGTCTGGGATTTCAGGAGAGGGAGGTGTGGAGACTGGCAGCTAAATTCCGAGATTCTCTCTGTAAGCATGCTTCATACTGGTTTATTACTTACTTATTTTATACCTCAACACAGAAGCCGTTATTTCTCCATTCCTTGCAAACCCAAGTCCCGAATGGCAAAGATGGATAACTCTTTCTCTTTTTTTTCACAACAAATAAAAGTTGTATGTATTTATCATGTGCAGTATGTTATTTTGAAAATAGATATGCATTATAGATTGACTAAATTAAGCTAACTAGCAGAAGTGTTACTATACTAACTCTCCATTCAGCCCCAATATCTCTTATTAAATCTACAATTAGAAGCAACGCTGCTGCTAAATGACCCCATCCTGTCTGATGAACGCCCTTGAATGTGCAGAATTTTAAAGTTCTGTTTCTTTTATACGAAACTCATGTGATACGGGGAGGGTGCATTTTAGAACTGTGACTGTGAGTGCTGTGTGTGTATGTGTGCACACTTCTGTGTGAGTCTCTCTGTGTGTAAACATTGTACGCGTTTCAGTGAATACATGAATACAATGACTGTGTTGTTCATAAGTCAATCTTTAGTTTTGTTCTTCAGGCACAGTCCATGTGTTCTTACTTGACACAGTCTCAGTTGGCCTGGACCTCACTGACAGCCTAGCTGGCTAGTGAGCCCCAGGAATCAATGTGTCTGTACCTCCAAATCACAGGGATTTTAAGTTTGCTCTACCATGCCTAGCCTTTGTTGTTGTTTTGGTTTGGTTTGGTTTGGTTTGGTTGTTTAATCTTGAGTTCTGGGAATTGAGCTCAGGTCCTCTTAGTTCGTAGGCAGATATTTCCCAGCCCCTGTTTTGACAAATTACCTCTGATGAACTAAGATCAAGCTTAACCATGAACCAGCCCTCCCGCCCCCACCAAATCCCCCCACCCCCTTGACCATCTATCTGCATTGGTCAAGTTCAAGGGTTCATGTTTGTTTTTTGTTCGAGCAGAATTGCTGCAGCCTTACTGTTGTCTTGCCTGCAAGCGTGCCATGCATTCACACACCGTTCATAACCACGGGCACTTTAAATATTTTTCTTCGGAAGTTGATGTCTCTATGTCGGCTCCAAAATAAGCAAAAACAAAAACAAAACAAAACAAAACAAAACAAAACAAAACAAAACAAAACAAAACAAAACAAAACACAGAGAAACCAAGCAGCATATGGCCCATAGACCCCTAGATGAACTTTGCCACTAAGAAGGCATTTCAGAACAGGAGAGGTAAGTTTTAAATAGTCTGAACACTTAGGCTACAAAAATCCAGCGGGGACATGTGCTTCCCTGTGGTCCTGTGACAGCCTTTCTCCATTGTGATCCTTTCAGCGGAAATCTGAGCCTCCCTCCACCAGCTGTGCTGAACCAAACTCCAAAGTTTCAGGTTGCTTTGGCAGAGAAAGCCCTGCTGTGCTGCTATGGCAGTTTGTAGGGACAACCCTGTGGGCCTGGCGGGTGTGAGGTAGGTGGGTGGGAAGCTTGAGCTGGGTGGTCCTGTTCCCGAGGGGGCAGACAGACCCCAAGAGGAGAGGGAAAAAAAATCTAAGCAAATCTGAACTCTTTTGGGTTAGGAATGTAGTGTCTCCTCTTTCTCAAGGCCATACTTCAAAATACCAAGCTCGGAAGCCAAGGCGCTATAGCACAGAAGATGAGAGTCTGGAGGCTTAAAGCTCAGTCTCAGAGCCAGCTCCCAGCGGTGTGACCTCAGGCCAGTCCCTAACTTCTCTGTGCCTTACTCTCCAACTTGTAAAATCAGGAGAGTAATAGAAATGTTCTTTGAAAGACTAAACATGGTAGTCCTTGCAAGGCTTTTAGCTCGTGCCTGCTGAGTAGCACTCAGCCATGTTACTCCTGCCTCTGTGACACCCCTTGAGGTATCTGCAGTGTTTTTAATTTTATAAAAGAAGAGACCAGGAATGTAAGTCACCAACTCAGCTAAGACTACTTGGCCAGGAATAGGATTCATCTTTTAAGACTATTTGACCAGGAATAGAATTCATCTTTTCCAGCTTCATGCTTTTACACTACTAACCTGAGGTGCCTCTGCCTGCAGGCCATTAACATTCCTGGTCTCAGCAGACAGTGAGAAGGCACAGCCTCACCCAGATCAACCTAACCTGATATATCTCATGCTTGGTGATGATGATATCTGAAATAAATAACAATCTCTCAGGATTGCCCCACTTTGAACACTACTGGCCTTTTCAAAATCTAAATTTTGTATGCTTGGTGATATTGGCAAGTTTAAAAAATATGGTTATAATTGATATAGACATTTAAATGAACTTTGAGCCAGAGCCAGGATATGGTAGAATTTTTTTTTTTAACTGTTCACAGTGGTGAAGGCCCTCTGCAGTCTTCTACAATGACATAGAAGCTTCTAGAATAATTCAAGAGGCTAGAAATAATTCTAGAAAAACCACATTTTCAAAGTGAAAGACTTTATATAGAAAGGTTAAAATCTACATATCAGACAGTATCAAATGGTACAGACTATGTGCAGCTGTGTATTAATCATGTGTGAAATCAACATTCATAAATTATTTTGCAAGTTAGTACTTGGATTTGTCTAAATGACCAGTTATCAACTGAGAAAAAGAGTTGAGTTTGCCAGTAATTCAAGGATTCATACACACAATTCTCCCAATAAACAAACAAGACAATTTATGTGTATAGGCATTATGTATTTCAACTCCCTCTACATTCTAAATTTCATTCTGCAGGTCAAATTCCAACTCACCCCGAAAAATGAATACTAAATAAGCCCAGGTTGGCTGTTCTTGTCCCAGGCTCAGCCAGGCTGTTAAGTTGGTGGGTTGCTATATATGGTTCAGTGGTCCAGGGGGTGTGGGGGTGTTACTTCTCAGAAGTTGACAGCAACATTGTCATAGATAAGTGAGGAGCTGATCGTGTGTGTGTGTGTGTGTGTGTGTGTGTGTGTGTGTGTGTACACATGCAAAGCCTTTGGGCACATTAGCACATTGAGGCGGTAATGCAAAATGGGAAGTAATTGGGTTGAGGTGCTCCTGAGATATTAGTGGCGCTTCAGGCAGGAAAGCAGGCATTGAAAAATAAATGACAAATTAGTATGCGTAATCTCTTTATTGTGAATCAGATGCCACAGCAGAGGTTCATAACACATTAATAAACACCAGCTAATGCAAGGGAGACCTATTCTTGAAACTCACAGGGGCAATTGGAGTACTTTCCCCAGAATGCAAGTGTGGATGCTAGGGCACTGAACTAGCTAGCAGTGAAGTGTTTGCTGTCTGTGCAATGAGCTAAGGACCCACATACATGCTTATTGGGAATGGAGGGTTCCTATAATCCTCAAATGTGGGGGTAGAGCTAGGGCATCCCTGGGCTAAAGGGGTAGAGCTAGGGCATCTCTGGGCTAAACTGTTGCATAGGCCAGCAAATACAAACTGAGCTTTAGTTTAAAGTGGGAGCTCGTGTCTCCACATACCATGAAGAGTGACTGAGGAAGGTACCTCATATCATTCTCTGATCTCCACATACATCATAAGTGCTCACATATATAGCCACAGACATGTAGCACATTCATGTGAACATGCATGTGCATTTACACACACACACACACACACACACAAACTACATATCACATATCACATGAAGAATATAATGTGAATTTACTAAAAATTTCTCCTCTAGACAGCACACAATACATCTAAAACCAAAGAACGTCCCAAGGGTGTCATCATAATTCTGAAGCACAGGTGGACCCACTCATTCAACTCCACCTGCCTGAGCATCTCATGTCTCTAACAAGCTGAGGACAGGCAGCTTTTATTCCTCTCCTCTCCTCTCCTCTCCTCTCCTCTCCTCTCCTCTCCTCTCCTCTCCTCTCCTCTCCTCTCCTCTCCTCTCCTCTCCTCTCCTCTCCCTCCCCTCCCCTCCCCTCCCCTCCCCTC
>JANHMN010000009.1:71003386-71066429 GCA_030674055.1 Rhabdomys pumilio
TGTGTGTGTGTGTGTGTGTGTGTGTGTGTGTGTGTGTGTGTGTGTGTAAGAGAAAGAGAGAGATGGAGGGTGTCTTAGTCAGGCTTTCTATTCCTGTACAGAATATCATGACCAAGAAGTAAGTCGAGAAGGAAAGGGTTTACTCAGCTTACACTTGCACATTGCTGTTCATCACCAACGGAAGTCAGGACTGGAACTCAAGCAGGTCAGGAAGCAGGAGCTGATGCAGAGGCCATGGAGGGATGTGACTTATTGGATTGCTTCCCCCCGGCTTGCTCAGCTTGCTTTCTTATAGAACCCAAGACTGCCAGTCCAGGGATGGCACTACCCACAATGCGCCCTCCCACCCTTGATCACTAATTGAGAAAACGCCTTACAGCTGGATCTTATGGATATGTTTCCTCAACTGAAGTTCCTTTCTCTATGATAACTCCAACTTGTATCAAGCTGACACAAAACCAGCCAGTACAGGGGGGAATAATTTACCAAATTATTTTTTCTGTTTTCTTTCATTGAAAATAGATCTTTTCATACAATATACTCTGATTATAGTGTCTCCTCCCTCTTCTCCTCTGAGGACCCCCCACTGTGAATCCACACCCCCTGTCTCTTGTTAGAATACACACTAGCATCTAAAGAATCATAAGATAAGATAAAAAACAAACTCAAATAAATACACTGAAGAAAGTGAGACAAAGAAAAAGCACAAGAAATACATATAGATACTGAGATGCATGCATTTGTGCAATAGGGACTCCATGAAAACAGAAGCCAGAAGCCACAATACATACACAGAGAAACTGTGTTACATTCTTGTTGCTGAGATAAAGAACCCCAACAAAATCAATTGCATGAAAAAACAATATATTTGGGCTGACATGTCAAGGGTACAGTCCATGAGAGAAGTCCTGGCAGCAAGAAGCTAAGGTGACTAGTTACATTGTGTGCATTGTGTCTCAGAAAGCGGAGAGAGATGGATGCTGGCCCTTAGCTTGCTTTCTTCTTTTTAATCAGCCCATAAAATGGTGCTGCCTACTTTAGGGAGGGTCTTCCCACATCATTTGACCTAATCTTGAAAATCCCCTGCAAGTAAGGCTTGTCTCCCAGGTGATTCAAGACTCTGTCAAATTGACAATCAACAAATCCAGTGCTCAGTATCCCTAGTTATCAGGGAAATATGCATAAACACCGGGCACCTGCTAGGATAGCTGTTATAAAAGTGTGAATAAATATACCAGTAAACACCGATGAGTCATTATGGTGCCCTGGAAAAATGTAAATTGTCTACACTGGGAAATAAAGTAGAGGTTCTTATAAAATTTCAAAGGGGGATGGAGAGATGGCTCAGTGGTTAAGAGGACCCAGCTGTTCTTTCAGAAGATCCAGGTTCAATTATCAGTACCCACATGGTAGCTCACAACCGTCTAGTGCCAGGAGATCTGATGCCCTCATCTGTGTGTACCAGGTATCCAGTTTACATGGTGCACACATATACATATGGACAAAACACTAATACATGCTAAATAACTACAAATTAAAAAAAAATTGTGAGATCATGAGTAGGGCTTCCACTGTCAATCATGCTTCTGGGTATTTATCCGAAGGTTTTGAAATAAAAATCCAAGACTGGTGTTGGCATTGCTGTGCTTGTCACAGCATGCTTGACAATCCTCAAGAAGTGAGAATAATCTAAAAGCCTATCAAACGATGAGCAGAAAGGAAAGCGTGGTGTACCCAGCATGGGATATTACACAGCCTTTAATGGCAGAAATGATATACTTATAAGAAGACGTAGGGGAAGCTTGGTGACAGTATGCTAAGTGGAATAAGCTGGTCACAGTAAGAAGCAGAGGTACCTCTGCATGGTTCCAGTTTTCCAAAGAACGTGAAATCAATCGTTCTGTGTATGGAAGCAGGAGCAAAGGATAGTGGTACCCAGGGAAGGGAGTGCAGGAAAGCTGCCAGTCAGATATGCCTATAGTTAGTGATGTCACCCTGTCCTTTAGAACTGTTCATAGTCTCAGGTCGGGCTGTGTAGCTTAGTGGTCGAACACTTGTTAGCATGTGCCAAATTGTGAGTTTGAATCTCCTTGACAAAATTTGTTAAGGTGGTAGATTTCCTTTTCTATTCATGACACCCCCTCCCCTTAAATAAGAATTGGATAATTAAAAACCTGCGAATTGCTCTGCAATATTAAATTGTATGTCACAGAATAAGCGAAATGAAACTCTTCTGTCCGATTGGTTTATGTTAAAACCTAAATTCTTCCAGGGCACTAAGGCATCTTTTTGGACACCAGGCTTAACAAAACTTATAGATTTATAAGCTTTTAGCACAGGGGGCCCTGAGGAAACAGAGAAGCCACATAGGAATGTGCCTGATGAAGGGCAGGGTTGGGATGAAGGAGCTGGAATGTAGTCTCTGAGTACAGGTACTTATCTGCCAGGGAGACTCCCAGCTTCTACCAGATCCTCAAAGGAGCCTCAGGCCCAAAAGTAATTAAAGACCCTTGCTTTGGTATTTCAATCCATCAAGCAAATGATGTTTCTTTCTTATTAAAAATAGAACACTGTGTTTAAAGACTTATTATAGAAGAAACGCTTCCATGGCTCTTAACCAGCACCTTTTGTCATCCATGTATCTGGTAAAGTGCTTCAGAAATGTCTCAAGTGTTGGTTGAAATATTTTCTCACTTTTCAGAGTTATCTGCTGTGTCTTATTCTTCCTGTCTCTCCAGCCTGCCTTCTGGTGGCCTGGTCAATACTTGAGTGCATAGCTATTGCTGTACACCAGGAAAGGGCAGTCGGGAGGCACAAGCCTGTGCCCTGGGCTGAGTGCTGGTCTGGGTTGATTTGACTTCAACCGCTGGTAATGTGTTTGGAGCATGAGGGCCAGCAGTTTAACGGTTCCCAGACTTGCCTAGCAGCTGTACTGAAAGGTGGAATTTTGGGTGGAATTATCTGGTTTTTGTTTTTAATGTACCTGTAATGTTAGCTCATTTACAACTGAATTTCTGCTCGATTTTTCCTTTCTCCACTTATCTTCCCGTTCCTTCTTTTAGTGCTTCTCATTTGAAGGTGCAGGCACCTGCCTCCTTTTTCCCCCTTATATACTATAGTATATTTCCAGTTATAAATGTGGGAGTTTTTGAAGGGGATTCCCTCTTTTCAAGAACCTTATGGCAAGGAGTCTCTGTGTTCAGATTTCACATCCATTTGTCTAAATAACTTCAGTTTCAAAACACACAGAAAATAGTTTGTCTATCCTGAAAATATACAGACATTTCTCCATGTCTCAGTTCTTCAACAACACAGGTTGAAGTGGCTATGTATAGCATCTTATTTGTGATGTATTGTATGATGTATCCTGTATAATCCAGCAGTTATTGGAAATATAAAGGAGGGTATACATAGTCCATCTACAGATATTATGGAATTTTATGAAAAACTTGGGCATCCTTAGACTTTGATATCTTCAGATGTCCTGACAGCAATCCCCAGTGAGCACCAAGAGACCCAAATGGTTCTAGGGTGTACGTGTTATTCTACCAAATTACAGAGAAGTGAGAGGATTGTCATAGCTGTGGATCCTAGTGGAGGAAATACCTGGGCAGCTTCTGTTTTGGTGCTAGTCTGTGTGCATGTTTAGTGTGTTGGGCCAGGTATTGGTTGAATAGCAAAGTTTTGTTCTTTTTGTTGTGATTGGAAAGGGTTTTACTGACAGAACACTCCCACTGTCCTTGGCTCTTTTCTGACATTCCATATTCCTCATTCCCTTTCCTTAGATCCTTGCCAGGACTGAACTGAGAAGTCATTCATAACTTCTATAATCTTATGTTTAGTCTTATTGGATTGGCCTCAGGCCCTAGGTAAGGAGCAAGGTCGCAACAGATGTGACTGTTTTCTTTGTACCAGATCTCTCTCTCTCTCTTTCTCTCTCTCTTGTCTCTGTCTCTCTGTCTCTCTGTGTCTTTGTCTCTCTCTGTTTCTCTCTATCTCTCTATCTCTCTCTCTCTCATGTGTGTGTGTGTGTGTGTGTGTGTCTGTGTGCTCCAAAATGGATGCACAAGTGTGTTTATGTACATGTATGAATGTGTCTGTGGAGTCCATAGGACAACATCCAATGTCATTCCTCAGAAGCCATCTGCCTTATTGTGGGTAAAAAATATATGGCTGGGGAACTGAAGGGTTTCTCATGCCACGCTGTGTATAGTTGACTGAGAATATCCTGGATTCCTCCAGCTGTAAGTTAGGCCCGGATGCTCACTAAAGGCCTCTGCTTTGGCTCCACGGTTCCTCACGGCGTGGCCCCAACACATGAGGAAGTCCTTGGGTTTCCAAAACCGGTTTATTGGCATGGCAGATGGAGGATGGATCTGGATGTGTGGCCCCCAAACCCAGGACAGACCTGAGTTAAATATGGAGGGGAAGAAGGGGGAGGAGCTGGGGAGGAATGCTTAATTGGCTCCACCCTCTGGCCTTCAGGTACCTTATTAGTATGTAAATCTCTCTGGGGCCTGGGGCCAGTTTATCACGCCCACCTGTGAACATGACTGAAGAGTGAAGGTGAAATGGAGATTAGACCTCATGTCAGGCCCAACACCTTATTTTTAAGACAGAGTTTCTGCCTGGGATCTGGGGCTAACCAGGTAGATTAGCCAGCCAGTGAGCTCCTGAGATCTGGCTGTTTGTTTTGCTAGAGTTGGGGTCAGACATGTACACAAACACGCTTGCCTTTTTGTGTGCAGGTTGCCGGAATCAACCTGGAGTCTTCATGTTTGCAAGGCAAGAGCTTTATTGAGTGATCTGTCTCCCCAACAAACCAGATCCGTTCTTAATGCCTTTAAGTTCTCAGTGACACACAATCATAATGATGGTAACAGTGACCCTTCTGTGCTTGGGGGCAGTCACAGAAGCTGTGTTTCTGAGTGTTAAGAGTCCTTGCCTAGAACACATAAAGTGTTAGGATCAGTCCTTAGCATTGCAAAACTAAGCCAAAACAACAGGAAAAGGTGAGGACCTTGCTGAGGAGGTCTGCTTTGACTCCCTAGCAGAATCCCATCTCAATATCGTGAACTTGTGAATCCTTCAGGTTCCTTCAGTAATCAAACATTATTTTTGGTTCAGCTGAGAATTGGAATGCCATGTTTAACGTCAGATTTAAAATGTGGCTGTTGTGCAAACTTTGAGGATCAGTGTGAGCTGGAAGTGAAGAAAACCCTCCTCGGTGGAGATATTTATCACACACAGCTCAACGGGGACCAGTGAAGCAGCAGCCATGACACATCATGCTCATATTCTAACTTTTAGGAGAACAGTGTGAGGGAGACACATCCTGCCCCTGTGAGGGAAGAGAGTCCCCCATTGAGGAGTTCCACAAAGCTCCTGGCCCAAGCTCTTCTCAGCAGTTAAGAACAGTCCATACAAATGGAATCTGAGGAGCTGTGAAGATGATGGAGCAGGACAAGGGGACATGGTGTTTGATGTGGAGTCCTGGGATACCGAGAAGGCAGTGGGTTCAAGATAAAGAAACATAAATGAGATGTAAATTTCAGACAATGCATCTCTACCAGCTGATAATTAGGATGCATACACCATATATATCCACTATAGGAGAGATGTAGTGTGGGCCATTGGAAATGCTTCATTGTATCTTTAATGTTTCTATAATTCTACAGTGATTCAGAAATTCAGATGGTTTAACCATCATCTCTGCATGGAGGCAAATATCTATCACAATGGCACTCAGGAGGCTGAGGCAGGAAGAACATGGTGACAGCAAGCTGGAAATGGGCTACATAGTACATTCAAGGCCATCCTAGACTATAAGGCTAGCCTCAGACTCAGCAATCTCCACAACAATTATTTTAGGACATGGTGCTGAGGTTTTATGCCTGAGTGACTGGGAAATTAAAGCCATTAAAAGAATTATCTGAGAATTTGACCTTTCAGGTTAAAACTCGTGGAAGAACTAGTGTTAAAGTCAGACCTTGAACTTGGGCAGTGGGGTAAGGGATAGGCAAGGTTTAGACTCAGCACATTAAATATTTGCCTTATATCTTTAGAGTAATAAGTCTTTGAGAGCAAGTTGTCTTTGGCAAATGGTGCAAGAATCCGGCTGATTCTCTGGAATGGAAGTTAACTGAACCCAAAGCCTTTCCTTGCACTGCAGCATTTTTTTTTTCTTTTCTAACCATTGTCTTAGTTTGTTTTTTGTTCCTGTGGTAAAACACTGACTAAAAACAACCCAAGGAGGAAGGATTGATTTCCTCTTACACTTCTAGGTAACAGCCCATCACAAGGAAATCCAGGCAGGATCTAAAGCTACAGCCACAGAGGCACTGTGCTTCCTGGGTTGCTCCTTGTGGCTTGCTCAACCTGTTTTCTTACACAATGCAGGGTCATCTGCCCAGGGGTGGCACCACTCACAGTGGGCTAGATTCTCCCATGGCAATTATCAATCAAGAACATTTCCCATAGACGTGCCCACAGGCTAATCTGATGGGGAAAGTTCCTCAGACAAGGTCCCATCTTCAGAACAACTCTACTTTGTGTTAACAAAACTTAATCAGCACAACATTGTAGTACATTTTAAAATGCAGATTGACTGACTGACTGACTGATTGATTCTGTCTTGATGGCTTGAGGCATCTTCTTGAGCTGTACACAGATATCTATGGGTAAAGGCTGGGGAGGGAAGTCACATTTTCATTTCAAGAGTAGAGAAAGCTGGAGATCACCCAGATTCCTGGTCTCTTCAGACAAAGCTCGTGCACCACAGGGAAACTGTTTCCTGGGATGCCTGTTCCTTTCATGAATGAACTTGGGACTTCCTTCGGTGGAATGTGGTTCTGAGCAGAGTCTCTGCTTCTCTGCTTTCTACTGTATGAATCTTTATCATGAACAGTCTGAAACAGTAATGTCACTAACTTTCTCCTCAGTGAGATCACTGTCTCAAAAATGAGCTTAGTTAGTAGGAAAGTAGAAATGTAACAATGTTGGAAAATGCCAGAGTCAAGAAACACATCCTCTGAGGACTCACTGTGCATGGTAATGAGATTATTTTAACCACCTAAGAACCATGTTTCCCTTTTGGGAGTGCATTAGGTTATTGAGGCTGGTAGATTTGAGACACAAGCACACTATAAAGTTACACTATTAACTATACAATATAATTCACACCAGTGGAAGCTCAGAAGGTGTTTGGTTCCTGATTCTCATGAGCCTTTTATATTAAATGAAATACATCAGGCAATCAAAGACAAGTTCCACATGACCTCTTTTACAAGTGGAATATATAAAAGGTGATGTCATAGACACTGAGAGTCACGTGACCTCTCTCATAAGTGGAATATATAAAAGATGATGTCATAGACACCAAGAGTAGAAGCATGTTGGCAGACTGGAAGTGTAAAGGGAGGGAAGATTGGGGAAAAGCAGCTGCATGGTCCCTAAGTAATCATTAGACAGGAACCAACTCTGATGTGCTGTGGCACACAGTGACTGTAGGTATCAGTGAGTGTAGGTTTCAGGACGCTCCCAGAAAGCTAGAAGAGCAAGCTGGAGAAATGGCTTAGCAGTTAGGAGCATGCACTGCTCCTTCAGAGGACTGAAGTTTAGTCCCCAGTGCCCCTGTTGGCTCACTATCACTTGTAATGCCAGCTTCAAAGATCCGATGACCTCTGCTGGCCTCCATGGCCACCCATACCCACATGAGCATACTCACACACAGATACATAATTAGAATTGAAATAAATACTTGGGGGAAAAGGGAAAAGAAGTCAAGCTAGAAGAACGGATTTAAATGCTTCTACCATAAAAGCCAGTATAAGTATGTTTAACCTGGTTTAAGTGATAAAAGTAAGTCACCAAGGGTACTTAATATTAGGTAGATATTCTTTGAGTCACTTGTTTCAAGCTCTGCTATCCCCTCAACCCAAGAGCTACAGGAGTTTGTTTCCTCCACACTTACGTCAGCCTTCCCATCATCCTGCCGTGTCTTAGCTGCTGGGCCAAGTCTCCTTTTGCAATCATGAATGCTTACAAGGCAGGAGGCCAAGCTTCCCTAAATTGTTCACTGAACCTTATTGTAAATTTATATTGAACTCTTAATGGTGAGAGCATTAAAAAAATTGGAGTTTCTGAAAGGTGATCTCATTTCAGGATTTTTTTTTTCTTCCCTCATCCACATTCTGAGTTAAACCACATTATTTTTTTTAAAGACCTTAGTTAAGTCAGAAGACTGAGAGTGTAATTGTCATTGAATTTACTTTAATGATTACAAACAGGAAGGAGATGGTCATTCATTCAGAAAATGGTTATTGGATCTGCTATTGGCCTTGGCTAGTCTGCTCATCTTGGAGGTGAATAAGACATGGCTTCTCTCCTCAAGTCCCCTAAATGGAGGAAGAAAAACAAAATGAAAATAGAAACTTGTAGAGTACCTCGTCATCACCGTTGAACCAAATAATAACTTACCTGGAAACTGAGTGGATTAAAATAAGAGACACCACACCCAGAAATGATGTATCAATACCTCTGAAGGATTCTTTTGGTTATAGAGATCAACCCTTGTAGTGTATTAGAGGAAACTCTGCAAAGATATGTGTAATGAGAGAAGAGTTCATTGGGGGACATTTTCAAAGCTAATACAGCCTACCATCCGGACACTGGTCTGCTCAGTATCTGATATCATCAATGAAGAAACATGACATTAAAGATCTAGATGTTAGTCAAGAAATTACTTGTAGACACAAGGACAGAAAGAGTGTAGCACAGGGGTTTGAGGGGGTGACTACAGGGACAGAGGGTCTTCTGGTCAGAAGAGGGAGGGGAGCTGCACATATGGATTCACAGAAGTTGGAATATAAATGAGAAATGTGCAAACTCAAGCTAGACTCAATCCCAGCGTGGAAGATGGGTGTGAAGTCCCACACTAGTCACAGATGGAGTGGCAATTTATAGTTGTGGGAGATAAGTCAGAAGGCCACACATCTAAAAATATATATCAATTACAAATTAGAGATGATGGTTTGTTTTTTTTAAAGGAACGCAAAGCTGGGGGGATGTGGGAATAGTTTGAGGGGAAAGGTTAAATATGATCAAAATATTTTGCAGGAAATTCTCAAAGGATGGATAAAACATTTTTTGGAAGGAAGGAGCATCAGAAGTGGATGCTCGGCACAAATGCTGAATCAGGTGGAGAGCAGGAGGACTTAGAGATCTGTCTGGGGACTAGCCATGTTGGAAGTCTGGAGTCCATCTTCTCCATTTTGATGTTGTCAAGAATGAGTTTATGCCTGTTGACCGTGTTCTTTCAGCTGTGGTAGAGGGGTGGCCCTTTGTCTTTGAGCCAACTCGGACTCATGCAGTGTGAGAGGCTGGATGTGAAGAGTCACCTGACAGCTCCTGGGCTATGGCATGAGAATTAGCTGTCCCTGACCAGTTTTTCTTAGAGCACTACTTCATATAAAGCATGGTTTGTTGAAGCTAAGAATACTTTCCCTTGGTGCATTTGTAGCATCACGCCTGATTCAGACTAACGTTGCATCTTCTACTGCATGCTTCTCATGTGAAGAACTGGAGAAGTATCTGTAATGTCTATAATATAGTGTGCATTCAATCTGGGAAAGTTTTCTAGAACGTGGCAGGTGTTCTCTCCAGGTCCTTATTCCTTATGGACTTCATAAACAATACCTGTTCAGATCCCACTTCAACTTCCTAGTTCTTGTGAATATGTGTCTTTGAAGCCATCATAGGGAGCTGTCATGCTCAAGGCAGCTTAGCTCCCCTGGCCTTCCTCTGCTCTATCCTGGTACAAACCTTGGAATTTCTGTAAAGACTGATAACTGTGAGGCTGGAGGGAATGCTCCGAGGTTAGGACTTCTTACTGCCCTTCTTGAATCCAAGTTCAGTTCCCAGCACCTACATGGAGTGTCTCCTGACCACCTGCACCCCCAGTTCCAGGAGATCTGACATCCTCTTTTGGCCTTCATGAGCACATGCATGCATACATATGTGTATGCAGGTACACATACATATTAATAAATAGTAAAATCTCTTTTTTTAAAAAAAAAAAAAAAAAAAGGAGAAGTACTATCTGGAGAAGAAGAAATTACATGATCACTATATCTTGGAAATAGACTTAGGCTCAACCTGACTTTTAGGTCTTCTCAACACAAGACCAGGTTCAGAATACTTACACTTTCAGGACATCATAAGAAATGGCTACTTAGCAAACTTTACACAGGTATCCCAGAAGTGGTCATGAATACTGATAGCATGAACTTGGGTCCTTAAAGTCATAATGATATTATAATAGTCTGTTTTAAATTCTAAAATTTAAATATAAATGCCGCTACTAACATGTGACCATTATAGGTCACACCAGGAAACCTTAACCAATTTTCTTAGAGTTTTTGAATAATTTTTCTTTTATGTTTCTTATTCTGAAAACGAAAAGGAAATCCAGTTGATAGC
Organism: Rhabdomys pumilio; assembly: GCA_030674055.1. Lineage (NCBI taxonomy): Eukaryota > Metazoa > Chordata > Mammalia > Rodentia > Muridae > Rhabdomys > Rhabdomys pumilio. The sequence goes on from JANHMN010000009.1 coordinate 71,013,866, forward strand.
TGTGAGATTGATTGCATTTAGGAGAGAGGTGAGGAAGAGAGGGAGATGGGAGGGAGAAAATGAGTGAAAAAGAAAGAAGTGAGGAGGGGAAGGCACAGCAAAGGAGACTAAAGAAGGGAAGAAGAGGGAAGGAGAAGGAAAGTAAGGAAGGAGAAGAAAGGAAAGAGAAGAGAAGAAGGGAGGTGGTGAGGAGGAGAAAAACAGAGCCTGAAAGGATATGAAGAAGAGAGGGAAATGGGTAGAGTTTAGGTTTTTATCAAATCATTACATAAATTATTGAGGCCTAAATGTCTTAAAGTATAAAATGAAGAACTCTACCTTAGTTATCTGATTTTTTTTTCCAGCTCTGAAGTGTTTTTTTCAAACCCTTGGACTGTCTGACTTCTGTAGCTGTCTTTGGCTACTTTGTGGATTCTTCTTACTTCCACCCTTCTCCACCCTTCCAACCCCCTAACATTAGCTAGGAGAGAAAAAGGATAGAGGGGGAGGGGCGATGTTATTGTTAGACTATTTCTTGCTGATTAGGGGCATCAAGTTCTTTGGAGCAAGTTTGATCTTCACTGTCAGGAGATCTAATTTCTTCTTTTTTCTTCTTTTTGCATGACTACTTAGTAAATTGTGACCAACAGCATCCAATCACCAGCCAACAATCCGCCCTGTCTCTCGGGGCTCTAGCATTTTTATACCCTCTGAAAAATTTCCACAGTTCCAAACATCACACAGAAACTATCTCCGGCTGGCAAAATCATACCACTGATAGAGCGTGAGGCAAATCACAGTCAGCTGCTGTGTACAAACTGAAGTAGCCCCATATCCCACATCTGGAATTAAAACAAAAACATGTTCTTATAATATGTCTCTGTCTTTTTAAAGAAACCAAAACTCCAAGATTGTCACTACAGATTTTCTTAAGCCTATGTAGTTAGTCTACATTTTTAACCAATGGTATGATAGAAATGGTAGGGTCTATGACATAAATTCAAATTATTTGTGGCAAAAAAAAATGATTTTATATAAGATGAGTTTCAACTTTATTTTTAAAATATTTCTAAGAGTGATACTGAGGATGGGAGGATCTCTGGCTTTGAGGGATTGATCACGATCAGCAAGTGTCTTTGTAATGAAGGTGATGCTTTGCAGGGCTTTTCCAAAGGGCTGTCTTTCTAGTTCTATGTGAGTCTGTAAACTTCAGACTCCTGTTAGCATTGCTGACTGCCTAAGTTATAAACGTTGTCACCCTTGGGCAGCAGGAATGTGGGCTAGTGTTGAGGTGAAAAGAAGCATTTTGTTGCCCTCATATCATAAGTAGCTTAAAGATAAGAACTTCCTGCTTGGTGGCTGCTTAGAGGGTCAGAGCACTTGCTGCTCTTTCAGAGGACCTGTGTTTATTTCCAACACACAGGGTGGCTCACAACCACCTGTGAATCCAGCTCCATAGTATCCAGCATTATCTATTATCTTCTGTTCTCTGTAGTCATCAGGCACACACTTGGTGCATATACATACATACATACATACATACATACATACATACATGAAGACACTTAAAAATAAATGAAACTGTATATATAAAAAGAATTTCTTTTTCATTCACCTCTTGTCCAGCCTTGAAATTCTGGACTTGCTCTTCCCACAGCCCTCCCATTAAGAACACAAGGAGGCTGTCTCAGATCTAGGGGAGGCATCTTTGTTGATGGACTCTCAAGAAGATAACACTCCTCTATCAAACTAGACAACAGATGAGTAACCATAATTAAGATACATCACAATCCATTGTTCTAATTCTCAGCCCTTCTCACACTACAGTGGGACTGTTGAAATTATCTTTCCAACCTTGGTTCCCAAATCTCTCTACCAGGGAGCCAGAATATCTCCAGCTGCTTTCTGAAAATAAGAGTTACACATTTTTTTTAATAACTTGGCACCATGCTTTGTCTCCATCATCTTTGCAAGATAAAATCCTATCCAAACACTACTAAATTCATTTAACATCCTTTTCATGAGTCTTTTCTGGCCCTTCCAGGCAGAAGGAATTGCTCTTTTTCTTGTGTTTCTAAGATAATTTATAATTCCCATGGTATCGGCTGGTTTATATTCATCTTCTGTTACCTCAAAATAACCAGTTATGATCATGACAATTTAACAGATGAGAAGTGGGCAAGTGGGTTGAGAGACTTTGTGAGCACATCAGGCTGTTAACTGCTGGGAGGACCTGACGGAGTTAGGAATGAGTGTCAGCAGTGAGCACCCTCCAAAATGGTGTGTAATAAAAAAAAATGTTAGTTGAGTGTGGTAGCACGTCTGTGATCCCAAAGCACTTAGGAAGCTGAAGCAGGAGGACTGTGACTTCAAGGTCAGCCTGGGCTACACAGTGAGGTCCATGCTAGCCTAGGTTACATAGGAAGAGCTAGTCTACAAAACAAAAGAAAAACAGCACAAAAGAACATAAATATAAATGCTCGTGTTTATTTACCTTTCATCCCATGGACCAAAATGAAAGCCCCAGGTATCCAGTCATCTTGCCTTCTCACAGATTCTCAGGTTGCTTCAAACCAATGTTTTCCCATCTTCAACCTGTGGCCACCAAGGTTGCATCCAGCCTAGCTCATTCTGGCCAAGGAAAGAAGATAAGAGTGAAACTCAGGCACAGATCCTTCCTTGTAAGGCAGAGAAATTTGCTGTGAGTCCCAGTGACCGATAAACTGGGAGGCTCAGTTGAGCTGGGATTCAGAAAACAGGAGTCAACAGGTTTGGTAGACAAATAGCAATGGCTGCCACAGATCTGGGTACAGTTGTTAATGCTTGTAAGCCTAGTGGCCTCTCTCTTACATGGTGGTTCATATGTTCAACATCTCCCTCCTCAGTCCCTTCTTTTCTTCCCCTTTCCTTTCTTCTTGGAGATCAGCTCCATTGCTGCATGCAAACTAGGCAAGTCCTCTACCACAGAACCACACCTGAAGCCCTATTGCGTATACCGCTAGAAAGCAGTGTGGGGCCGTGAAGAGCGCTGGAACCGTGACGAGCGCTGGAGCCAGGAGCTCACCTGATTCCAGGGATCTAGAAAAGTCACCAACACTTCAGACTATCATTTTCATCTTTGAGAAATGAATATATGGATTCCAGAAACTTCTCGTGTTTGAGTTACTCTACAGGTAGCTTAAATCGCCAGGATGTACAGAGTAGTACTAGAGGCTTTATTCTGCCTCTCCAATAGAATACTTGAGCAACCTATAAAGGAGGAAGGGTTTAGCTTCTAATATCACAGAACAACATGGGCCACACCCTTGCCAAAGGAAGACTCTTCACCTTCTCATGGAGACCAGGAAATAGAGAAAAAGGAAAGGAAGTAGCCATTGGCCCTAACCCCCTCCAAACCCACCCACAATGACCCTTCACCCCAATGACCTTTCACCCCAATGACCCTTCATCCCAATGTCCCCTTACCCTTTAGCTCCACCTCCTAAAGGCTCCATGGTCTTCCCTGGAGTTAAAGATGAACTACCAGGCCTACAACAAACAGGGTTTAGGAGATCATCCATCCTCCGTCGTCTCATGGTATTGCTATGTACATAATGTAAGCAATGCCTTCCAGTTAATACTATCTAGCTGACTCCGAGGAGTGAGCCCAGGAAACCAGCCTGAAATTGAGATTATTCATAAAAAGCACTTATGCCAGGACATTAAAGAAACAGAGCTATTACTTATTTGGTGGATTATCCAGGTCTTTTACAATTAGCTGAATTTAGTGTTTGAATTCCATGTAGCTTGGCCCATGTTTGTAGCATATATATTTCTATTATTTTCTTAATATGCCAGTTCATTCCATGAGAAATTATCTTTATATCTTTTCTTTCAGAAGTACTACATTTATTTCTGTGTATAGGCAGTCCCGGGGAGTGGGTACCTATGTGTCACAACATGCATATAGAGGTCAGAAGACAACTTGTGCAAGTCAATTCTCTCCTGCCATGTAGGCCCTGGAGATAAACTCAAGTTGTCCAGCTTGGCAGCAAGTCCCTTTTACCGTCTAAGCCATCTTGACAGTCTTAGAATCGCTTCAATGTTAACCCCATATTTCTTAGCTCAGAGCTGAATACACAGCATCTCACTACACATTCGTGAAATCAAATGATGTGTCTTTATGCATCTTCCCCTTTCTCCTCTATGATTTCAGCTTCTGAGATCAAATTCTTTTTACTCATATGCTTTATCTTAGCACGTTTCCACACATGCCCATCTCAGAGGAAAGCCAGAGGAGGACTGTATTCTTTCTCAGCACCAATCTCTAAGTGAAATCCATCCAAAACTATGCACCCAGGAAAGGGGGAATCTCCTGGTACTACTAAGCTACTGACAACCCATTTTAAAACCCTGAATACCACTCTTGGCCTGTAGAAACAAACACCAGATCTACTTCTGTGACCTTTGAGGGGGCTGCAGGTCTCACGTGGTCCACTCTACCCCACCCTTCCTGCCATTCCGAAACTCCTACCACTGTGATCTGGGCAAGCATGTGCCGTGGCTGCTTCAAGCACGCAGGAAAACCTGCAAACTGTTATGATTTGTTGCTATGCTCACGATGTCAACTTAACTGCAGCTGACAAACAGGTTTTAAATAGAACACGTTGCTTCATTATAGTATTTTCCAAGTGTGCTCTTTTTTTTTTCTCTCTCTCCCTCACACACTGACACCAAACATTTGAAGAATGCCACCACAGAGGCTTAGATGCCACTTCTAGCCACTTACATTAATGACTAAATATATAAATATATAATATATATATTAAATATAACATGTATATGTTAGAAATGAGCAAAACAATAAACAATGATTTTTTTTAAAGTATTTTATTTTATTTTATTTTATTTTTGAAGAAATCCCTGCTGCTCAAGCAGAGGGTTGTCAGTTGACCTTGTTTTCATGGCATGGGTGCCTTACCTGGTGTCTCTGCTCCAGATGCTGAGTCTCGCCACCCCCCCTGCTCTCAACAGAGTCCCTGGGAAATTCAGTCCTACCCAAGTTCCAGACCAGGGCCAACTGTTCCTACTGGTGTGACATCTAGAATTCCCACCACAGTAGCACTGCAGTTGTGGCATTTGTCACTCTGCAGAGAGAGAGCGAGCTGCCATCCTGTCCCTCTACCCTACCACGCACTGAACAGAGGGGCTGACAGTGCCCATTAGTAACTTTTAATGCCCAAACCACATGAAGGGCCTTAATTGCATTTTAAATCGTGTCTTAGGTTGGTGTGCACTTGTAATGGAAATTCCAAGGGACAATACAAGCCTCCAAAGGCCGTTCCTCTGATGGTTCAATTTTGGTAGCTTTTGTGACACCACAGATTTTTAAATTCTAAAGAAATTTGATTTTTTTAAATATAAAAATGCCTTGTTAATGCTTGATTTTTTTTTTTCATTCCGGGCACTGAGGGTCTCCCCAGCTGTTTGCGGGTTGTTTAGGCTTTAGCTGTAAATGTTTGGACATCAGCTCAGAACATCGAGTCAGAGAAACATTCTGCAAGTGTTATCTCCTTGTTCACAGGAATCCGAAGTGGACCCAGGGAAGAATTGTTTAGCGATGGAAACTGAAATAGCAATAAAGAGGGATGGCCAAATTATGTAAAATCACAGAACATGAATAATTCAGCACTTGCTTGAGTGTGATTTTTATTTTTAATGTTAAATAATACTAGCATTTCCACGAACTAATAACACAGACACTCACCAACTGGTAAGCTTTTTGTTGGGGGTCTGGGGTGAGGGTGCATAGGGAAGGGAGGAACCTGGGACCAAGAAGTTATCTTTTAAAATGGTGTGCATTCACTGAGCCCTTGGCCTGATTACCTGTGTTCTAATTCTTCATTTTATTCAAGTTTCACAAACGAAGCTGAGAGAAATCCATCCATATGTGTCTTTTCTTTCCTGAACACTGACAATAGCCACAGTGTCTTCTGAATTCCCTTCTCCTTTGAGTCACAAAATTTCAATCTACTACTCTGTGTGCACAAGTATTTAAGAAGAGGATATGTTTGTTCCTGTGTCTCATAAAATAAATTATATTATTATTTCTCAGAGTTTCATGTAGCCCAGCATGGCCTTAAACTCGGCAGGTACTCAAGGATGGACCTGAACTTCTTCTGCCTCTGCCTCCCCAATGCCTGGATTGCCAGTGTGCACCGCTGTGCCCAGAGCTTTGCATGCATGAGCAATACTATGGTCAACTTAGTTTCATTTCCAGCTCATGATTTTCTTTATGGTGATGTGTGCAGTGTAACCCAAGTGTATAGTTACTGCAGAAAAGAACAAAGGCCCGGAAAAAGAACTTATTTTAATCCCAGACAAGTGTTAACGCTAGGTGAAAGGAGAACTTTTTTGACCAAAATTAACTCAAGGATCATGAAACGCATCAATAATTTAAGAGATGATGGAACGTGGGTGAAAGCTGTAACATCATTACGAAACCTAACATTTAAAAGAGACCCATGTAAAGTACATGGGATGGGGTGGTGCTCTCAGGGAGTACATCAAAGTGGCAATAACATCATACTCATACAAAGAGTGAACATGTACAGATTTTACTGTTTGTTTTTGATGCAAAGGATTGAATCCCTGCATGCTCAGCCTGCTCTCTACCGAGGGGCTGTAGACACACCTGACTCTACCAGAGCAGCTTTTAATGGTCTTATTTAATAAAATAAAATTGTAAATAGTTCAGGAAGAGCTCTGTTAAGGAAGAGATCAAGAAGCTTTGAAAAGCAAGAGGCACTGTGTTAAAATGAGCCCAGTAACCCCAAATCACTTGGACTCACTCATACTCATAGAAGTTGTGAGAGAATACATGTTAGTGCAAAATTTGGAACCTCAACTATCTTTTCTTTTCTTTTTTAAAACCCTATTGAGTTGAGAAAAATATAAGATATTGCATAATCCAGTGATTGGGAATGTTTACAAGAGAATATAAACCAGAAAAATAACCCTATCATGGGGCAGAGCTTTGTTTTGTGCCCTGTGCGAGCATTGTGTTGGGGTAGGGCATGGGGGAGCTTACAAGGAAATTTGATCATTCACAGTCACTATATAAAAGAAACCCTCCTAAAGAACCCTGGAGGGTCAGACTCCTGTTAGCAGTTTGTAAACAGCAGAGGCAGAAGCCACTGACTGAGCCTGTGAAACTGTGACCACAGGAGTGCCTCAGCTTTGGGGGGTGGGGGGAGCAGGGGAAATGCATTTCTAAACATACAATAGGAACAGAAAGTCGGGCTTAGGCAATGTGGCTTCCTAAGGATTAAAGATAACACAAGCCAGACTCTCATGGTAAGTAGAAGTCTGTGGTGAGCAATGGAGAGTTTCTAGGGGAGCTTGAGTTTGAGAACACATTTTGTTAGTGCTGAGTCCATTGAAATCAGTCATCATGCAACTTATAAAACAGTGTAGCTTCTCATCTACTTCATCTTCTCCTCTCGAGAGGAAAAGATGGAGTAAGGAGAGGAGAAGGTGAAGTAGATGAGAAGCTCGGTAATGAGAGAGAAAAAGAGAGAGAAAGAGAGAGGGGGCATGGAGGCAGAAGTTCACGTGTCTCCACTAGTCAAAGACAGTTTACATAGCTAGATTGGGTATTAGGTTACACTTCTGATTGAGCATTACCATACATACAAAGCCCTTGATTAACATTTAAAAAATTGTATAAAAGCCAAGTGGAAAAGGGGGACACGGGATAGGGGTTTTCTGGAGAAGGGAAATGGGGAAAGGATTGGCATCTGAAATGTAAATAAAATATCCAATAAAAAAAAAATAAAAAAAATAAAATACAACAGTGTAGCTCCCTCGGGCATCCTCCTGAGCCTCAGCGGTTAGAATCAGCCTGACTCATCAGGCAGCGACTCTGCAGACCTGTGCTAAATGCACCTTCTTAAGGAATGGAATTGGGAGGCACTCAAGAGCTAATTTGGTACATATGGTTCCTCGATGTATTCTTCAGTCTGTAGCAGAAGTTAGTTGTCATAACCAATGGCAAAGTGTTCCCAAAAGGAACACCCGCATACCCCAGTCATGCTCCAGAAGATTCTAGCATGCCCCATAACTAGTTGAAGTGAACCCATGCCTTCTTTTGCTCACCTGCCTGAAACTATAGTTGAGACTATTTAGAGTGAACAAGAGGCATCTAAGTAAGACATCTTTAAATTTATTAATCTGTAATGTGTGTATGATTCTCTCTCTCTCTCTCTCTTTCTCTCTCTCTCTCTCTCTCTGTGTGTGTGTGTGTGTGTGTGTGTGTGTGTGTGTGTGTGTGTACATCTATGACTGTCTGCTGAGGTCAGAAAAGGGGATGGGATCCCTTGAAGTTGGAGATACAGGTGTCTGTGAGCTTCCAGGCGTGGGTGCTGGGAACCGAACTCTGCTCTTCTACAAGAAGAACAAAGCTTTCTTAACCAGTGAGACTTTTCTTACTCACAAGAGAAATTTCTTACTGAGAAGAAAATAGAAGGAAAAATCATTTCCTCCGAACTCTCACAAGGAACAAAAGATGGAATACCTGTTAAACATTTTAAACTGCGTTTGAACATGTTAAGCATTTCGACTACACGTTTCCTGTTACTTTCCCTGTCATTCTTGCTTTACTTTTATGAAGGGAGAAAGTGATGACTGCAAACTGATTTTCCCAGCATCCCAGAGTTTGATAAAAGAAACAGAATAGAGATTTCAAACCTGCATCGGACTTTCATTAACGATGATCGTTAGCCCCATTCTGAACTATTGACAAAATGTTATAACATTCTTGAAAGCTGGGCTTGTATTCTTTTAAATAAAGAACTAGTTAATCAGAGGCTCATTCTAATGAAAATGACCTAATTCTGCCGCTAAGTGCTAACTTAGAAAAGGTGGGGGGGGGGGGAGAGAGACTAAAAGATTGTTTGCAAAAATGCATATTGATTCACATAAATCAATGTTGGAGCATGATTGAGGTGTGAATTCCCCTGGAGTTTCCGAAATGTCCTCTATGTTCCCTGTGCAATAGGAGAAACTGTTTGCCTGCATTTTGATAACCAACATGGAAATTAGATATTAATATATACCGGGAAAGACAGAGACGGAGAGAAAATACTTAACAGCCCAAGAAGGCAGGAATTGTGCCATTACTCACAAGTGGCAATACCATGAAGAGCTTACTCTGTCATCCTGTAACAGGGACAGGGTTGTCCCTGGGCCCAGGTGCCAGACAGTGGAGAGGACAGCCCCACTGCCTTATTACATTTAAAAGCCTGCAGGTTTTGTCAAAAAAAAAAAAAAAAAAAAAAAAAAACCTGCTCCTGCTTGCTCTCACACAAATATAACAAATAACAGAAACAGATGTGAAGTCACACTTTTCTTTTGTTTAAAGCTTAAGAAATAGTAGATCATAATTATCTTGCAAAAAAAGACCCGAGCTTTGTAAAAGCTTATTATGGTTGGTTGTTTTAAAAACTCTCCTTTGTCTCTTGATAAACAAGTCAAAACAAACAAAAAACGAAACAAAGAAACAGAAAACAAAGCAAAACAAAACAAAAACAAAAAACAAAAAAAAAAAACCACCCCTCTCCTCGGTCAGCCAAGGTGCTAGCAAGGCCAGGTGACTTCCAGGTGACGTGATGACCTTCATCTGTATGTCACCGTGCAATCGACATTTGTCCATGGTGCGTGTCTACACTGTGCAGGACAAAAAAAAATGAATCTGGACAGTCTGCTTCCTACTCCGCAAGTTAGCTGTTCCTAAGAATCATCTAGAAATCAGGTAAAGAGTGGGGTGTTCCAGTCCTCTGTGATTTTTGCCTTACTGGCTGACATGCTTGATTTCCTCAGGTTGCTACAGAAGGAGGCAGAGGCAGAGAGGGGTACATTTGTGCATAGAGAGGTGGTCTCCTTTGCACTGGGGCTCCAGGGGGGTATGTATGTTGACTGACTTGTTTCTGCTTACTTGAATTAACTAAGATGTAAGCTGTTTTGAAGCATGAAAGGCTGAGTTAGCAATAGGAATGTAAAAATCCCCCAAATAAAAACCTTAGCTGATCTGTTGACAGACCCCTTCAACATGTATTCATGTCATAAGATCTCTTACTGGGTATTGTGAAGTAAGGCTGTTTTGAAACCTTGCAAATAAGGTGTTTATTATCTGTTTAAAATCAAAAAAAAAAAAACAAAAAAAAAAAAAAACAAAAACAACCTGATGCTCTGGGAAAGAAAAAACGCTAAGGGTGTTTGCCAAATTTCTCTATTTTTACCTTCTAACAAAGACTGGGGAAGAAGGCAAGAGATTGTTATTCTTTTTTTTTTTTTTTCTGGAATGTCTCCCTAATGTTGTACAAAGTAGTACATCATAGAAGCTTAATAAGTATTTTTTGAGTGGAAGAATGGATATATTATATAGTCTGGGGATTAGATAATAGCATGTTACTCTTGTTGCTGAATCCATTGTCCACAATATGGGTATATCTGCTACTTGTTCTGGGTAAGATACTGATGTTGCTTACTGAGATTAGAGGGCAAGTGCTTGGTGTACAGTGTTAGATGAAACTGTGAATTGTTTTCTTTAAAATTTACTTGCTAGTTAAATTTAGCACTGAGATAAAAATATATGGGACCCAGATTGATAACATGTTGATCTTAATGAAAGCCTAACCTTAGTCATGAACACAGAAAGTGGGAGTGCTTCATTTCTGAAAACATTCTAATTTCCTGTGCTGCAGACAATGTAGAAAGGACTTCCAGTGTGTGAGAAAGTCCCTGCCTGAGGGGGCCCATCTTCATGTTTCATCTTCTCACTGGTGGTCCTCTTTTCTATGATGCTGGTTTCTCTTCTGCAGAACCCCCAGTGCCATTGTATGGTTTATTCTAATATGGAGAAAATAGAGATGAACATAGGACAATGGAGTTAGAGGTGCGGTGTCCCAGGTTCTCTTTGCTGTAGTTTTCTCTGAGGTAAAAGGAAGATAATGAAGATTAAAGATGCATAGTTCCTGTGACCACTAAGACGATGATGTGTGCACAGCACCTAACTCATCTAGTTGTTTTCAGCAACTTTAACCATGGCTTAGCTTAACATTAGCTTGTCTACAGTTACTTAGGATTCTATGAGAAATCCTTTTCAATTATCCATAGCTGAAATTCACCAACATCCAGGTGTTCCCAGGGTTCACCCTGAGCATCTCTTTCAGGAGAAGAGTTGCAGTCTCTTACTCCTCAAGGTTTACACACAGAAGCATTTTCTATTTGGGGGATGTCAGCCCTGCGACAGGGCTTCTGCTGTTTTCAAATATTTCTTAAGCTTAGAATTCACAATGTGAATGATAGGCCCTAGTGATATTGATGTAAAAATTAAAACTGTCAACTTGTATTAAGGTTTAATCACTGGCTAGGACATATGAGCCACCGTTTCTTTATGTGGACTCTCCTGATGCACTTTAAAAAAACACCTATAGATCTGTGTACAAAATCATGGCCATTTCTTTTTTGTTCTTCTTTCTTTTAACTCTTCTTCACAAAGCTCTAAACTGGATTATGTTGAAGACAGGGCAGGAGAAGCAGTCCGCAGTGCCGCTTCAGGGCAGGGTGGATGTGCTGCGGTGGGATTCACTGATCTTCCATGAGCCAGCCCATTTGATCTTTCATACAAACAGAGGGAACACTGGCATCTTCACTGTGCAGAAGAGGAGTCTTGGAGGGAAAAGCCAGTTGTCCAAGGTCATTCTCCAAATGCCGAATCTGAATCCTAGTCTTTCATTCTATCCTTCTAATATCGACCTGTATGAGTATTGCCTCCATTTTGTAATCTCGAAGATAATTATAATTGCTTAACATTTGGGAGTCAATAGTCAGAAAGAAGTAGTAAATTTTAATATATATTTAATATAATATATTTAATATAATTATATATTTCCATTAAAAATATAAGCTTGTAATTATATAACTTTTACAAGGAGGTAAAAGTTTTTTTTTTCTTGTCTTACTGTTGGAAATTTTGATGCATGAGTACTCTGTTTACATTAATTCTACTTTCCCTCTCTTCCTCTAGATCCCATTTCCCCACTTCCTCATTTTCTCTTCTTTATTTACACACACACACACACACACACACACACACATACACACACATACACACACATACACACTCACACACATACACACACACACACACACACACACACATTAGTTAAGGGTTTACTTCATGGGACTGGATACCATATCGTGTCTCTTTGCTGGAGAAGGCTGAATCTCTGTCTCTCTCAGCAGCCATTAATTGACTATAGCTCTTCACCTAGGGGTGGGGCCTTGTGATATTTTTCTCTATCAACTTTGTCATGTCTACTGGCACAATCATTGTTTAGGTCTTCTTTCGGCAGCCATGTTGCTGAGATCTCATGGATCAGCTGCTCGGTCATTTGTAGGAGACACTATCTTACATCAGATGTCTCAATCTTCAGGCCCCTGTAATCTCTTACAATCTTTCTGCTCTCTCTTCCGTGGTATTCCTCTGGCCTTAGGTGTAAGATCTGGTTTGTAGACAAATCAGTTAGGATTGGACACCGATCTATAGTTGAACTCCTCTACAGGAGTGACCCCTTTCCTGAGGAGCTTCCTTTCTCAGAGCACCTGTTTATAGGTACCAGAGACTAACTTTTGTCTCAAACAAAACCAACTTTCAGGACTCATTTACACTTTGGAGCTTTCGCTGAGATCTACCGCGTTGCATATCAATACTTTCATCTGCCCACGTATGCTTTATTTAAACCACTCATTTCTTACGAACACTCTAGAGTAGACCCCTGCACACAAATATCAAAAAAGGTTCCCAAACAGTCAAGTTATGACAACCTTCAGTAATCTCTGTTGGATGAATTTTTAAAGTTCCATGTATCTGAGACCAGCTACCCCAAGTATCTCTCAAATATCTCCTTTTTATTGCTCTTCTGATGATTAATTTGTAGAGACAAGTCCCAAGAAGGTAAAGACGACAGCCAAGGTTTAGTTCCAGGCTTCAGGTGGTGCGAGGTTTGACTATTGATATCTGCTTTGCTAGAGTCATATATCACCATGAGCCTGGGAGACCTAGTGGACTAGATATCTACATGCTCTTCAGCAATAATAGCATACACATTGGACACTGTCTCTGCTTTTCAAGGAAAGGGCCTCGAGTCATCAGAACAGAAGATACATTGTTGCATGTGGGTAGAAATACAGTGTAGCATGTGGATAGAAGGTGCAATATTCCATGTGGGTGAAAGATACAATGTTGTGAGTGGATAGAAGACACAGTGTTGCGGGTGGAGGGGGACAGAGCATGAATGACCCTCACACTTCTGTGCTGTTGTGAGAGATGGGGACTAGAGATGAATAACAGGACATGCCCGCTTTAAAGACTCGGAAACCATTATGTCCTTGATTCTCATACCAACACATTATTATTTAGAAATGTGATCAACTCAAGGCTCATATTAACTTTATACACACACATACACACACACACAGGCACACACACACAGAGGCACACACACACTGACTGATTCTGATCAGTTATTTACAGTGGTCCATAACACGTTGCAAAGAAAACCTTCTTTGCCTCTTTAACAAGATAAATGATATAAAAACTCTGATGATACCCTGGACACTGCCTGTGCTATCCTGCATGTTTGTGGAGGACCTTCCTGAGCTTCTGCAGAGACAGGCTTCATGTTGAGCTGCCTCGTGATGGACTGCCAAGCTGCCACTGGGTAATAGGATGAGTTGCTAGGCAGAATTTTAGCTTCATCTCATCCTGCCATTGCTCATGGACTTAAATCCTGGATCCCCCACTGCTGGAGAGGATGATCTGTAGTGCTGTATATTCTATTACTCCATAATATACAATGCACTTTATTTATGTTAGTCATCTTTTATACAGAACTGTCACCGAACACGTCACCACTGATTACAGACTGAATAGGCGAGCTCCCTGGGTGAATTACGTCCTTTCCCATTGATCATGCCAATAGTACCTGGCCAGAAAGAAAGAAGGATCAATTCAAAGCAATGATAGATAAACTTCAAAAGGTGAAGAGATGACTGGGTGTGGAGACAAGCCTCCAGGAAAAAACTGCCTGGTGGTGTCCTTTTTATCTTCCCACTTCTTAAGCCCTCATTTATCCTCTTTGAGCATGCGGCTCCTAACTGATGTGTGTGTTTGTGATCTGCTGTTCCCCACCAGACGAGCCCCTAGTGCTATCTCCTGTCTGCTTTTTCAATCCCTCTCGTGAGCACCAGCACTTTCTCCTTTAGCTGCTTCAGGGGTGGGAGTGGTTCTTCCAGCTCTTTTTACAATAATAGCCTTCGGAGACTCTGGACTACTCCTTTACCTCAACAATGCTAAAGAGTTCCTTACTCCCAACATACCTGAGGGGTTTTCCATCGAGGTCAGTCTGTTGGATATTCAAATAGTCCACAAATTTTAGAAACTACTATTTAAGCCTTACTTAATCCAAAATAAAGCACATTGGAAACTGTGCTAGACTACACAGGATGGATATGGGTGAGGTACTATCCAAACCTTTAAGATCCTGAAATCTATGGAGAGAATGCAGACACCAGAGAAGGGAATTATGTCACCAGAGTGGGGAGCCATGTAAAGGTAATAAGTGCTGGCTCAGGCACAGCTAGACACTCTGGGAACCCTTGGGTTGTGCCCAGTCATTGCCAGACGTAAGGAGTAAGTCGAGGCACATTGATGCTGGAGTTACTGACAGAAGTATTCCTCATATTCTAGGAACAAAAAAGTTGAAGATTACAAGCTGTTGCCAGCAGCTGGGATTTTTTTCCCTAGGAAGGTTTTGGGGGCAGCAAGGCTAGGACAAAGGGAATCTGTAGGGACACATTACACAGTTCACCCCTCATCTAATGAGAACCACAAAGTATTATAAAGATTTACATGGAAGAGCAACAGTAGCTCCCTGTTAAAAAATTTATCAGACTAGCTCTGTCAGACAAAATCAAGGTGAAAACAGAAGTGGTAATCCGGAACCTTCTGCTGCGGTGTTAGCGGGAGCAACCTCAGGGCAGACAATGGTAGGAAAGGAGGAAATGGGTGATAAATTGATAAAAGTAATTTAAAAATATATGTCATTTCCAAGCTAGGGTGATTTAATACTGTGGATAAAGTATGTGTCCCTCAAGCATGGGATGAGAGTCTGGCACCTCAGAACTCACGGAAAAGCCAAGAGGGCCTGGTAGTCATCCTATAATCCCATCCCTTAAGGGAGAGAGACAAGGCTTCCTTGGGGCAATCTGGCTAGCTCTCAGTGAGCCCTGGATTCAGCCAGAGAGCCCGCTTCAGTAAGCAAAGCAGAGAGGAAGTGAGGGAGATGTCTAACATCAACCTCTGATCCCCACATGCATGTCCTCATGGTCCTTGTGTGTACCTGTGTGCCAAAGGCAACAGTTAAAGTCTGAAGACATTATTTCTCTTTATTGGTTCCTATTTTATGATGGTACAAGTGGCAAATACAATAATAAGAAGCCGAGATAACAAATGTCCACTTTCTCCTTGCTTAATTAATTAATTGTCTTCATGTTCCCCTGAAGAGCCAGTTTAGGCAGACTGAGAAAGTACTTTTAAAACTGTATCACAGTGTTTGTCACTGATATAGTCTGTGCATTTTACGTATGTGACATCTGAGGTTTTGTTTGGAAACAATGCCAGTAGCCAAGAGAGTGTCTTTGGAGAGGTATTTTGTTCTCTATGGACAGTGGGAAGAGAGACAGCATTGGAGGACTGAGCCACAGACACTCATTCCTAAAAGAGATGGGGAGGATGGGAGATTGACATGATGGGCACACAGGAGAACCTCTCAAGGCTTTGGCAATTCGTAACCCACAGCCATACCATGTAATGAAACCCTGTGAGTCTTCACATGCATGGTACAAGCAGCTAAACTGACATGTGAGTTAAGCTATGACCCTGGCTGTAGACTTCTGATGTGAGGTAGATTATACTCTTGAGCCCTCTCTCTGGTTCCTCTACAGACAGTTCACTTCTCAGAGGGACAAGCAGAAAGAACCATGGAGCACCTATGCAGTTGCCTCTGAGAGAATCCACGAACCAAGCTTTCTAAAATCAAATTGTGCAAACATCTGTGTCAGGTCTAATGTCAGAAAGGATAGCTTTCGGTTCAAGTCTTGGTTAATCCCATTCCGAAGCAATGTAACTCTTACAAGATGACTGCATTCGCCTTTAACTGGCGCCTGCATGTGCTTTCGACAGAATTAACAAGTGGCATGAGTGAAATACTATACAGCAAGTCAAACTTGAAATCATGAGTCACTTTGCATTTCTTTCCATTATTACTGTTATCGGATGCTTATGTGTAAACTCCCTTCATACCTCGCCATGCTGCAGTGGGAATGCTATCTTGCAAGAATGTGAATGTCTGAACTCCATGCTTCTTCCTACAGGCGCCCCTTATTTAAAGGTGCATGAATTGGTATTCTCGAGTCCACATTGTTCATCTCCTCTGTTTTAACCTCAAAACAAGCTCATTTGCAGCTGCTTCCTCAAAAAAAAAAAAATTCCAAGTTTGATTTCCCTTGTGTGAAAGAGCACTCTCTCCTACCCAAGACATGACAGCTCTGGTAGTCTGCCTGCCTGCTGGAGACCTTTGAGTCGTTTTCTATCCACTGGATTTTTATTAACGTTCTATTAGCTTCTCTTTCATTTTCCCCTTCTGATTGGATCTACTACTTAATATCATTTATACAAAAGCATGTTCATAGCTCTAACTCGTTCTGTTTGTCTGTGGAGTACATAGTAGCACTAGATGTCTCTTGAACTGGTTTGTGGCTTTTCTAGGGGAAGTTTCAAGCCAAAACCAAGTTAAGTCTGTGCAGAAAGTTCATAAATCTCATTGGAAGTCTTTTTTCTGCTTTTAAAACCCATCCAATTTTTAAATTTCTTCATCGTGAAACAAAAACAGTTAACAGTGGTTTTTTTTTTTTTTTTACAGTGAATATTACAGAAAAAATATATGTATTTAAAAGGATTTTTCTTTTCTTGACTGAGATTCTTTTGTTGAAGTAGTTTTGCTTGTTGATTTGGCTTGTGTTGTTTTTTTGGCTTCTTTTGTGTTTTTGGAGGCAAAGTCTTACTGTGTGCCTGGCCTGGAACTTGCCAAGTAGATCAGGCTAGGATTGAACTCGTAGAGAATCACCTGCTTCTGCTTTCCAAGTGCTGGGATTAGAGGCTTATGCCACTATATCCAGCCCTTATTGATCTTTTTATCCTAATTGCCAGCTGGAATTTCTTATCTAATATTTAGATATCTAAATGGTCAGCTTGGGACCAGGTAGGGTCCTTTAGTAATCTTATTCAGCATTAAAAGGGATAGCATGCATATATATATATATATATATATATATATATATATATATATAATATATATATATATATATAATCAAAATCATAATATATATTATGATTTTGGATTATGATTTTGAATATACTATGTAATTTTGACAACAAAATACAATAAATTATGAACACAGGATTACATTGTTAATTAGTTTTTCAAGACATTAGATATAGGGTTAATTCAAAAAGCAAAGAAAGAAAGGAAAAATGAATGAATGAATGTATGAGAAAGAAAAAAGGAGGGAGAAAGGGAAGGAAACATGCCCTTCATGTGCTGCTGCTGCCCCAGCACATTCTTAGCTGCTGTTTGGGTAATGTGACACCAGGCCAGGTCACTCAGCAATTTGGGCATCTGGTCCCAAAGCCAGGAGATGTTGGTGAGAGGAAAAATAACTCCCTGCACTGTCCTGTTTAATAAAACTCGGAGGCCACGGGCAAATAACATGAACCTTTCAAGCAAAGGATGTTGTTTGAAATTTTGACAATTACAAAAAGTAAGCTTGAACAGCTCAACAATGACGTCAGGGGGAGTAGCCTGGCCTTTTATCTTTGTTGTCTTAATGTTGGAATATCGCATCTCATTGTGCTCTCACCAATGGACACAGGTCAGTCTTCATCCATCCAGAAAGGTTTTGCTTTCCCCTAGGTTAAGTGGTTTTGAATCTTTGTGTGAGTAACTGTGTGGGGCTTCTACTAGAATTGCTGAATTCCTTTGGGGTGCTGGAGTTGAGGAATGTCGAGAAGTAGTATTTTGGGAAACTCCACTCCCCACCCGACAGGGAAGATCTGGAAATTGCCTTTGCAATCCTACAGTTCTGGTTGTACTGACTAGCTCCCTGTGGGCTGCACACAGCTTTGCTGGGTCTCTGACTGTTACCCCCAACCCTGAGCTGCAGTGGCTTTATCAAGATTCAATCGCTCTGCCACGGGGCTGCCATTCTTCAGCTCTGAGTAGTATCCACTACTCTGTGTTTCTTGAACCTGGTCCCCGCCTGGCTCCTATAGGCAATGCCATTTCTGAATTGCCACCTTTACAGGGTCATCCTCTGTTGGTGTCATGAATTGCCACCTTTACAGGGTCATCCTCTGTTGGTGTCAGTGAGGTCGCTTGTAGATAGAGTGCTAGCCTCAGAGGTTGTGAGAAAGCACCTGGTTATCTTCTTCTGGGAGGTAAGTCTGGAACTCAGACCCTCCAGCAAGGGCACTGAGTGTTTACCATACCTCTTAGGGCCTGAAATTTACATTTGTAAACTCACTAGCTTTCAAAACACAAGTTTAGAAAATAAATACTAGATTTAACATGTCTTGGTA
Source organism: Rhabdomys pumilio (assembly GCA_030674055.1). Taxonomy (NCBI): domain Eukaryota; kingdom Metazoa; phylum Chordata; class Mammalia; order Rodentia; family Muridae; genus Rhabdomys; species Rhabdomys pumilio. The sequence continues at coordinate 71,032,584 of JANHMN010000009.1, forward strand.
AAAAAAAAAAAAAACGCTACAATATATAAAAATATCCATTAAAGTCAGCCGACTCTTGATACTTTTATTGTTGCTTTTTTATCTTCCTTTGTAGCCCAGGTTGCCCTCATACTCATCATGTAGCCAAGGCTGGCCCTGAACTTCTGTTCCTCCTATCTCTTTTCCCAAGTAGTAGAATTATAGGTATGTGCTACCATGCCAGGATTATCCCATGTTATTTCTTGAAAATATTTCTGCGTATTTCTAAGCCCATTAATGGTTTTGCTTGCATAGCAGGAGGAAGCTTTTAGCTACAATACATGAGCACCATGAAATAAAGACATGTATTATTTTCCTGTGGCAGGAATATTTTAAAGACCTACTCCAACATAGTTATCAGCATCTCCCAGTTACAAAATTTTGACAAATTCTGACTTTAGATATATATTTCACACACCATTAGAATACATTAGAATACATTATAAATCCCCTGAGGGCAGGGCTCTTCTGCCTTGTTCTACATATTTTACTTATTAGGTAACTGTGTGCACATGCTATGACAAAGATAATAAGGCACTAAATTAGGAGTGCTCCTGATTTTAATTTTCCAATTGAATTTCCTTACATATGGCTATAAGCATATGTATATTTATGCTAGAAATTATTGCATACCGTTACTAGACTAGTAAAGTGAATAGAAAAAAAAAAACCAGGTGTCATTTTGTTATTTATTTGGACTTTTAAAAACTCCTCTTAATTGAAGTAATGTTGTTTTGGTTCATTTGATAAAAGTGTCTATCTATAACATTATTTGTAACAAAGTAGAATGGATACATCGAGACTGATTCTTTGTCCCACAACCTAGGACAGAGGTATATCTGATGAATCTGGAAGGAGAGAGTAATGGAAGAAAAAGGGAGACAGGGAACTGAGGGAAAGGAGAGAGGTTAGGAACAGAAGGTAAGAAACGGATGGATGAATTGATGGGCAGATGGGTGAGTAGGTAGATGGATACATGATTGGATATATGGATGGATGGATGGATGGATGGATGGATGGATGGATGGATGGATGGATGGAATGAAGGATGAATGGGCACATAAGAAGATGAATAAGTAATTGTAGCAGGGACATGACAGGGAATCTAATGTTGACGTTTTATGAATGTCAGGTATTTTGGATAATATTATGTAAAATACAATCCCAACCTAAGTATTTATGTTCATGAATTGGAGTTTCCAGGATTAGCTAGTTCATACAGTTGTATGCTGGCCTATTTCTGCCAAATTCTTATTATTATCATAAGTGTGTTTACTCCTGGTTTTGTTAAGTTTTGAAAAGATTAAATATCTGAGAAATATATGTGTGCATAGAAATGTTCTCAATGAAAGACAATTGCAGTTCTTCCATAATCATACGAGATCTCATAGGAAACAAAAGTGAGTAGCTCACCCTTTCCCAGGGCTCACGGGCATGACATGACATCTGCTCACAATGCGTACCAGTAAAATAATGCAAACACTCGGACGATAAAGTAGGAGTCAATGCTAATGAAGGCAGAATGTTTGGGATGATAGCTCTATCCCTCTGGTTGCTTCCTGTTCTTCTACATGCAAGTCTCCTATGGACTTATAAAACATGAAGCCTATCTGTAACCGAGTGTGCTCCTGATTGCTTTTCTTTCCTCAGACAACCAGATACTGCCTTAGTAACGGGCATTCACTTAGCTGTCAACCCACTAACAGAAGACAGGGTTTTCCTATTGCCTAATGACTTTGTTTTTCTCATTTTATGTCCTGAGCTGCTTCAGTGTCTTGGGTGACTTATCCTAAACATCCTCTCACCTGCCTATCAACTGCCCTTTGCTCTCTGCATCCATTCCCGTGGGTGCATTTCTCACCCGAGGCTGGTACCTCTCTTTTTTACTTCCTGAATCAGGCTCATCTTCATTAGTTCCTGCTTGTTGCTCTCTCTCTCTCCCCTCCTTCGCAATGACTCTATGATGTTATGTAGCCATCATCTCTTTGTGGGAGAACTCTAACATAAATCATCTTCAGTCCACCTCATCTCTTCATTTTATTTGTGCTTTTATAAATGTTTATCTTCAACATGGCTGAGGTAACAGATCCAAGCCGATCCCTCTGTGACTGAAGGTTGCTTCAAAGATGCTGGCACCTGGCTCTTTGCTTGTCTTTTTATTCTGTCCCTCATGCCCATAGCCCCACTGCTAGGAACCTGTCCATGCAAAGCAGTTGGTACTGCGACTCACTGTCCCGCTTAATATTCCAGGCTGACTCTCCTCACATGACTGATTTGTGTATGCTGGGGATTCTTCTGCTCATGGGTCCAAAAAGGCCTCAAATAATGCTGAAGTCTTTCTTGTGATGAAAGACCTGACAGACTGTCTTGGAGAATGACGTACTTTGATTATTGGTTCCAGGCATTTCCGACTTTCTTGGTGGGAAGGGCATAGGAAACTTCTTGGCAGCATTTGCATATAGTGGAGACTCTTCATAACATAGCCAATCAGGAAGTAGGAAGTGAATAGTGACATCAGCTGGATTACAACTGTCACCGACCCACCTCTAGTGGCCTATAAACTGCAGCTAGGCCCTGTCTCCCAAAGGCTCAACAACTTGACAAAACAGGGCCATAGATTAGGGAACCAGGTTCAAATCATGAGTATGTGGGTAGAAGGAAACATTTTAGATTCAAACCCTAACACATGCCCACAGTTTTTTAGACCTAGAAATTGAGGTCTTTGGTGTGCTTTGTAAGGTGCTAACCCTTTCTGAGGCTAATCTTCCTCTGTATGGAATTTATACACAAACAGCTGTGTTTCACAGGTTAACCACAGGAAGTCAATAAATAAAATGGAGTCTTTAATTTGCATTTGTTTAGTTGTTTGTCTCACTCTGGAACCCATACTGGCCTTGAACTCACAGCAATCTTCCTCAGCCTCACTACTGGGATGATTGACATAAGATGCCACGGCTGCCGTAAATGCATTTTTAAAGGAGTTTTATATGATATTAGGGCATTACTTAGTAACCTGAGGTTTCAAGGCAACCTTTTCTCCATGGTAGACAGGTTTTACAGAGGCAATAAGAACATAATTTGGGTTTTGAGCAAAATATTCCTGTGTATGATGACAGATTCTATACTCAATAGCTATGGTCCGGTTGGTCCTAAAACATTTCTTGGAGAACTTGCACATGGAAAGTGGGGAGATGATAGTTTCCTCTTAGGACTTTGGTGAGGATTGTAGGCACCCTGGCTAAATGCATAGCCTATCACAGGCATTAAAATGCTTTTAATTATATATTTTTAAAAAAAACAGACATTACAGCAATGGTTCTATGTGAAGGCTTCATTGACTTTCTTTGATCTTACATTTCTTTATTGGAACCCATAATAGTAGGAGTAGCTATCTATTGGTTTGCAGTCCTCTTATGGAAGAACTGACTTGTGGGCTACATAAAATGTCACTTTTTAGTCATGTTTTAAAATCTTTTTTAATATCTGGTCTGATTCTATAGCTCAGGCTAGCCTGAAATTTATTAGGTATGGCCTGAGCTCACAGAAGTCCTCTTGTCTCAGCTTCCCTAGTAGTCAGGGTTACAGATAAAAGCCTTCACACCATGCAACTTTTAATAATACATATACATACACATACACACACACACACACACACACACACACACACACACATACACATACATGTCTATTTTGTTGACATCTATGACTATGTACCACATGCATGCCTGGTGACCGAGAAGGCCAGAAAAAGATGTTGGATCACTTGAAATTGGTGTTACAGATGCGTGTGGGCCACCAAGTGGATGGTAGGAATTGAATTCAGGTCCTCTGGAAGAACAGTCAAAATGCTCTAAACCACTGAACTGCATCCCCAGCCCCCTACCACAATTCTCTTGCTTGTCATGACCCTTGACCAAAATACAGACTTCATGTTTGAAAACCAGAATTAAATGAACCTCTACTAACGAGAAAATCTGTCTGAAGAAGAAAGCCACAGAGAACTGTCTGGAGGCATTCACAGTGTCACTAGCCACAGGAACGTGTCTGCTCTCTACCTTGGCTTTTGGCTGCGCACTGCACAAGTTAAGTACCCGTGTAAGTAAACCGAGCTCGTGGCAATCAGAGGCTTGAAGATTGCGTCTATTTTTCCACCCTAAGATATATCGAAAATCACAGACATCGTGGAGCTGTGCCTGACAAAACCCACTATCTTGTTATTCAAATAACCTTAAACTCATTGTTACTGTCTGATAAACACCGAAGGTGATTAGATTGTGGGCCACCTATCTGGGTGGCATTTCAGACAGCAGGCTGTGCACGGTCTCCTTTCTAGGAAGGACATGTATGAAAGGGTTAGCAGGACTTGAGCTCTCTGTGTTGTTATTATTGAGCATTATTTTTATAATTAAGAAAAATGCCCCCTCTGCCTGAGGTTTCAGAGATGTCTTTAAATTTTTTGTCAGTCCTCATTCCTTTGTGAGTTTTCTCTTCTTTTTTTTTTTCCAGAAGCCAATGTGACTTCTAAAACATGCAGAAGCGGGGATGAAGGGGAAGGCTTGTTAAGGGAGATGGTTTGCTGAGTCAGCATGATAAGAGGAATCAAACACAGTCTCTCCAGTCAGCCTCTCCCCTTGCTATGACCTTGTCCTCATGCCTTTCCTTGTGCTGAGCCTCCTTGTCGGTGTCCTTGCATCTTAGGGTGAGGGAATGCACTGAGGGAGCCCCTGTTCTATAGTTCAGTGATCCCAAGTGACAGGAGCTTCACTGAGATTTTGGTGCAAGGGAAGAGAAATTGGTTTAGATCAGAAAAGTGATTGTGTAATAATCAAAATCGGATCCAGAACATCTATGCTAATCTAATCATGACTGGAGAACATTGACTCTATAGCCAGAGGCATTTGGTCTGAGTCATGTCTGACCCAAGAGAAGAGAGGAATTGAGGTCAGTGATGGACAGAAGAGACTGCACGTCTTTATAGATAACAGAACTGCTGCCAGTGGCCTGGGCCTCTGGTGTAATTTCTCATAGACACTGAGAACTTTCTCTCGATGTTCATTAAGTACTCACGGCCATGTCATGAAATCTCAATATGTTTTCCTAAAAGTCAGATAAAAGTTGTCAAAGTGTTGAGTGGTTTCAGCTCCAGACAGTGCTGTGGTCCCCAAGAAGACATAAGGAAATGAACAAATTCATAAGATTATTGGTTTTTAAATCTCAGTAAGCCTATGACATGAGGTATCAGAAAGAGAAAGGAAGAAATGGGCCTTGTAGTGGTTTGAATATGCTTGGCCTATGAGAAGTGGCACTATTAGGGGGTATGACCTTGTTGGAGGAAGTGTGTCACTGTGGGGGTGGGATTTGAGACCGTCCTCCTGGCTGCCTGCAGAAGAGACAGTCTTCTAACTGCTTTCAGATCAAGATATAGAATTCTTGGATCCTTGTGAGCACCAGGTCTGCCTGGACGCTGCCATGCTCCTGCCTCGATGACAATGGATTGAACTTCTGAACCTGTAAAGCCGCCTCAACTAAAAGTTGTCCTTCATAAAAGTTACTTTGGTCATGGTGTCTCTTCAGAGCAGTGAAACCCCAAGACAGACTCAGTGGTTGAAAGTACTTGCTGCTGTGGCAGAGGACCCAGGTTCAGTTCCAAGTACCAACATAATGACACACAACCATTTATAACTCCAGTTCCAAGGGTCTGATGTCTCCTTCTACACACACACACACACACACACACACACATACACACACACACACACACACACACACACAGAGAGAGAGAGAGAGAGAGAGAGAGAGAGAGAGAGAGACCTTGTATACATGCATGCAGGCAAACATTTATGCACATAAATTAAAAATAAATCTTAAATAGTTTTAAAAAGAAGAGTTAAGTGACAGGGCAAAGTTTCCACCTCTTATGTGAGCATGTGTCTCAATCCCCTCCCACACAATGCCCTCAACACACACAACTCCCTTGTATAACCATGGCCTCCTGAGTGTCTGGCTTGTAGGAGTCATTAGCTTTATTCTTGTGATAAGTTGAGAACATTTTGAGAGACAGTGAAACAGACAGACTGACGTGGTACTAGTCTCATCTTAGCCACTGGGCTCTGTCTTCATGGGTTCACCTGGGTGTGTGATCCTTGGTGAACATAGGCTTGCTGAATGAAGAGACCAAAAGCCAGCAGGCTCGCTTTGTGAGATTTGTGACAGAGACACCTCTTTACTACGGCACTCTATTTTTATCTCCACTGCCCTGAGATATTTCCAGTTTGTGTTTCTATTGCTGGCGACATAAAAAGTTATATCAGTAGCAAGAAAATGAAAGGTGAAGAGGAAGCAGGGATCCGCAACACTCCGTCAGTGAGTGACTATAAAGCTGTCTTCTCACAGCCTAGCACCGGAGTTCACCCACAGTTCAGGGGCCAGCTCAGAAGCCATAGTGTGTGATGTACCCCGCTGCTACAGGGACAGAGGACTCCAAGGCACAATGCTGGCCTTGCTGCTCACTCCACCTTCTAATTGTCCGGTTAGGCCATTGTTTCATGCTTCCCACATGCTGGCCGGTTTTCTTTGCTTCTTGCCTGTGTTCTCTACTCAGCTTGAGTCTACCTCTACCTCGCTGAGCACCTTACCAGAGAGCAGGACCCTGGAGCTATCCAGAAAGCACCAGGAAGCAGCTTGCTGCAAATCTGCTGTAGCTTCAGGGAGGTGAGCAAACTCTCACCTTCTCAGATCTCCCCTCAGGAATCCTGGCCTGATGTTGGAGCCTGACTCAGGAGGCCGCTGTGAGGATGTTTTATTTTTATGATTTGGTTTGGGTTTTGATACGAGGTCTCATGTCACTCAGGCTGACCTCAAACACACAGCTGTACAGGAGGACCTGGAACTTGAGACCCCACTGCCCACACCTTAAGGGGCTGTGATTACAGATAAACCATGTGGTATCTAATTTATACAACGGTGGGGATTAAACCCAGGGCCTTGCTCATGTTAGGGGAGTACCTTCTTGAGCGATAGCCTAGGCCCTTCTGTGAAGAGTGATTGACTTAATGAGTCTCTAGAATAATGACGAAGCACAATAAAAAGCCGAGGCAACACAGGTCTTGCTGTCATTCTCACGGGCATGGAGTGTATTCTGGGCCTCTCCAACCTCGCATCTGCTCTGTCTGTGATGTCTTCCACACATGCGGTCACCCTTTCTTTTCTCTTCCACGAAATACATCTCCCATCTGCCTCACCCGTCTCCCAGGAAGGCCGATCCCTTCTATGGGCTCTATGCTCAGGGTGGCAAACTCTGTGAGCCACGGCAACAGAAACGCTGGCTTTTTAACATCTAGCAGGTTCTTCCCACTAAGGGGGCTCAGGAACAGACTGCAAAGAGCAAACACAATGCAAACAAGGGGCATAGTTGAGATCATGAAACCAAACTGAGGAAAACGAGCTAAGCTAAAATTTCCACAAGACCTATTCGATAATTTAAATGGTTCCCAGTATAATCACGCGCTTTCCAGTTTAGTCCTGCTCAGCCTTATTCCTCAGAGTCCACGCCCTCCATGCAGGAGGGCCCAGAGCCCTGCATCCTGTGTTCCCTCTCCCAGGCCTCCATCTTTCTTCTGTCCTCACTCACTCGTGTTCCCTCCACTGATGCGTTTTAAGGTTTTTCTCTTATTCTCTTCCTAGTCCAACGGTCCTCCTCCTTCTCCTCACACTGCATTTTACCGCTTGGTTAGAAACTTCAAGTAAACCAGACTTGGCCTCAAAGAAAACACTTAAAATTATCGTTACTGTTGCGATAGGAAGCAGATGACTTTTCAAATAATAAAGGTACCCTCCTCCCCCTCCTTCCTCTCCTCCCCGTCTTTCTTCTCCTCCTGTCCCTTTTTCCCCCCAGACAGGGTTTCTCTGTGTAGCCCTGGCTGTCCTGGAATTCACTCTATAGACCAGGCTGGCCTCGAACTCAGAAATCCACCTGCCTTTGCCTCTGAAAAGCTGGGATTAAAGGAGTGCACCACCACTGCCCAGCCTTCCTGTCCCTTCTATCTTTAATTCTTTACTTTCTCCCCTTTCTCTCCCTTTCTTCCTTTCTCTCTCTCCTCATTCCTTCTGCCTTTCCTCCTTCCTTTATTTTCTACACTCTTCATTTTTGCCTTTTCCTCTTCTTCCTCTTCCAGTCTCCCTCCCTCCCTCTCCCTCCCTTCCTTATTGCATTGCTGGAGATCAAGCCCAGGGCACTGGACATACAAGGCAAACCTACCCATACACTAGATCCCTACCCAGCTGGCAACCCCTTCTTAACCACAGCAGAGACAGCAGTCTACAGAGCCCATCCCCACCAAGCTTCATTTCCCAGAATATTCGTAGAGATGGGGGTGGGGGGAATTAATCATTTGGCAACCTAACGTCCATCTAGGGTGTTACTATGAGAACCGATAGAACACAGGCCCACAGCTTGAGAAGGGTGCTGCTGTGGCTGTTGCTTTGTCAACAGAAGGTTCTGTCATTGTGGCACTTGAGAGTCAAGACAGCTGAGCAGCTGCATACATACGTACTTTGGATGGAGTGAGGGCTGCAAGGCATGAAGCCAACTCCCTGAATCCTGGACAGTGCATTACAAGCTGGGCAGGCTCTGAGCTGTAGACCTTAAGTCCATAGCCTAGCCAACTATGTTAACAGCTGAAAGGGAATATAGACATGGCAGGGTGTTTAGTCGGGGGTTTCTGTACTTGTCAAGTATGAAGGTATTTCACAGTGTGGTTATGATTAAGTCTGTACAAAAATACCAGCTTTGGATATTGCTTATATAGGTAAAAGATCAATGTTTCTGTCTTGTCGAAATAGTTGTTATTGCATTGGTTTTTTAAAAACTATTTTTATTGTTGTTGTTCTTTTAGATAGTTGGTACTGCTGGGATAAATGAAAACAAAACTAACCCACGCCACCCTATTTGGTTATTCATCTCTCCGCTTTAAGATACTGTATAGATGTTTCTCTCAAAGTAAAATTGTACATCACTTATTCACACACACAAAAAAATCTTTACTCAAAGTTAGAAACTAAGAGTATGTCTAAGATTTTTCTGTTATTTTGCTTCCTGGCTTCTATTGTGTTGTTCGGTGGTATGAACCCAGTGTCTAAGGAGGGACTTATAATCATACAAATGCAGAAATGAGCCTGGGAGACCTCAGATTTGTACATGGAAAATGCCAGCTATTAAAGGGAAAGCAAGCACTTCTAAGAGGCGAAACTCTTCTCACTTTTATGAGCAAGGAAGAAGTGTTCCGTTAGTGCGGTGGGTGTATTAGGGAGACACTACCTTAGAGTAAAAAGCTGGAAAACAATTTTTCAAGCAAAAGGGAGTCAGTCTCAGGACATGGGTGTACTAGGAAGACAGGCTCAGGGCAAGCTCTTTCCAGACCTGTTCTTTCTCTCCTGAACCTTAATGTTCCTTCCCAGCAATGGCTTGAGGTATACTTGGGGAAAGGAATGAATAGTCTTGAGGCTGCTTATTTAAGCCGTATCATGGAAGGAGACTGAACAGATCCCAGAAGGAATTCAGAGGATTTGCTGTGTGTCTAATAGTTATGCCTTGCTCTCTGTCTCCTGGCTCACACATTCTTAAAAGTATAATGTGTTAATTAATCATCTCTGACCACTTCAAAATGCTTAACAGAGTTCCTGTTCTACAGGTGGGGCCAAGGACTGTTTTGAGTCTGTATCTTGACAAAATACCATTTTCCCTGGTCAAACCTGAAGAATGTCTATGTCCTGTCTTCTGATCCTTCTAGTGAATGAAGTATACCTTGACCTTTTGTAAGATGCTTCTAAATCCACCCAAAATGTCATTATCTCCTCAGTCTTAATGATGGAAGAGCAAAACCTGTAGGCTATAAGGCTCAGCTAATTTCATACTGAAGAATTTTTACATGTATCAGTGTATGTATCCTATTTCAGTAAAATAAAATATGTTTTTGTGTTTTTGACTGGCTATGAAAATAAGGTAATTTAGGAATTGATCCATTTGTCCATCTATCCATACATCCATCCCTCCATCCATCCATCATTTCAGCCAGTACCCCATTTCTGCAAAAGACATTGCTCAAGAGAGACCAGTCCCCAGGTTTTATGGTGCTTACAGTTTGACAGGACATGTACACACTTAGTCTGTAAACTGGAAAAACTCTAGATTCTGTGAGAACCTACCAGACTAGCACCCTATTGTATATGGGGTATAGTCCTGGAGATGTCACATTTGATCTGGAAACTGAACATAGGTTGACTAAGAAATAGACAGGTGGGGTGACAGAGTGACATCCTTCACTCAGAGAATGAAGAAATGCTAAGAAGTAAAGGTGTCTGTCCCCTCTGACTAGCTGAGCATTGCTCCAGGAGAAAGGAGAGGAAAATGAATGAGGTATCCCTCTCTAATTCTAACCAATTACCTCAGCAATGAAGAGTGGTCACATTAGTACAGGAGTTATGTTTTAGCTGATAAGTAGCCTCATCATTGGAGTATAAATACCACTCAATCAATATTTTCAGTTGACTGGCTGACTGAGTGGTTACGCTACGCAGTGCGATGGGCTTAATACTCGGGGTTCTTCCTTGTGGCATTGTTTGTTTGGTATTTTGGGGTTACAAATATGGAACACACATCAGCGAAAGGACAGCTGTCAGGTAGAGGTACTGAGGAGGTTTAATGTGGGGACAGTGCTGTAGCTTACGTACAAAGGTTTTCCCCCGTGGGAACTGCTCAAAAAGTGGCCTTACATTCCCTTTTCCCCTGTTAACCTCTGGTGGGAAAATTGAGAGGCCTACTGGTTCTAACTGGAAAATGACCCTAATGAATGGGTCTGAGCAGCAAAATATAGCTTTTTGCCTCAGAACTCCAGCCTAGGACCCCTCTTGTAATTCTTGATAAGAACCTGGCAGATGTTATCCAAAAGAGGTCGACAAATTCTTAACTAGAATTTCCTGGAAATTTCAGAGTATGTGGTTGTTATAGTAGCAGCTATTGAATTTGGTACGATAACACATTCATACCCTGCCTATGAGCGCATGTTTTTAATGATAGTTAAGATCTTGTTTTAAATGATTGGCCAGCCTTGGCCTGGTAGAGTAACTCCAAGAAGGTTTCTTCAACTCTCTAAGCCTTTGTTACTTTATCTGGAAAAGGGGATAAAAATAATATCATTTGAGTGGTTATTTGCCTGATTCATAGAAAAAATAAACATACTATGAAGGCCTAGGATAATACATGACAAAATAAATTTAAATAATAATATAATTAGTGTAACTGTTGAGCATGCCATGTAGGAGACAGGTCGGCTCTGCAATGGGTTTTATCCTCCTCCCACCCCCTGAAGTCATTGACATTCCGGGCACCCGTCATTGCCTGGTCAGTAACTGTGTTTCTGTTCTCCATCTAAGCCAGTTATCACGGGATTCCCAAACTCACTGATTAGACTGCCTTGCAGGCGCCAACCTGTAAAAGAATTTGACTTGGTCACTATTGAGGAAATATTTGTAAAATAGTCCAGCCAATAAGTGACATACTGTAGGGCTTTGAATCACTTTAAAAAAAATAATAAAAGAGCTTGCCCAGGGGTTAAAAATAAAAGCAATTCTGGACACACAATGTTAACTGCATTCAGTTTAGTATTTGGAGAAAGAAATCCCTGCTCTGAACAGAGCAGAGATAAGCGCCTTGACTTGCAATAGATTAAGAGGCCCGCAACGGTGAGAACAAGCTGGTCTGAGGCGCACCCTGAGTGCCACCACATTTAGATGTAAGATTAACTGCTGCCGAATGGTGCAGGGGCTGTTTGTTTTATGAAACAATCGCTAATGACATTAAACAGACGGAGGCCCTTCCAACATGATTGTTCATTTGTGATAAACTGAGAGAAGCCCATGAGAGATTGAAAAAGAACACTCAGAAGTGCTCCGCTTGGAGGCCTTCACGGTGCTCGATTGGAGGTGGCAATTAACAGGGATGAATGGGAATCTAATTCAGAGCCCATTTAGACCAAGAGAAGAGGCCTGTAGCCACAAACCATTATAAGTTTGATTTCTTTATATTTACATTGAGGATTGAGCCATCATGGATTCATAACCAGTTATCCAAGGTGGCTTTTTCTTCTTCTGTCTTCCTGTATTTATTTATTAATTTGTTTGTTTGTTTGTTTAATGCTGTTCATGTGTGCATGTCTCCAAGTCCCTGCTGTCTGCAGTGGGTTGTAAGCATTATCTGTAGTAAAGAATGCTGTCCATTAGTTCAATTAGACATTAGACATGTACTTTTTAATGCATTTGAAGCCTGATTTGATTTGGGGCCAGTCATTTAAAATTAAGAGAGCAGAACGCTGCACCAAGCTTCGGAGATATCTGTGGCTCTGAAGTCTTAATTGCAAATTCAGATAAGGATTACACAGGACTGTATCTCCCTAAACCACAGGTATTTGCTAATAGCTGAGAGGGAAAGGTTGGGATTCTGTATTTACTAATTCATGCTTCTGCCTTTGCATTTTTATTGAGCTTTAATATTTTGGATGGAGATGGCACCATTTAAGCCAGCGTTGATGGTATGTGGGTGAAATTTCAAACAAGCCTCGTTCACATTTTTATTATTTCAGTCTAGCTAAAAATTGAAATAGTGTTTATTTTTTTAAAAAAAAAAATTGTCAAAGGCCACGTTGCAGCGTGAAGCTTTTGTTTTATCCACAAAGAAATATATTAATGAAAAGTGTTTTAAGTGCTTATTATTGAGATGGTTTGTTTTGAAACACAAGCATTTCATAACAGTTCACACTTCATTGTGCTCCATGAAAGACACTCTAAGTAGGGGTTGTCAGGCTCCCTTCAGAAGCAGAGTAGTGCTGGGGAATGGAGCCATTTAGAGTGTCATTCAAGCAGGACTAATCTAGAGTAGATATCTTATAAATAACCAGGAACGGAAAGAAAACAAATCGTCCCTCCCCCCACCGGAGCAGGGAGGAGGAGTGCAGAGAAGAAGGCGCTCTTGATAATAAAGATTTACAATTAGAATTAGTGAATTGTTCTGAGCAGGGAGCACCTCGAAAAGGTGCAGTCAGACCCTGGAGAGGTGTTTGAGAATACCCTGCTGTAGAGAGTCTCTGATGAGTACCCCACAAATGGACGCATAACAAGGAAGAGGTTCGTGATCACATTATTTTTTTCAGTCTATTCTCTAACACTTGCTTCTGATTGAACCTCTGGGGTGTATTCTAAATTGGCAATGAGCATTTTTCGCATGTGAAGGATGAGTTATGAGGAGCCATCTGGAGTGGTCTCTGTTTTCAGCTTGATGCTCCTACACTTCCTTATCTTGGTTTTTAATGTCTAAGGTTAGTACTGGATCCTTTAGCACCATTGAGTTCCTCAGCTTTGGAACTCTCACAAACCTCCCTTGACTTTTAAAGTAGCTGAAAGGAAGTCTCCTCTGGGTTCTAGGAGGGTTTAGCTACTCTCATTCTGAGAGCCCTATGTGTTCAAGAGATGGAGAACCTAATTTTCTTGACCTCTCGGTAGTCTAAGTTCACTAGGAATGTCTAGTTAAACTCATCCATTCTCTACTCTAGGTCACATACTTACTCTAGGACCTAGAACTTCCTGGGCTTTTGAAGCTGTTCATTGTCCAGCTAACATAGGATTCTGTTATCCTAGAGCATAGAGAGAAGAGAACACCTGGATATCACCATTCCTCATTCTTCAGTTGTGATAGATTCGTGGAGGAAGAGAGTGGATCTTAGTGAAGGACTTAGCTTTCAGTTTTATTACACTGATGTCCCTACTGCTCGCGTGCCAGCTAGAGCAAATGCTATCTATATCTTTTTTTCAGATGAGAGAATTAAAATGTGCAAGCTTTCCTTCCCTCTAGCTACAGGAAGCCACCTTTCCATGAGGTACAACAGAGTCCTGGAGATTCTTACTACCTGGAAAGCCAAAACACTTTAGGATTCTGGGCAAAGTCTTCTTGGGTTCACTGTTACATGAAACCAGACATGGTTAGAGAAGCATTTCCATATTGTTACTTAATACCATGTTTAACTAGAATTCTTAGAATCTGCAGGTGCAGGCAGCCCCTGGCATAAGAAGGTAGAAATGCCTTTGACTATTGTATACTACAGAACACATTGTAGCAGGAAAATGCACCGAATTCCTTGTCCGTCACTGATCATTAAACCTAAGAGGGAAGTTTCAGTCCTAGAAACATCTATGAAGTGTCTCCACCAATCAAGTTCCTGAAAGTTTTAGGACCTGGTAATAGGGTGTCAGGGATTAAAGGCATGTGAAGAGTTGAAGGCCATTCTCCTCTGACCTGTGGGGAATGAGGTAAGTGTAAATACCGAGAATTTCAAGGTCTTCAACAACTATGTGCTGGTCAATATACTAGAGTTTATACATCTGTATTTATGATTAATAATCAGGATATGAAATTCTGTATCAAAGTTTTGTGATAAATAAGCTAACAACACTGTATCTATAGTCGTCTTTATTAGGGAAGCTGAGGTGGAGGGATCACTTGAAAAGTTTAGCTAGGTAACTTAGTGGTGCCCTGTCTGGTAAAACACAGTACACATACACGCCTTGGATAATTCATTGTCTGGCATTCAACAAAGTATTCTTTTGTAAAGTAAACATGTAGCAACTGACCTTGGAGACTCTGAAATGTAGGACTCTGGTCTGGGTATGAGGAAGATAAATCATGACTTAAATTCTCAGATTAGTTTCATCCTTGAAGGTGAGCCAATGCAACTTGCTACTGTCCTGTAAGGATTGAGATTTAGATAGTACAATCTGTTCACTGGTGTGCCATTTTGAAAACAGCAATTTCCATTAAGAATATTTTTGTTGGAACCAGAGGGCGTAGACGTCTGCAGTGAAATCATATTTGCCAGACATGGCAAGTCAGACCATGACAGGAGGCTGATGTACAGGTGAACTCATAGTGGCTGTGACTGTAGGCCTAAGACCTGCACAAGATCAAATCTAACAGAATCCCAGCATGGAGTAGATAGGAACTCACTAAGTTCCAACCCTGGCTGAGGAGCTATTGGCAACTGATGGCTTCTGAGGGAAGGAGAATCTGTTTTCTTTAGGGATGTGGCCCCTAAGAGAAGACCCATGCACCCATGTTCCAGTAGATGGCCCTAAACCTATGCAAAACCAGACAGCATTGAGTGGATTCTGCAGGGTTTGCTTTATATCATATGCATGTCTCAATATTAAATTAATATTTTTATGAAAAGAAGGAAAAGTGATGGTGAGAGATGCAGGAATAGTAGGAGAGGGGGAGATTCGATCAAAAGAACATATGCATGTGTTCAATTATCAAACTGTAATAAAATTATTTTAAAAAATCAGAATATCTTGATGTAGTTAAAGAAGATGGATGAGCTGGGGTCAAGGATGGGCTTGGCATTCACAGGATCCCTGTGCCTGCCTCCTCTCTGTTGCTCTGTAAGAGTATTTGGGGGCACATCTAAAATGTACCACAGGAAGGCTCTCCTATCTTTCTTTCATACTAGATTACAATCTGCCCCTTTTGAGGAGATTCAGTTACATGTTAGTGAATTTGATGTCTCTCCCATCATCTTGAAATATCTTTTGGATGGATGGATGGGCGCATTCCCATCTGTGTAGTCGGTTCTCAATTATCCATTCTAATGGAGTTGAAACAGGAGAGGCACATTCAAGAGGGAAATCTACAAATCACTGACAAAGTCTCTGTGATCAAACTTCAGCAACAGATCTCTCACCAACTCCAATACAAAGTGACAAAAATCCAGCTGCAATGTAAGTTCTTTCTCTCTGGCCTTTGGTGCTGAGGAATGCTGCTGGATGTTATGGGTTCGATATGTCTGAAAATAGGGTTGGGAGAATGGTGAGGGTGGGAGGGTTGGGGGTTGAGGGGTGGGTGACGTCCCAATGATTTTTTTTCAGAATATCACAACAATGTTTCAGGACTGTTGGAGTGAGGAGTTCAGAGGCAGGTGCTTGGCAGGTTTCTTGTTGTTGTTGTTGTTGTTGTATTGAAGGAGTTGCTGGTGAACTTGAAACAAGTGAGGAGAAAGAAAGATGTTCCCAGATGCCTGCTGTTAACTTCACAAGGGGATGGGAATACATAACACAAATGAATTTTGGGAAAGGCAGGAACAGGACCAGGCTCTGGAGCCAAGCTTGCCCTTTTCTTTTGTAAAAGTGAATGCTTAGAGAGAATTGACATATGTGAGGTATACAGAATGTAAGAAGAAGGGAATGTTGTTCCCTGCCTAGGCCTCTGGAAGAAGGCTCCAGTGGGTCAAGGTTATATTTCTTCTTAATGCTTCTGGACTATTAAAAAGATCGCTCCAACCCTGTCTCCTTTAAATCATCTAGCTACAGCTCTGTAAGTTACTTTTGAAAGCTCTGATGGTTTGGAGGAGAAAAAAAAAATAAAATATACATGGTTTTGACTAAAGGCCTGGGAGCAACAATATAGCATAACCAAATGGCAAGTGTAGGTGCTATCATCCAGCAAGGCGGTCACAGCTGAGCGTAGGCCCCAGAAGCCCTGGCTTTATGCCACAGGCAAAATTGTCTAGTGAATGTCTATCCCTGCTTTGAAGACAGTAAGTGTACACCTCGCCTCCAATCCTATTCCCAACCTTCTGTGATGCTTAAACCCTCTGTTTCTTACAGTCTGAGACTGTAACACCTAAGTCTCTGCTGCCACCCAATAACTGTTTTCAACTGGAAAATCATGTAAGTGCTTAGTTTATTTTTAATTTATAGATTTATATGCTTTGCTTGAGAACTATATGGATGCAAGAATATACATAATTTTATGTATTTTTAAAAACTGTTATAAAATATGCAGAAAACCCAATTGTACCCATGGGGTTAATTTGTTAGAAAAAGAACATAACCCATCTATTTATGCTATTATTATGGGTCAATTAAAAATAAAATAAAAGCAGAGCATACGGCTCACGAGTTTAATCCTGGTACTCAGGAGGATGAGGCAGGAGGCTGGCTGTGAGTTCAAGGACAGCCTGAGTTACATGATGAGATGAAGCCAGTCTGAACTAAAGAGACCTCAGCTCAAAAACGAATGTGAAATGTAATTAAAGCCATTTTTAAAGCAGAATATAGACTTGATAAAAGCAGTGGTACAATCAGCTAGTTGAAAATCTTATTAATATCCTATCCCTCTTTTTGTAAGGAAGGTGTCAACGACATTATTAATGTGGACTTTTAAGATGTGGACAAAAGATGCCTTTTGGTTGCATCATAGAAGAGGGCAGAAAGGATGTCAGGGCTTGAGGATAAGGAGAAGAGAGGAGAAATACTTTCTTCTGGACATACATTGCTGCTGCATTCATAAGCTCTGGTTTCTGGCATAAGATAGGACCCATTGCTGTTCACATAGAGTGAGGGGCTTACAAGGCCGCCCCTAGCTGAAGACCTCTTGACAGTTTAATAGATGCTGGGGAGAGGGAGATTCATATTTCTTCAGTAGTGTAGCTGCTAGTGCGTGGTCTGTGCAGCCAACACTGTCACAGCAATGTTTACACCAGCAAACTCAGTGCTTCATTTTAAAAAAAAGACATGAGTGTAAAAAGTGAACTCTTTGGAAAAGGAGAGTTCAGGGGAGCTGAGGACAAGATGATAGCGGGAGATGGGGAAGCAGGTGTGATCAAAATGCACGATACCCATGTATGATATCATCAAAGGATACATTTTAAAATACCCCTTGGCTTTCTTTTGTCATGCTTCTTTAAAAAAATCAATGTTCTTTGATAATGAAAGAGTCTGTTTCAGGCAAAAGTCTCTGAACCATCACAAATGAAGACATCCAAATGTGTGGTGGTCTCTAAACAAAGTATATGTACATGAGCACGTATGTGCAGTTTTACGTTGCTGATGTAAACTACGGGAGACGAGTTTATGTGTTTACAGAAGCTTCTCATTATAGTACTCTGCATCTGTGTACCTGTGTGTGCATGTGTGTTTATATGTATGCACATGTCTGTGTGTTTATGCACATATGTGTGTAGATGTGTGCACATGTGTCTGTTTGCACACGTATGTATGTGTGTAGATCTGTGGGGTGTGTGTGTGTGTGTGTGTGTGTGTGTGTGTGTGTGTGTGTGTGTAAGTAGTGGGGCATGGCTTTCATTTATCATTTAGCGATCCCAATCAGTGAGATTAGTAGATTATACAGACAACAAAGTCGAATGTAGGATTTGATTCATGGAAATGACTCATCAAATTGGAATAAGCTGAGCTCTGCTCCTTATGCTGGCTTCTCTCAGATTCTGATAAATGTGTAGCTTGAATGGAAACACAAAGCAGTAATAAGTAGGAAGGACAGCAGAGGGATCTCATGTTTTTCCCAGCAACCCCATGGAGTCAGGGTTACCTCCAAGCCATTTCATAGGGGAAGAACCTGAGCCAGAGCAAAGGTAAATGACATACCGTCATTTGGCCGGCTTTAACTTTACTGCCCAGATGTTTCCATTGAAGGAAATAGTGGGCTGGGGACTTTGCTCGGTGCAGAGTGATTGTCTAGAATGTGTGAGACCCCAGGTTCAATCCCAGCCCTGTAACGAAGAACTTGGGAGAAAAGCAGATCCCCACCAATGTGCTTCAGACATACGCATGTGTTCCTGAGGCAGAATTGGCTTCTCTGCTTCAGGAAACAAATGCATATAAAAGTAATGAATTGTTTCTCTGGTGACTCTGTAAGTAAAGGAGCATGCCACTCAGCCTGAGGACATGAGTTCAATCTCTAGATTTATATGGTGGATCCAGAGAGCCAACGCTCACAAATTGTCCTCCGAGCTCCACAAGCTCACCCCAGCATTTGTGTCCCAGTCCCTCACACATAAATAATAAATAAATGAAGCAAAATAAAACGTAAGCATTAATTTCTTTTGATAACTTCCAGAAGAGCACCCCCCATCCCTGGTCTTCTATAGCAGTTGGGCTGACCTGTGTACAGTTCCTACCTGTTATCCTTTCTGTCAGAGACCTATTCCCTGCCCTACTCTCTTTCATAGCACTTTTGATACCACTGTGGAACTTATCAGAAACTGGAAATATGTGAAGTTTATTGCTGCAGAAAGGAAACAGGGAAAGAAAGATGCTGATTCTTTCTATTAAATCAAAAGCAATTACTGCTTCACCAAATGTCTTTGTTTGAAAACCATCCACACATTAAGCTCTTAACTCTGAGTTCTCAGTTGTTCAGTCTGTTAAATGGGCACAACAGCCACCTTTTGAAGCACCTGAATGACCTAGGGCTGAAAGAGCATTCAAGGATGTAAGGATGTTATCTGTTAGCTCAGTTGGCAAAGTGCTAACTGAGTAGGCAGGAGCATCTGGGTTCAATCTTTAGCCCCCAAATAGAGGAATGAAATAAAACAAATCTAAAAGCCAAGTAAGCTTGTAATAAGTGTCTATTTTCTTTCCTGTGGCTGAAGTCCCCTTGAAGCAACCAAATCATGGGGCCAAGATGATGGCCTTTAGCATGTCAAAGTGGTCGACCAGATGGCCAGGCCCATTCTACATAATGACTTTTACTCTAGTGGTTTGTAATTTATGAAGCTTTCTAATCGGAAATACACTTGGCTGCCAGCAAGCTCAGCCACAGTGTAGATACAGCTTCTTCCCAAAATGAAGAAAAATTCAACCTGATACTCTTTTCCCAGACACAAGGAACAGTCTGAAAACACAAGGTATATTAGTAGTGCTGTGCTGGGCTTTTATAAACTCAGAAGAGAGATGCAAGGTGGTCCATGCATGGCTCTCAGAGTGTGGAGTGATGAGGGGGAAAGATGGACGAAGAGTGAGGGAAAGAGAGAAAGGGTGGGAAAAGAACTGCATTGAAACAATGGGAAACTTTCATACAACCAGGAGGAGGCAAAAACCCTCCAGCAATCAATGGTGCTTCTCACTGTAACACACAGATCACTGAAGATGCTAGGGCAATTTATTTTAATTCTATAACAAAGGGAGGTTTGTTTGTTCCCTCCCCCCATTTTATTCTTTAAATTAATTTCTCTTCTTGCAAGTGTATAGGTGTGTGATGTGGGAGTGTGATGTGGTATGCCTGTGGACCCACATGTGTATATACATGTCTATCTTCTATGCATAGGCCCGGAGTTGACTCCAATGTCTTCCTCAATAGCTTTTCATTTAATATTTGAAACAGAGTTTCTCAGTGTACCTGGAGATGGCCTGTTTCAACTCATCTAGCTAGTCAGTTTGCTCCAAGATGTGCTGTCTCTGCAGGGATCATAGGTGACTTACATACCTACCTTCTCAGTGCATTCTGGGGACCAGAACTCTGGTCTTGATGCTTACACAGCAAGTGCTTTATCCACTGAGCCATCTCCTCAGCCTCCCACCAAAGCTTACTATAAGTTGGAAGAATGATGACTGTGCTGGACTTCCCCTAAGATGCTGCCTCTTGGTGTCTTTCACTGGGGATGTCAACACTACTGGTTTTGTTCTCAGGTCTTTTGTCTAACACAACCATCTTGCTAAAACTAGCCCCAGCTGAGCTCATAGTTTCCAGAGAACACTGTTTGCTGCAGAGACACACACTGCCCCGTTTCTCCTTCTGGTGTAAGGAGACTAATAATAACCCCTTCCACTTTCGTGTTGGGTGCCTTTGCAATCTGGAATGCTGAGATCCCCAACTTCAGGCTAAGAAATAAATCTGCCTTCAAAAAGCACTGAGAGAAATGGGCAAACATTTTAGAAGTCTGTGAAAGCCTGCTACCATGCTGGGTGGATCTTTGCATGCTTATGAACCTCTCTGAAGACGATAGTTTTCCTTGATTATTTCATCTTAGCTTTTAAGCTTTTACAGTGAGAAAATGGTTAAACAGACATTTTGCTTCACATTTCATATGTGTGCTTTCCTTCCTTGCTCAAAGGGCATGGGGAAACAAATGGTGCTTCTCACTTGATTCAAGTGAAACCATTGAAATTGTATGGCTTTGTGTTAAGGGGGCAGGGCTGAGGTGGGGGAAGCTCTCTTGTAAAGAAAGATATCACAGCGTGTTCTACAAGCAGTGGCACATTGCCTGTGGACTTTCTCATGTGTGACATGTGCTAAATTGCCACTAAAAAAGTCTACAGTTAAGACATGGATTTTTATAAAGGGTTGTGGCTAAGCAACTTTATTTTTTTAGGCCAAAGTGCTGGTAGTAGGAGACTTTAGAATGGACTGTGTTTAAGTTGGGTTAGGAAGCAGATGCGCTTTGAGAATCAGTAATCAGAATCTCGGTCTGATGGTTTAAAAATCTCATGAGCCATTAATGAACAGCAGTTCTTTTTATTAAGCGCTGCTTTGAAAACACGAGGTGGAATATAGACAGAGAAAGAACTGAGGCAGCCCTCTGAGGAGTTCGAGGGAGTCTGTAGCAAATAGTAGAGAGATGGCCTAGCTGGGAGGCTTACCATGAGCAGAGAGCAGAGAACGAGCAGTCTGCGCTCTCCCAGGCAATGGCGGCCAGCTTAGTAGCGCCACTGCCCTCTGTTGTTCAAGGGAGAAATGCAAACGCCAGAACCGGAGCTTTGGCAGCATTTGCTAGGTAAACAGACCACCTCTGCCTCAGGACTGCACTGGAAGAAAAGGAGGAAGGAAGGAAGGACAGAGAGGAAGCAAGTGAGGGAAGAGAGGAGAGAAAAGAGGGAGAGGGAGTCCGGAAGGGAAGGGAAGGAACCTAGGAAGGCAGGTGGGTAGAAGAGAGGAGGGCAAAGAAAAGCTAGAGTATATTTCACTGTCACTGGGCAAATTTAAGAACAAAATTACTAACTAATCTCCACCCTCACCCCCGCTTATATTTATTATCATAAGAACTATCCCTCAGAAGAAATATGGCCTCCCTTTATTTTGTTTTTTGTTTGTTTGTTTGTTTAGCTTATAAAACAGGTTTTGAGCTTTAGCTCAAGCTGACCCACATGATCTTGTGGCTATCCTCCTGTCTCAACTCCTGAAACACCGGGATTGCCGGTGTGACCCACGACATCCTACAAGAGACACATTTCAAAGTCGTCCTCGCGGGGATGAAGTGGGCAGTGGAGGGTTCTCCAGTCCATTCACTTCCTTCACCGTTACTTTGTTTCCTAACACACCCAGTTGACACCCCACCTTTCACGGAGGATAACGTGGACAACCATTTCTTGTTTTCCTCTTTATCTAATTGACATTTCTCAGTGTTGATTTTTACGTTTTACTCTGCTGTCCTCACAGCAGACATAAGGATCAGAAACTTATTTTAAAAGCTCGCCTAACATTGAAAATAGAATTGCTCAGCTACGTGTTTTACTAAATTAAAGATTACTGAAGGCAGGACAACTTCATTCAGGCGGATCATTTGGAATTACATTAAACAGCTGCTGGTGAGCAGCTGATGACAAAGGAGTCCATTTTGATCTCCTCAGCACAGGGACTCTCCCCACATGGAGCTCTGAAGAACACATTGTGCTCCGGAGACCCACACACAGCATGCTCCCCATGGTGCTTGTTGCCAGACACTGGACTCTAATCACTTTGTATTCAGTCACAGATCCAGGAAGTCCAAATCCAGCCAGACAAATGCAGCCTGGCTTAGCAGAAACAGCTTTAACAGGTGCTTCAGTGTGGTCTCGGGGAACCTGAGAGACGGGACAAACAGTAGAGGATAGTGACCATCCTGTCTGGTTGCCCAGTGCACAGGATGGCACCCGGCCCTGAGCAGCAGTGCGCCATGGAGGCCAACTAATTGATGCCTAAGTGATGGTGGAACAATGCAAAAAAAGATGCCCAGGTACCTTCGCTCTGCAGGCCCTCTGAAAACGGACTGCTGCTCGGGCATCTGTAGTCAGAATGGATGGGAATAAAGGTCATGTACTGTTAGAAACTAAAGGGGTGGATGGCTGATGTGACGTCAGCAGGTGCTGACGATTGCTGGCACATAGCAGCCAATGAAACTGGACTGGCTGCTGGCCTGCCCTGCTCCTGTCTGCAAGGACAGGTGGTGCGCCCAGCAAGCCATGCGCGTGCGCAGTGTGATTATTTCTTGTTCGCAAAGCCCACTCCACCAAGTCATGGGTTTGTCTCTCCCTTGCCACATTCCAGGTGGCAAAATCAGAGCCCCTGAAGAAAAGTTCACAAAATGCAGCTGATTTTGGGATGCCCCCCAAATCGCTTGACTTTAGAACCACAGAGACAGTGTAGATGCCTCGTAAAGAGCAGGGAGCTGGGAACAGACAGAAAATTCCCTAATTTATCTGCCGTATCCCAAGCATGTAAATACTAGAGGAGAATCTGGGGGCCCTGTGTGTTTAGGCAGGGTGAGCTTGAAGCTAGTCTGAAGCAGTAAGTGACAAATATGGACCCACCTTTCTGTTAACAGTCAAACTCATGGTCTGGTATTTGCCTCTGCATCGGGGTTAACATTTGACTGACTGTCTTGTGTCAGTCAGAAAACTGAAGAAAGCCCTTTATTTTTCTAACCAGACAAAAAGATATAGGTCAGATCAGAGGAACTGAGCATTTTTATTTTTATTTTTTAAATAAGCTACTGAGTGTAGGCATTAGCAAGGGGATAGTTACAGTGGGTTGAGAATCCATTGCTTATCATCTCTCCAGCTTTCATCTGTTTCAGAAATCTCTCTCTCTCCCTCCCTCCCTCCCTCCCTTCTTCCCTCCCACTCCATGGTCCTCAGTACTTACTCCATTCTTGCCCACTGCTCTACCACTGAGCTACCTTTAGCCCAGAGATCTTCTTGTAATCTGTATTTGCCCACTAGTTATACTTTCAGATACCTCTATCTCAGCACACACATCTAAGGTTTTCAGGAGTATGACTCTTTCTATTACTTCAAGGTCATGTTACAGGATCCACTCAGTCTTCTCACTCACTTATAGGGCATTGAGGCAATATGAGGTTGATAGCCTGAGTGTTATATGTAGTACAAGCATAAGGAAGAATGTGGATGGAGTTCACTAGTCGTGTTTTGGTTTCCGGAGCATGAGTGTAAACCTTGGAGTCACAGTGACTACCATTTTCTTAGATGAGTTACATCCAAGGACCTGAATTCACCTTCTGTATGAGCTAGTCCATTTCCTCACTAACACGTCAGCAGACTCAGGCCTCCAGAGAGGAAGTGGTTCCTCCAGGCACACCATTAACTCACAGTGGGGTTAGGACTCTGTATCTTATGTGTGAGTTTGTATGTTCACGAGGTAAGCATGTGTGAATGCAGCTGTGCTTGCAGCTGCAGATAGGACTGGCAGCCCGAAGAGGATCAAAGACTCTCCCGTATCTTCAATATTCCCATCAGATAGGCTTTCTTATTGAATGTGGAGACAATTGTTATTTTTGTGGTGTTGATAATCTTCCTGTTTCTGGCAACCCAGCCTTGGATAACAGGAGTATTTAAGTGGTTGCCAGGGATCCGAACTTGGGTCCTCATGGCTGTGCAGCAAAGTACTCTTACCCACCAAACCATCTCCCCACACCAAGAGGCAGGAGGATTCTATAGATGCTCTCCACGGTTATTCGGGTCCCAAGCATTTACAGGAGCTCTGGTAGAGTCATGCT
This sequence comes from Rhabdomys pumilio, assembly GCA_030674055.1. Classification (NCBI taxonomy): domain Eukaryota; kingdom Metazoa; phylum Chordata; class Mammalia; order Rodentia; family Muridae; genus Rhabdomys; species Rhabdomys pumilio. Next base: position 71,057,210 of record JANHMN010000009.1, read on the forward strand.
ACCTGTTTGCAAGGAAGCACCATCAGTAAGCCTCTCCCAGTCAGCTGCCTTGTATTCTCTCTCAGGGATACTGGAGCAATCAGATGGAAGCTGTGTGGCTGGAGGCGGAGGAGGAATGGTCAGCTCTTTTCCAGTGTGGGTATAATAATGTTAGCAAGAGGTAGAAGGAGACTCAGGTTGAAGGATCTTGTGAGGACCAGCACCAGCCTCTTCCTTGATTACTCTCCACCTCAGGTTTTGAGGCTGGGTTTCTCACTCAACTGTGAGCTGAAGGGTTAGCTAGACAATTTGTCCTCAATGTTGGAATGATAGACAGGAACCAACAAACACACTTCTCCAAACTCAGGCATCACTGTAGTAAGTATCAAAAATCAAACCTGAAGCCCCACACGTGCTGTGACCAAGCCACAGACCAGCCTAACACTGGCAGTACTGTTCTCCTGTGTTGTTGTGAGAGAGAAGGAAGGAGTTGTGTGCGTGTGTGCGTGTGTGCGCGTGTGCATGTGCACATGCATATGTGTGTGTATGTGTGCGCATGTGTGTGCCTGCATGCATGCGTGTGTGCACGTGCATGAGCGCACGCATGTGTGTATGCATGTATGTGCTTATGTGCGTGTGTGCGCGTGTGCATGTGCACATGCATATGTGTGTGTATGTGTGCGCATGTGTGTGCCTGCATGCATGCGTGTGTGCACGTGCATGAGCGCACGCATGTGTGTATGCATGTATGTGCTTATGTGTGTGTGTGCGTGTGTGCATGTGTGCATGCATGTGTGTGTGCACGTGCGTGTGTGCCTGTGCATGTGTGTGTGTGTTCGTGTGTGTGTGTGTGCGTGTGTGTGCAAGTGTGTGTCTGTGTGCAAGTGTGTGTGTGGGGGGGGGCTTTGATGGAGGAAGCTGGTGGAATGTGATGCCTCCTTTCAGTTTGCCTCGGCTGCCGGGAATGAATCAAATCCCAGGCCATGTAAATGTTCCCACTGTTACCTTGAAAAATGCGTCTGTCTCATACTTTCCCACACATTCAAATTTGACACACTTTCTGTTTGCAGGCAAGAAAAATGAAAAAAAAAAGTAGAAATAAGTTTGCAGCAGTGAATCCTTTTGGGTGGTGGATCCCTTCTGTTCAGGATTGAGGGTACTTCAGATGTAAAATGAACACAGATGATTAAGGTGTCTTCCCTCTAACTAGTAATGGCTTGCTGGTTCCTTATTTTCACCTTTTAATAAGCTAAGCTTCTCTTTCTTCAGTTTGGAGAAGCGGTGAGTGGCGTGGGAGGTATCACAGCCTTGAGCCACTGTGAGCCCTAGGGTCACATCCAGCTTATCACTCCCTGCTCAGTTCCCTTGAATGAGTCGGTGGGTATCCGTGTTCATCTCCTTCTTTATCGCTAAAGATGCTGCAAATACAAGGTCAGAGAATACGCAACTGGAGAAGGCTGTGGTGCTCTCTGCCTCACTGACTGTGTTTGAGGTTAGAAGGCCATCAGGCCCACCCTCCAGCACTGCCCAGACTCTAAGCCAAGTCCCGAAATCACTAACCATTTTGCATTTCTTCTTTCTTCCCATTGAGCAGAATGCTTTTCATACGTCCACCATTGCCTCAGAGAAGGTTAAAAAATAAAGACAACACACCATGTAATTTACCAACTCCCATCTGTATGGTTGGTGTCTGTTGGAAGTCCATGATTAAAACCTGTAGATTCTTGGCACCAATGAGCCTTTGTGATCAGGAATGTATAGGGTGATGTGCATGTGCGCACAACCACGTGCTAAACTTTGGTGAGATATGCAATTAAGCCATCACAGGACTGCCTCTCGGAGCCTCGTTCAGCTGACGTCTAAGGCAACAATGCAGGCTAGCATCTCCCTTGTGTGTAAATATTTAGTTTGGCACCTAGCTTGGTGCTAACAGCAATGTGTTAAATGCCTGCCAAATATAGTATAGATAAATTGACTTGACACCCCAAAGTTTAGTATTCTCTCTTTAATTGCGGTTTCTTCAGACTCGAAGCAGAAGACACTCTCTCTATTATCTCACTTGATCTTGTTAACTTTCTTCTCAGAATTCCCTCAGCCTTCTCAAACCTCTTCACTTAGAGAAAAAGACAACTGTCTATATGGCAGGCAAGCAGGGCCACACTACTTGTGGGTCATGTTCAGAGTATCACATGGGCTTGTCCCTAATGGCGGTAAAGAAAATTGGCCAAGAGCAAAAATCAGGTACCGTCTGGACAGGTTGGGAATCATTCTGCTAGTTGTCTGAAGAGCATCATGGAGCCTCAGTTTCCCAATCAGTAGCATTGGGTCTTAAGGCTGCGGAGTCACAGTGAGCCATGGGATGGCAGGTGCTGAGGACAGAGTTCATCCATTGTCAACTGGCAGTACTTAGCATTGTCCGTGATGACCAGGACCCATTGCTATCACCACTGGCAGTGATAACGATGTGGTGTTGTGAGTACAAGGTTGTGACATTTTAAAATACCCCACAAAAGGAATTGTGTTGAGATCTATTTTCTACGTGATGTTTTGCAGTCTAAAACTTTTTGCAAATATACTCTTGCATTGGGGGAAACTTTAATCAGTGCTCTATGTTAAATTTCTTTGAAGGCCAATGATATCTTTGTGGGGTTTTTTGTTTGTTTGTTTATTTTTATTTGTTTGTTTGCATAGCCAGAAAAAATTAGTGAATTTATTACCTAGATATTATTCCAGCGCTCTTCTCATCATACCAGCAGTCACCTTAGTGGATGTATTATTTCATTTCGGCCATGCTGGGACGCTGATGAGAGCAAGTGCTCATGTTGTGGCTGCTTCCTGTCTCTTTTGCCATCCTTTGAGCACCTTCTTGTGCACTTGATTTGGGTAACAACTGCATTTTCCCAGTGTGCCACTGTCACAAAGCTGTGCTGTTTTTGTTTTTTAGCACACACCTCTTTCATGTGGTACAGCTAGCGGCCTTGTGCCATAGCTCTGAAATGACGCCCCCAGTGAGGCATCGTCTTCACAAAAGAGGAAAGCCGATTGAAGAAATCCATTAAGCAAATATACTGGAGGCTCCATGCCTTGTTGGTGTGGAGTATAGCAACAGTAGTCAACTTGAAAACCCCTTCACTTCTCCTCCACTGCTGTGCCCATCCGTACTCATCAGAGACTGTGGAAAGGCCCCCTCTCAGAGGAATATCCTACCTGAATTTGGAGTCTGAGGGTCTTTTTAATTATCTAGGAGAGTCCAACACCAGAGGGCGATGTGAATACAACATTTTAAGTAGTTTTTGCATGTATAGTTTATTTGGAGTAAATAAGCTGGTTTTTTATTTATTATAATACAATTCTTGAGTTTGCTCGGAGGATCCTTCTTCCCTAGTCACTGAAATCGTACTCCTTCTGTGTCTCACTCTATTTTTACATTTTGGCAAAGAATGAAAAAGTTAAGATACTATTTCTGCTCATGCAAATGGAGTTTATTGAGTTTCTACTGTATGTGGGGAATTACATTAAAGGTTAGAGGAACCTGGTACAGGACTAGGCGAAGTGTCATTCCTGGGGTAGTTATTAGTCAACTACTGTATACAAGCCCAGTGGAGACAATTGGCATAAACTAGACAGCGCCTGCCTTAAGGAGTATAGAGCCGATTGAAGAAATCCAATTCTTTCCCATCTGCCAGTAAAGATTATCTAATTTACCATGAATGAGTCTTCTCAGGTCGTCTTTAGAGACTTAGCTCAGAAAAGCAGTTTCCTTTTTTTTTTTTTTTTATTCTAATTCCAAACAGAAATGGCCATGTCCAACAAACCAAGCAAACAAGTCTGTAGAGCTATTTTTCACCTATGGAGAGTATCAGGAATGGGTCAACTTTACCTATACAATAGCAGGGCCATGAGTTCAGCACATGCAGCTTCGATGGTAGTTTATACATCTGGTGTTAGGTGCAGAATATAAAACTAAAGCAAAAAAAAAGGGGGGGGTTGGATTGAGAACAAACTTGGTATTCAGAATCGAGAAACCTCTGAATTCTGTTTGAAGCCTCCTTTGGAGAACCAAGACGTGAGAGAGCATCAAGAATGAACCAGAATGAAGAAGAGAAATAGAGGAAAACCATTGAAACCACTGGTCAGGACATCCACTGATTCAGAACATGACAATTATGGAGGTGACATGGGTCACAACCAATAGGACTTAAAAGCTGACAAATGTAAGCCTACACAGAAGTGGGGTATTCCTCTCCTGACCCAAGGGGCCACATTCATTAATCACCTCCCTGATAGGAAACAGGAAGCCAAAGGTTGGTCCTCTGCTATCTACTCATCCCTCTACTTAACACGGAGCCTTGGAGCACCGACACTCTGCCAGTCCAAAGTTCTGTTCTGAACATTCAGAGATAAGACTTTCATCAAGATTACAATTTCGTGATCTTGATGAAAGTCTTATCTCTGAATGTAAAGCCATACACAAATAGATACGAAAATGCAAAACAATGAAGGGGCAAGTTGTCTTCTGGCAGGAGGTGACCTTTCTTAGTGTCCATATGGAGGAGAGAATTCCAGGGGCCGAGGGTGCACACAGGGCTATGTCTAGGGGTCTGGAATGTTGGGAGGGGACTCTGGAGGTGATGTTTGAACCTGAGGGATCGACATGTGAACTGTGAGCAGACATAGAGAAATCATTGTAATATAAATTACCCAGACCCCAAAGAGCTTCTAATTCTCTGGCAATTCTCTAGCCATGTCCCCTCCGCAGGGACTCCACTCTGTATCTCTGGAGCTGCTCCATTTTGTTGAATGCACATGAAAGGACAAGTGTACAGGTAGAGACAATGACAGCTCAGCATTGCGTTTGATAGTCATTTTCTTGTAACGACAAGCAGGCACACTCAGCAGAGGGCTAGCATTTCAAATTCCTTCCAACGGAGCAGTAAAATTCAGAAGGGGTGAAGAACGAGCGCCCTTGTTGTTCCTCTTTCCAGTATCTCTGTGGTCTGTCGTTAGAAACACAACTCCATCTTGCTAAGTGTGGTATCATAAGTTTAGAAGACCTTTAATGAGTGTCAACCTTCACACAGGTAGGCAACTGCCAGCCAACAATTTCTGGACGTGGAGAAAATGGTACACATAAAAAAATATCAAACCCTTCAGGTTCCTAAAAATTCTTTAGTTACTGTCTCTCCCCAGCATCTAAGGCAGAGTTACTATTTCTTTCTCTCTTTCTCTCTCTTTCTTTTTTCCTTCTTCTTCTTTTTACATGTTGAGCACGTTCCTTTACTCCTTTACAGGGCTTAGAAATCTTTCTGGTCCAATTGAACAAGAAAGGACTCCTCTTGTGCCCTTTTTTTTTTTTCTCTCCAGACTGATGAAGCCTTATAGAAATGTAAATGCAGTAAGAGGAGCTCACAGGAAGCTCGTGTGGGGCTCTGCTCTTCTCTGCTCTCTTGTAAGAAAATTCCCCGATTCTGCTGCTGTGTGCATCTCGTGTGTGAGGGCATTTAATTAGCTACAAGTTACAACAAAGACTTTGAAAGGAGAATATATCCCTGGCCAGATGCTTTTATTTTCATTTGGCGAATTGCTAGGTGTTTAGCTCCCTTATCAAGAACCGCATGGGCTGCTGGACTAAATTGGGAGCATCTCCACACTGTTTGACAAATAGATTTTTTTGTAAACTGATTTAGCCTTTCCATTGTTTGCATTTCATTATATAGCAGACTTCATGTCACAAAATCGGTATTCATTCAAAACAGAGAATTTAGAGATAGGACCGTAGCCAGATAAAAAGTATTGCACAGGTCAGGCCCATTAGGCACAGAATAATAGCAAGCCGGCGATCCACGGGGCCCATCTTCAGCAGAGAAGGGGCAACCACGGCTGAGGTCAGGAGCCAGCTGAGGACTTTACATGAGGCTGTGGACATATTTATGGGACAATTTGCAAAGCAGGTAGGAGGGAGTGCTAAGAAGGCATCCCCTGTGGTAAACAAAACAAAGGAGACAGGTTAATTTTGGCATCTTACACCTCCTTTCCCCTACTCGCGCACGGGGGTGGGGTGTACCAAGGATGGTTTTTAACAGTTGAGTTATGTCTTGTTTTGTTCTGAAACACTGGCTCAACGAGCTTGGGGACCATCTGTGGTACATATGGAAGGTCAGTAGCAGGGAAGTCCACGTCGAAGAAAGGGTTGCACCGCAACATTGCTTTTTTGTTTTATTTCTAAAGCCTTTTTAGACTTGAAGGAGTGAGTGAGTGAGTGAGTGAGTGAGTGAGTGAGTGAGTGAGTGAGTGAGTGAGTGAGTGAGTGAATGAGTGAGTGTGTGTGCGCGCGCGCGCGCTTGCTTATGTACATGTAGAAGCTACGGGTCTTTCTTGACTGCGCTTGCGTACAGTATTAAGATACGGCTTTGAGCTGGGCCCCTGAGTTCTGGCTTGGACAGCCCCTCTTCACTGCCAGCTTCAAATGGGAAGTCCAAACAGTCACAGAGGAGAGTCATGTGAAAGAATGTGTTTCAGTAAAATAATTTTAAAACGTAAATGATCAAAGCCATAGCCTTCTGACATCTTGTTCTTGCTCAGTGGGAGTTCTACTTCCTCCTTGGTGGTCTTGCTCTCTACTCTTACCTGTCAGTGTTGAGGTTACTTATGATGAATGGGGAGTTGTCTTTCTCACAGTAAGCATCATCTCCAGAGAATCAGACAAACCTGAGAAAGATGGTGGTGAATTTAGTTACGGGATAGTCCTGCTGTATGTCTTTGCTGACCCCATGAAGACGCATAAATATTAGCGATAAGTAGAAGTCGCAGGGGAGAGAAGGAAGTGAGGTGTTGGTGTGTGACCAGGAATCTGCCCTCAGTTCCAGTTTTAAAAATACAGTATTTGTGAATGAGCCTCCACCCCCAGCCGTGGTCTGATGGTATTTCACCATGTCTCTGCTTAGTACTTTCCCCTGTGCTGGGTCTGCTGATTTCTCTGAAGTGTTCTGATGGTTTCTGTTACATAAATAACCTGCTCACGTCACATCATTCAAATGAGGATGCAGTACGAGAAAATGAATAGGAAGGCTAGGCTTAGGACTCAGGGGGAGAGTATTTGCCTAGAAGGATGCCCCATGTTATAGCCCCATCTCAACAAAAGGAAGAGAAGGAAGGGACAGAGGGAGGGAAGAAGAAAGGGGGTAAGTAAGGGGGGAGAGGGTGGGAGGGAAGGAAGGAGGGAAGGGATACTTCATACATGTTAGGCAAGTCCTCTACTACAGAGCTATACCTCCACTGCCTGAATATAATCTGGTTAGTGGGGGTTGGGGGGGCTTGGTGGGGTGAGTGAGTGAGTGAGTGAGTGAGTTATCCCAGGATGTCCTGGACCTCAGTGTGTAACATGGGCGGGCTTTAAAACTGTGGTGATCAATCATTCCTCTTACCTTAGCCTTTCCATCACTGGGCGCCCTGACTTGAACCATGCTTCCTGGCTTAGGTGTTCTTTTTAGTTGTATCTACACCTCACTGACCCACGCTGTGGGGCATTCTGGCTGCACCTTGGCAGTACTGCATTTCTATTGGTCACATTTCCTAAATGGTCAAGATCATAAAATACTGGCTCTCAAGACAGTGTCACTCAGGTGGTTTTCAGTTTACCTAACCCCACTCCCAAGGTGGTTAACCTCACCTGCTTCCTTCCCTTCTCAACACTGGTTGAGGTTCACACTTACCTGTGGGCTTCACCCTTGAAGCACCACCATGTGGCACCACCAGGGCCGTTCTAACTGCTGTAGGCTCTAGGCAATTCCCCTAGGCAGCTGGACTGTCTCATTGGGAGGGCTCTGTTGATCCTAGGTTCACAAGCTCACAGGAGACACCTTGTCAACTGAACCAACCAAGCCCTAGAGTCCATTGAGCCGGTGACTTTTCCATTTGCATAAAGAATATTGTTTCATTTATGTGTGCATAGCCCACCGTAGTCTTGCATCACACATATCACACATTTCATTCCTAACAGTTGCTACTTTATGGAACATTTTCTCTTATGACGTAAGCAAAAACGGAGGTGCTTTGTGTGTGTGTGTGTGTGTGTGTGTGTGTGTGTGTGTGTGTGATCCAAATAGAAAATGAGGATGTTAAATTGTCTTTCTTTGCAGGAGAGAGAGAGAGAGGAAGAGAGAGATGGGGGGAGGGAGGGAGAGAGAGATCTCACAGAGGTCAGAAGAGGGCATTCAATCCCTCCAGGTGGATTATAACAGATTGTGAGCCACCTGATGTAGGCGCTGGGAATCAACCAGACCCTCTGAGAGGAGCAACTGCTCTGTACCCGAGACAAACGCCTCTATACTCTCCCTTCCTTTACGTTAATTGTTTTCACAATAGAACTGAGAGAAAGGACTTTCCCAGAGCCCACAGCCAGCCCTTTATAGAGCAGTGAGTAGTGCAGGTTACCCCAACCAACCTATGCTTTTTCTTTCTTTTCACATTGGTGATTATAGAGGGACCCTGTGTACTGGTGAAGCGTTTCCCCAACAGGCAGCACCTCCCATCCTGCACCAGTATGTTAAGTTTTGATTGTTTAGTTTGGAGGCTCCAGGGCTCTGACCCAGGAACTCAAACATGCTAAGGGAAAGCTGAACCAGGTCCCCGCCCTCCCCGCTTGAGTTGATGCTTCTTCCTTCTGCTTCCTGTGTGGGATTCCTAATGGTGCTGGGCTGTGCAGTAAGTGATTGACTAGTGGTTCTTAGTCTCAAACTTGGCTGCACATCCAAAGTATCTGGGGAACTTTACCAACTCCTGATGCCCAAGATTATAAATTACTTGTCTAGATTACAGTTTGGGGGCTCACTGATATATAGACTGTCTCCTTCAACCCCCTTAGCCACAGATGAGGTTGGAGTTATCCACATTTTTAAAAAACTGAAGAGCAGGACATAGAAGGGTTGACTCTCTTAGTTCACAGGTCCCTCAGCTTGAGAAAGGAGAAAGGCAGAAATCTTTTTTTTTCTCATCTTCAGAGTTGGGAGATTCAGTCCAAAACAAAAACAACAAAAACAAAAAAACCCAAAACCCTTTTTGTAAGTCAAAATAGACCTCATTTAGTAAGTAGCTAATTGCAAAACTACTAAAACATTGTCAAGATTTCTTCACTCAAACACTTGATACATACTTACAAAAAAGAATCAAGCTGGGTTAGTGTTTATGAGACTGGCCTCTCTCTCTCTCTCTCTCTCTCTCTCTCTCTCTCTCTCTCTCTCTC
>JANHMN010000009.1:71066439-71110732 GCA_030674055.1 Rhabdomys pumilio
TCTCTCTCTCTCTCTCTCTCTCTCTCTCTCTCTCTCTCTCTCTCTCTGTGTGTGTGTGTGTGTGTGTGTTCTGTATGGTGGTCCTTGAGGGACGTATGAGAATTTTCTGCCTGCTATGTAAACTGGCTTCGTGTACGTCCTTGCTGACAGAATAGAATAGTAGGCAGACCCACAGAGGAAGGTTCACACTGTGATACTATAGAATTTATTTATAAGAGATAACTCTCCCCACAGTGTGGGCACATGAATTCAGACTAAGAAACAGAATGCTTACATCTGTTGTCTATACATCTCAAGTTATTGGTGGGATTGAGTGATTGAATAGTCCTAACTGCTTGGCTGATGTAAGTGAGGCTGATGGTGGGCAGGACAGGACTGGAAAGTGGTACCAGCAGCAGGAGCACAGTAAAGCTTGTCTTGTCTTGGTTAATCATCTTAACTAATAAAGAAAATAAAATACAACCATGTTTCTTTCCAGGATACTTTAAAGAAGTGTTATATCCTTGCACTTTGCAGGAGAAACCCCATCCCCCTGCACATAGCAAAGAACCAGGATAATTCAGAAGAAAGCCTGCATCAGAATTCTTTTTGTTTTATGGGAGACCATGGGGGAAATTCCAGGCTATAGTGGCCTTCTAAACTCCTTTTAATTAATTTGAGAGGGCTATTTCTTCTTTTTTGTTGTTGCTGTTTTTGTATTTTACTTTGCTTGCCTGCTTGCTTTGGGGGTTTATTTTCTGTTTTTTGTTTGTTTTTATTGGTGGTTGTAGCGGGATTTTTGTTTTTTGTTTTTGTTTGGTTTTATTGTTATTGTTTTCTTTTGCAGTACCTAGGTTTGAAACCAAAGCCTGGTGCATGCTAGGCAAAGTCCTCTCCCACTAAGCTCCCAAGCCCTGCTGCTTGCTTTTTCCTAAGAAATACTTGCTTCTCCTTGAGCTTTTGGGTCTCTCCAATGAGAAAGATTTGTTGTCTGGTGGCAGCAGAACAGCCATGAGGGGGTGCTATGGCAAACCTTGCCAAGTGAAGCCCCTAGTTGAGAAGGACAAAGCAGAGCTGGGTTCTTCCTTTGTGTTCTTGTTGGTGTCTCAGGCATTTACTCACTAAAAAGTTCGTGTATGTCAAGAAGGATGGACACACACAAGGCAGACAGTGGTGAATGGATGCTGTATTATGCTGTCTGAAGCAAAGCTTCCTGGTGACCAACAGGCAAACCAGTGCTTGCTTTTCTGTGTGGCCCTTTAAGAGGACACAAGGAAGATGTATAAGAAATAGCTTGAGCTCAGAAGCAATAACAATGTAGAATTAAAGAATTAATTCATAAAGCAGATTGTGACTTTGCAATGTCTGGGTGTCTTTGACTAGCCACGGTTCCTGGATCTCAGTTTTGTCATCTGTATGATGAAGACAGTGCTGATAACCATAATAATAGAATAACAGAATGTCCACAGGCCATACAACATGATTGTAAGGAACAAAAAGGTACCCAATTGGGATATAGTCTACCTGCTAATTATCATTTTAAAATGTCAACAGCCAAAGCTTCCTGTGCTCGAAGTCAAGATTTTAGGCCTGGTGGCAGGCACCTTTACATACTGAGCCATTTTGCTGATCCCTTTGTTAACTTTCACTACTTTGTTTAGAGTTCTAACTTATCAAAGAGTGAATTAAGTTTCTTTTCTCTCTAATGAAAACTGTCTTTGATTTATTTAGCTTCCGAATTCAACACTTTGGAAGAAAGAAATAGAGAGAGAGAGAGAGAGAGAGAGAGAGAGAGAGAGAGAGAGAGAGAGAACACGAACAGGTTCTTTAATTGTGTTATTCTGTTTCCTGTAACGCGGACTTTCATTGCGTGAACTTCCGGGTTGGGAAGGTTTGAGGATGCGGGCACATTGAGGGGGGAGCCTGGCATCTTCAGGGCATAGCCTGCTACTCTGTCACAGTTACGTTATTTGACCTACTGCTATATAAGAGGAATAGAAGGAATTCTTTGTCTAACTTTATTTTGTATCCAAAGTTTGGTTCCCTTCTCCTTTTGAAATTTTAATTATTCAATCTTTAATTTTCTGTGTGGGCACAGGAATGCCACTAAACACCTGTGGAGGTCAGAGGATAGCTTGTGGGAGCCAGGTTCCCACATTTTAGCATGTGAGCCCTGGGGGTTAAACTCAGGTGATTGGTTCTGCTTTGTGGCAAGCCCCTTTACTGCCGAGATCCATTGCTAGCCCTTAGTGTGGTTTTTCTAGGAAAACAACAATAAGCAATGGCTTTTGCTAATATGATGTATTCATATCAGGGCTCAACGCTAAGGATGAAGCACTGAATACAAGAACAGGACTTGGGGGATGGAGGAGCAGCTCATCTCATAAACTGACTGCAGGTGTAAGCATGGGGACCTATATTTGATCCCCAAATCCCAAGTGAGAGAGTCAGGCATAATGGTGTGTACTTGTAATCCCCAAAGTGAAGAGATAGAGCCAGGTGCATCCCTGTGGCTCAGTGGCCAGCCAGCCTATTCTGGCCCTGTAGTTAACTCTCATCCTCCGTCACACTAAGGAGAATCCTACCTCCTTTGGGGACAGTATCTGTGTCTTCTGTAGCTTTAGCATGACACTTCAGAGAGACAGAAGCTGTGTGGTCATTCTCCCATCGGCATTTGTCCACATATGAAATTTAAGAAATATGATTTCTTAACTCAAAAACTGTATGCAGTGCGCAAGAGCAGCTCTGAAGGCTTTGCCAAAATATGATTTGGTTATGTCACAGTACCTATCTGAGCTATTGTTTAAGAAAGTATAGTTGCCCTGCACCAGGAGAGAATGCTTCCATGGTGCCTGTCTGGGTCACATCGATGGTTACAGGTGAAGTCGCTTTATTTGTTTTTCATTATCCAAAACTTGGTCAATATGAATATTTGAAAAATAGAAAAATAAAAACATGAACAAAGCCATGCCCCCAGCTCCTCCCTGACTGTCCAGTAGTTTGTCCCAAAATGGCAGCTGAAGCACTGTCCTGGATCCTGGCCTTGACTTTTACAAATCCTTTCTTTTCTTTTAATCTTTTCCTCCTCCCAGCATTCTTTCTCTTCTTTATTTGTCTTACAAATAAACAAAACAAAACAACAACAGCAAAAAAAAAAGAAAAGAAAAGAAAAAACCAACCAACCAATCAAGCAAACAAAAAAAAAATCCTTCATTTTTCAAATTTCTTTATATTACACCAGTCAGAGAAGCACTGTAAACTGAATTCTCTATTAGCAGCAGAGGAGCAATTACTGAGTTCATTTGCTCATTCGTTCATTCATTCATTCATTCATTCAGGATATGTACTTCATGTTTCTTAAGCATTGATAAGACTATTTGCCAAGTTCCATTACTGGCACTCGTAACACCATCAGACTCAGCCAGGCTCCACAAATTGCACTTAGATTATAGTGTTGAAGTTTTGTGTTTGGGGGGGTGGACAGTAAACATTTTGTAAAAATGAAATTTCCAAAGAAAATCATTACCCCCAAATTTATCTATGTTGGATGGGGAAGGAGAGAGAATTAATTTACAATAACCCACTAATTTCTTCATCATTAAAAAATTATTACTTTAAGGCATTGGAGAATTGGCTCAGCATCTAAGAGTGCACGCTGCTTCTGCAGAGAGAGGACTGGTGAGTTCTTCCCTATTCTTCTCACACATTAGGGAGCTCCAGCTGCAAGGCATCTGATGCTCTCTGCTGGGCTCTGTGGGAACTGCACTTGTGTGCACAAACCCAACTCAGATACACACACACACACACACACACACACACACACACACACACCTAAAAAATAAAAATAAATCTTGAAAAGAAAAAAGTATGTGTTTTTAGAGATTCTACTATGCTTTGGGGACGAAGTACATAAGTGGAATTTACCTCTTGGGTTTGAATATGTCCTAACTCTTCAGAGGACCTTTGTCCTTGGAACTCTTAGATCTCATTGTGCCCTATTTCTGTGCACTGGTGTATTGTCGGCAACTGTGAGGTTAAAGCTAGTAGGTTGCTGCTGACCAAGCTAGGAGAGAAAGGAAATGTGAAGTTAGTGCTAGGGACTGCCTCACCATCTAGGTGTACAGCCTGTGTTAAGGCTCTTAGCTATCTGGGAGCTGCATATCTGTAAGGTAAAAGGGTTGAAGTCCTAACTCAGTCTTATCCTTGCCTCTAATTCCCCATTGTCCAAACTCATTGCTCTGCCATGGATGGATAACCCTTCAACACAGGAGAATAAGGTTTTACAAAGAAACAGAGTTCTTGATGTATGTGATCAGTAGAACTGTGTGAATTTACTCTTGCCTGGGACAATGGATGCCAGCATCACTGTTGACCAGCCTGAACTGTTGCAGCAGAAGGATGTGAAAGAAGAGAGGCAGAAGGGTGTTTTCTCTCTCTTCTTTTTTGGGGAATATTGTACAATTGAATTATTTGTAGAGCCAGCAGATTCTACTAACTCTCCAAGCACTGTCTTCCTCATCAGACAAGATGATCACTCTTCAGGCATTGGCTTTTCTTGCTTCTGTTCATTTGTTCATCCAGTGTATACATTGTAGAATAACAGGCAATTCACAGAATTTTAAGGCAAACATTATTTGTACTTTACTGGGGGAAATGCTTTCTTCTTCTTTTTCCTCTTCCTCCTCCTGTTCTCCCTCCTCTTCTCCCTTCCCTTCCCCTTCCCCTTCCCCTCCCCCCCCCCCCTCTCCTTCTCCTTCTCCTTCTCCTTCTCCTCCTTCTCCTTCTCCTTCTTCTTCCTCTTCTTGCAATAAAATACTATGACAAAAACAACTCAAAGAGGAACCAGTTTATTCAGGCTCATGCTGTCTATCATGGCAGAGCAGTCAAAGCAAGAGGACACTTGTGAAGAAGTGAGTGATGAATTTATGCTGCTGCCCAGCTCTTCCTCCATGTATAGATCCAGGATCCTAGCCAGGGAATGGTACCACCCAGAGTGGATAGGTCGTCCCACTTCCATTAGGGCAATCAAGATAATTTGCTCAGTGATCTGTCTCCCAGGTGGTTTTAGATTCTGTCAAGTTAACACTGTTACACTTGTTCTTCATTTTCTTCTATTTTAATTAAGACCTTGATTGACTCAAATATGAAGTTCAATTGACTTACAATAGCGTTCTCTTATACCTATTCTTTCAATTGGCTTTCAAAATAATTCTAATAGCAAGCTCACTTTAAGGAGAAGAACAGTCAACATTTATTATCCAAACTGCAGGATTTTTGAAAATATAAAAAGGGATGATTGTCATTCTTAAGTCTTGGATAATGGGCTTAAATAAGAATGACCCTTGTTCAATAAGTCATATGCCTTCCACCCATAATCTGGGCCAGGCACTTTACTGAGTTTGTTTAACTTATTGAATTGTGATAACAATTCTACAAAAACTTTTTTTTTCAATTTCCATTTGATACAGAAGGGGAAAAAAAAGTTCCCTAGGTAAAGTGACTGAATACCAATGCCTTATTCTCTCTGGGTCATTGGAGTGTGAACCTTGACCTGTCTTAGAACAGACCAAAGCTCCTTCCTGTAAGCCCTTTTATTTGACAGTCTCATGGTTTCTGCAGGAATGATAGACACAGTTCCAATTAATCAGCATTGGTTCAGGGAAGCAGATTTTTATCAAGCATGGTCATTTGTGAAACAGATCCTTAGAAGTTTGTCAGCCTCTAACATTAAAAAAAAAGTCTAATGAACTCTTTCAGCCCCTTTATGTGGATATCTGATGGCACAATCATCGATCTTGGTCTCTTTTCTGGTTTTTAAACTAGTCCTTTGAAAATCTGGACAAAAAGGGTTAATAGAAACTCTCAGAGTAGAAACCTTTCAAATTATATTGATAATCATCAGGGGAAAGTGTGCTTTTTGTGTGTGTGTGTGTGTTTACTGAAACACACACACACACACACACACACACACACACACACACACACACTTATTCTCAGATATACCCTACATGTAACTGGGTGGCTAAGGTGAGTAATTTGGTCCTTTTGCTGGCATCAAACTGTGCATTGATATTCAGAAGTCTGTCATATTTGTTCCGCCCCTCCCCCACTGTTTCCGTGCCCCCCCTCTGTTCTCTCAGAGTAAAACCACCCTTTATTTTGGACAACATGATCACACACACCATTGAGTCAACAATTTATAGCTTTTAAAAATAGGGACTTTGTCCCCTCTTAGGTTTATTGTTTATCATAATCATCTTTCAAGTGAAAAGGCTAATTTACCCTTTCTATAGGAATATTTTAAGCTTGATTATCATAATATTACAGCTGCCTGAAAAGGTCTAAAAACGGGACATTGACCTTGAATGTTTTCTGCGTTTAGCTCATGGTGCTTAACATTCAGGAAAGAATGTAACTGCAGCTCATTTATTAATGTATAATTTCACGACGTTAACTATGCCTCCGTCAGTGCATGCCATGCAGCCTGCAAAAAGCTTACAGGACGCCCCAACATGTATCTGACAATTTTATGAGAGAGAGGGACTTGGAAATACAATGTAACGAAAGTCAGTTTTCCCACTGGACTGACTGTAGTTTATAATTTAATTTTTACTGACACTTCCCCGTGTATATTATTAGCCTGACAAAACGCAAGCAAAAATAATCCTGAATTAATTAAACAGAAACCAAATTGCCTCTAGTAGTTTCTCTCTCCCTAGCTTTTACACACACATGCACACACACACACACACACACACACACACACACCACTTAAAAAAGAGTTTGGTGTGTTCTAGAAGTGAGACAATAGCTCCTTGGTGAATGTAGACTCCATAATTTGGGAATGAGTTAGATAGATTTATAGGACAAGAGGTTTGTCAGAAGGCAAGGCTTTTATTAGTGCTTCTGTGAAAGAGACCACTTGCAGCAGAAATGATTGCTTCTTGCCAATGGAGACAATAATTTAAATATCAAAGTCTGTGCCCTAGAAATGAAAGGCAACACAAAGCAAGGTATGATGAATTGATAGACATTTGGTGGAGATAGAAAGTAGGCGTCCAGTCTTGGATGCAAGTCTGTGCTCTCAGTGGGAAAGGTGCTAGCTTCAGCAGGCTCCTAGCACAATAGAAGCTGGCTTCTGCAAGTGACAGAACAAGGGACAGTTAGGTAAGGGTGCCTGAACAAGGCCATGGTGCTTCTGAGGGCAGTATACAGGGTCTGGCATCTGACCTTCTGTGCTTGTTAGCTAAGATGCTTTTCTAATGCTTTTTTTTTTTTTTTTTTTTGTCATTGGTCTTCTTTGGGATGTAAAGACAGCAGTTTCTGATAATCTTGGTTAGTTAAGTTTATGTGCTTTTATTCATAGTACCATATACAATATGTCTAAGATACTAGGCAAAGTGTTTCTAAAGGCTAAACCACGTTTCAGATGTTTGGGGACGTGAGGGGAGATATTTTTGATGGTAGGATACAAGGCAAACTGAAATTACCAGTGCACTAGGCCGTTGGCTTTCAAATGTGTAACATGTCAGAAGTGCAGTGTGAAATGGAAACGTTCAAACACACCAAAGATTATTTTAGACAATTCAATAGATCTGTCCAACTGGTTCTGATGGACAAAGTTGAAAACTAGAATCATCAGAAATACAATAATGAAATTTCTCATCATCTTTGTCCAACCCCAAAATACAGTGTTAGGATGTTTTAGGACATGGTTTTGATGGAAATGTAGTAAAATTCCGGTCATATACAATTCACAAGAACCTATTTCTTGTTTCCATTTCCACTTAAACACTGCTTGTTACTCTTTTATTCAAATAGAAATGAAATCTATCCTCCAACTGGTGCCTCTGGATTTGTTGAAGATATTCAGATATTTGTGACTGCACTGTCTAATGAAGAAGAGATTGAAATTCTGTATAGAGTGTAGGCCCAATGCAACGTGTGAGAGACTGATAGTAACTAATTTATTTATATTCTTTGTGCAACAGTCCTCAGGGGTCTTTTTGTTTGGTTCAATTTTTCCTGATTTGGGTAGACTCCTTGTGGTAAGATTGTAAAGCGTATACACAGATCAACAGTACATGTGTATCTAGGCTTTTGTCTCTCTTTTTTTTTTTTTTTTTTTTGAGATTCTTGGGTGCTTAATTCAGCTTTACAGGTGGCATGTTTATTATTAGTAATTCTCAGTCCCTGCCTATTCCAAGATGAGAGAGCTCTGTGGCCTGGGAATGCTTCTTGAGACGCTTTGAGCTGTGTGTATGCTTTCCTGAAAGCTTTTTTTTTTGCAAGTTTATTGCAGTTGGGTATTATTTTAAATTGGTCGCACCAGAGTCAAGGTTACGAGTGGCACCTTAGGGTCTTGGGCAAGCTGTAAGCTACATCATTTGCCTAGCACACACTGCTTGCTTAGTGAGAATGCAGTTAGGGAAGGGTCAGAAGTGAACGCTGTGCACATCTGTGCACGTTTCTCTGTGGGCACACAGGACAGACTGGTCCATCCTGCATGTGAGTCTAAGTATGTTTCCAAAATATACAGCAGAGATATCAGATGGTCTGTAATGACAGCAAATAAATTATCCAAATAAGAAAATGTGGGGAAATCAAAGATTACTCCTAGACCTTGTAGTGACTTTAAGACTCATTGGTGAATAATTGTCTCCAAATCTTGTTTTAAAAGGGCCGTTTTGCAGGAGTCACAATGAACGCTGTCCCAGCCATGTGATACAATGAGATTGAATATAGTAGAGGATGCTGTATACGTGCAGAGTGGAATACATTCTGAGGGATATTAAGATGTGTCAGGTAGACAGGATAATTTTAAATTTTAAGTAAATATTCTGGGACAAAAATATGAAACTTCTGTTGCAATGTGAATATATATATATATATATATATATATATATATATATGGTATATAAATCTATTAGTTTGAAATTTTTAATTCTGTAAAAAAAATTCAGAGCAGCGTTTGAAAGGTGCTTTCCTTTGTAAAGCATTAAATTCTTCTGTATTTCTCTGATTGCATTTTAGAAAGAACATATTTCCTGCAAAACGTCTTTTTATTTATTTCTTTAGTTATAAACTGATTCCATGTCTCATTTTCAACTGAATAGGCAAGTCTTTCAATTTTTTTTTTTAAACTGAATGTCTGCAGAACGCTTGGATTTTCTTCCCCATATCAAAGCTCTTTTAATGCAGTGCTCACAACCAAATTTACATCTTAATTGCAGAGTTCACATTTAACAATATAGACGGCACAATGCTACTGGTAATTAAGCTTTTACTACCTGTTTTTATACAGTATTCTTAAGCACAGTCTTTTTCTTCCCTCTTTTTTCCTGTGTGAGTCCTGGTTCTAGAAACTTGTGTACATTTAAAACACACATAGAAGGAATCAGATGTCTATCTTGGATATAGCTAAATACATGGTTAGGGAGGGGTGACAAAATCGTGCCTGTCATTTTTATATTCTGAATTTTAATGTGGTTGTTCTATTTTAGTGTTTTGTTTCTTAAAGACCTAGAAAATCTGAGAGGGTTGGGAGAGTTAAGTTCTGATGTGGTGAATTTAACACACACTGAATATCTGAGCTGTTTTATTTTGATCTCGGAGATTATCCGATACCTACCCTGTAAGATTTCAGATGTAGGAGCTTGGTAAGCAAGAAAGCTGAATTCTGTCAAAAGCCTGTGTCTTCCACTCCGCAGAAGGTAGCAGATACCTCTTTGCTAGAAATAGCTGCTATCTTTTCCAAATGTGCATTTGCTAGTATATATAAAAAAAATCCTACAGTTTAAAATAGAACATAAAGATATTCCTTATTATACAAAAATTAGAAGCAGCTCATACATGACTGTAAGAGGAAAAACTGTTTTTTTCTTACATTGTTTCTTACACCTCTGACTGAGTTGCCATAATTTTTGTATATTATTATCTGTCTGAAACTGCTTCTTTAGGCCAGGTTGTGGGACAATATGCAAATTATTCCTGAGTTAATTTTTAAAAACAAGCTAGGTGTGTTGTGTGCACAAGCTTATAATCTGTGCTTTACCTCAATGCTAGCTATTTTGGATAAAATCATATAAACGTATAATTTTATTTACACTCATATATAAATATGAATGTAAATATAAATATTCACATATATAAATATGTCTTCTGTATTGAAATAAGTACATGCTTCATACTTTCAATGTACCGCTTCATGTTCTTGCCACACAAACCGTATGTTGGTTTTGCGCAAAGTACACTGATATTTAAGGTTCTATTTGCTGCTCCCTGTCCCCGCCCTCAATCTTCTCCCCAAACCTGGAAAGCTAAGCAGATAGTTCAGCCTGAATTTGTTTACCTTTGTTTTGAAAGGCTGTGCCTCATATGGGGGGGGCGGAAATGAAGGGAGGGGGAGAGAGAGATTACCCACAGAATTTGCAGAGAGAGAGAGAGAGAGAGAGAGAGAGAGAGAGAGAGAGAGAGAGAGAGAGAGATTACCCACAGAATTTGCACAGGCCCTCTCTCCAACTGTGTCCGTGCACTCTTTTCTTCTGTACTTCTGTGAAGCTACCTTCCACCCCAGAGAGGTCGACCAGTCAGTTCTTAGGCTGAAGCCATGTCGAAGAAAGTCTTATTTTATTTTTAAATGTTCTTTATGTCAGGACACGGCAAGGAAAAGTATTAGTAGAAGCTAATGAGACAGTAGAACACACGCAGCAATAATAATAATAATAAAATAATAAATAAAAAGCAGCCGTCCGCGGTAGCGAACTCAATTCACAGAGTAAGGCCAGATAAACTTCCTTCACCACCTTCCGCAGAATCCTTCGGCCAAATTTACCGAATTAGTATGAGGTCTTTGCAAAAACAAAATAGGTCTGAGGTTAGAAAAACCAACCACAAATCTCTTCAGCGTAGAGTGAGTTAAGTTAGTTACGCTTGATATTTTCCCCTTTCTTTCCTTTTTTTTTTTTTTTTTCAAAGCTTCTAGGGAGTGTGTGAGGGTAGGAATTAAAAGAATAATAAGGGGGAAGCTGCGGTTCGCTGGGGCTTTTGCAGCCGGCTGCAGCTTTGCCCACCGTGCTCCGGGCAGGCGTTTGCCCTGCCTACCTGCAGGCTGCGGCTCGGGCGGCTCGCGTCGCCTCCCTCCTGATTGGGCAGCGGCCCCCCAATCAGAGGCGCTCCTGGGCCGGTGGGACTGCATATGTAAAGCCCTACTTCATATTAATAAGCTCCAATCGGGGCTTTAAGTCCTTGATTAGGAGAGAGTGTGCGAGCCTCGGTCCCAACTGGCCGTGCCTATGGGCTTGTCACCAGGAGAACGCGTGTGTTAATTGCACCGGGCTCTGTCAAGGAAACTTTGATTTATAGGTGGGGTGCACAAATAATGGTTGCCGGGCGCACATGGATTCGGTAGAACTTTGCCTGCCTGAGTCTTTTTCCCTGCACTACGAAGAAGAGTAGGTACCTCTTTTTTTTTTCTTTCCTTTGCAACTCGGCGTTGGGGGTGCCTGTGTGCGGGAGAGTGGACCGGGCAGCGTGTGTGCAAGCGGATCAACGTAGTGACCTGGGTGTTTGGTGCGTGTGGGTGCTTGATGGTGTTTGTCTGGTGCCTTTTGTGTGGAGGGTGATCTCCTAATTCAGTAAGTGGAGAATTGTTCTCTGACTACAGTGTTACCTTTGAGGCAGCCCTGTGACTGTCACTAAAACAGCTGGGTGACAGTCACTTCTCTTTCAGGTGCTAAGAATAGGCGCTGGGCACCAATGCTCAGTGATCTGTTAAAATGCATCTTTTACCCAGATCCATTTTCCCTAGGAAAGAGGTTTTAAAATACAATATTCAAAGTGATTTATACTACTGAGTGCCTCTTACGTATTTGCAGTTTGACAGATATTTGAAACTCCCTGTCACCCTTTACCGCGCAGAGTTAGAGGCAAAATCGTACATTTATTAATTCTCTTTCAGAGAACAATTTAGCAACTAGCCCTGTGCTGCTCAGAGCCAGCGTAATGGTATTTGTGTGGTTAGCATTAACTCAGTACTTAACTGGCAAATCACTCCATTAAGTAACATGAGATTTTCACACATTATAAATATTTAAAGGGGAGAAAACTGAAGAAGAAACAGTAGAGACTTTTTAAAAAAAAAATCTTCCCTTAAATAGACAATGTGCAGGTCCTGAGTTTGGTTTATCATATATATATATATATATGTATATATATATATATATATATATATATATTTATTCCCAGTTCACTGATACCTTCTTGGATATTCTATATATTTAGATGATTAAAGGTCCAGGGCAGGGGTAGAGAAAACAAATTGGGCTTTTTTGTGTAAATGAAGAGGTCATAAACTTAACTTCAACCCACTGTTAAGATAAAATATCCGTGGATCACGGAAGCCATCGCTGGCCTCTTCTGCTTTCTGTTGAGTCAGTTGGATGGCTTTTGCATTACAGTAATAGCAACTGTTATAATTTTTAAAAGAGTGCTCTTGGCAAACCTTTCTGTTGATAGACTGTGGCGAAAACATAGAACTCTGAGCGCTGGGGCAGTGTGTTGGTGGGAGAAGTCCACTAGCTGTCCTCAGCAACTGCCCTTTGCTTTGCATCCTAATCAAGTGAGGAACGAGAAGTGGCTTGTAGTCTCTGGCTGCCTGTGTGTGTTTGAGAGTGTGTGTGTGTGTGTGTGTGTGTGTGTGTGTGTGTGTATACACGCACACACTCTCACAAGAGGAGACTAGGATCCAAAACACTGAGAGGCTGTCTTTGCGTCTGTTTGAAATACTTGAGGGAGAGTCAGACTTAAAATGCTCAAGAATAAAAATGAAATACAAACAAAGGTAAGACTGCCCAGCCAAGCACAGTGCACCTGGGCTGAAGAATGGGAGAATCATAAATGTCCTCAGGTCAGTGAGAAACCCTCAAGCTCACCCAGAGTCTGAACTTAGTCTCCCAAATAAATAAACAGAGCAAACTTTTAATATCTCTCCAAAGGGTTCATGGAAAAAGGAGTTTCCTTGAATTTAACTTCTTATACCTAATTTGAATAATTAGTTTAGATAAGCCTCTTAGTGCAGATGTATTTAAATGAAACCAGGGCACATGTCCTTTTGGCTTTGGCGCAAGATTCAAACTAGCTTTTTTTTTCTTCTTTCTTTCTTTTTTTCTTTCTTGGCTCAATTAAAAGTCATCTTTTAAAAATACAGATTTATTGTGTGGGTGCAGTTGTGGTGGTTACGTGGTTCACTGGACAGACCGTAAGATCCAGGGCTGAGCAATGAATGCATCTGCCTCTCTGTCTCAATTAATAAACCACAGAATTTATACATGCTATTAATATTCATAGTAATTGTGCCGGTTTCAACCCCATCACGTGTGTATACACAGAAATGAAACCTGAGTTATGCAGTTTCGAAGGAAAATATTGGACCATTTCTGCTTGGGAAGCTGTTAAAAAGATTCATGCAATTTATTGACCACCATTAAGAGAGCTTAAAATGTTAACCTTTAACTATGTAAGTACATACATTTTTTTTTTTTATTTTAGGAAAGGTGCCAGCACTTTCAAGAGCACAATGCTGTAACGCTTGTTTCGCCTTGAATAGCAGTAATAGCTGATAACATAAATAGACGGAAATAATGTATCTGCTGGTTTTGACATATGTGTCTGTGTAATCACTCTAAATGAGTGCGCTCCTCTCACGAATCCCTTTCAACCTCTGATTAAAATGTAACATTGACTACAGGATTATAGAGCGGACTTAATTTTACTGACTGTTTTTAACAGTTGTCACAGCTGTTGGAAGAAGGCAATTGAAACACTCCAAAACCGACAGGGAGAGGAGGGTGGCAGTTTAGGAAATATCAGCTTTGATCATTGAAATCCAGACAGTGAACATTGAGCAGTTTTGTGTTTTAAGGATCTCTGCACAGAGCTATGCACATTGTATTGTGTATGCTTTCCTCTGTCTGTTTTAGGGTGTTGATTTTTGTTTTCCCCTCTGGCTCATGCATTCTTAGGAAAAGCTAACGTGAATTGAGATAGACTTCTTCCAAAGTAACACTATCATGGGGAAATACAAAGAATAAAAATGAGAAAGAATTCTGTATCTAACCACAGCTTCAACAAAAGCCTAAATTATAATGGGTATGGTTACTAATTTTTTTTTTAACAGAAAAATAGGAGCCTGCCCTAAGTTCCTTTAGATACAACAGAATTTGAGAGCCAACAAGAGGTTCGTTAAGTTTATTTTTTCTGGGATAGAAAACCCAAGCTCCAGACTTGGTACTCTCTACTTTCTGTCTTGATCTTTCTGTATAAATCTGTTGCAAACACCTGCAGACCGAAAGGGAGGTGATGTAGGTGGGGTCTTCAGACAGTCTCTCGGTAAATCTCCAGAAATGACAGCCAGCAGCAATTAGTGTTCTTTGGCTGTAAAATCCTATAACCTTGCCCACCACAAAACTGAACAGAACATTTCGGTTTTTCAAAGAATTAAATAAGTATGATGTATGCCCTAAACTATATATGTATATAGTATAAATTGTGTGTTTGTGTGTTTGTGTGTGTGTGTGTAAATGAGTTGTATTATGTAACTCGTGATTTATGTTTTTCTTCTTGAAGTAACAATTTTTTATAAAGTGTCCCTGAGTTAATGGAATACATGTGGAAGAGGGTGGTGACAGACACCTAGGCTCCCCCAGCCCTTTGTGTTAGGGTATGTGGGTACTACTTTGTGCACACTGGTCAGTGAATTAAACCATCTTCCCATCTTAGCAGAGGCAAAGGCGATAGTGGGGGGCTCGGTCTTTCTTACAGTGATGGCTTCTTGTCTTAATGTGTTCGTGGCTGTGCAGCTTTATTTACTGAACCTAGTGTGTTGCAGTGGTAATTAGCCCATGTTATTAGCAAAGCCCTTGTGGACAGCCATTAATTCTCTTGCATGGGTGATCATTTTTCTAGCATTTTTATTCCCCAATAAGGTAGTGCTGTTTATATATATATATATATATATATATATATATATATATATATATATATCATTGATAGTGTTTGATATATTTCTTTAATTTAATTTGATCTGTAATATATAGTGGCTACTTCTTGGACAATGATATTAAAATTCAGCTTTTAAAAATTGCTAATGGGAAAAGATTTTTGTTGTTATTTTCCTGTAAAGTTGAGAGTGAAAGAGACAGGAATTTTAAGCTTAAAAGGAAAATAATGCAAGAAATCACTTTTAACTTCAAATAGTCCAGCTCTTAGAATTTATAGTCATGCATGACTTTGAGGGGTTTTTTTTTGATCAATTTTTTTTTAATTAATAATAGCTCGGGTGTTTTTGTAAAATATTGAGCCAGCAGAAAAATACTTGTGCTTTCTTGGTTGAGAACAGATAAGGACCATCTCATTAGCTGGGCCATACTTTTGCAATTAATTTTCCATACATGGTGCTATTCATCACAGAGGGCAGCTAACTTCTCTAGGGTTGTTTAATAATACTTTCATGATTCCTCCCTCCTGACAGAATTACAGACAAAGAAGACATGGTTCTTTGGGTAGGTAGCACACTGTCCAAATTGCAAGTCTGTGTCACTTGTGAAAAATTCCTCAACATTGCTGTTGGCTTAGCGATTAGACAAACTATTTCTTTGTTTTGCTTGTCAGGAGATGTTCAGCGGGGACAGTTTTCCTCTGTGTGATTTCACAGACTGAGTTGCATTGATGTTCTCTGGCTGGTACTTTACATAGAAGTGGCCATCCATAGCACTGGTTTTAATGAAACCAATTAATAGCAAATAAACTTTCTAGATTGTCCCCACAAGCATTTACAAAGAAGACGAGAGTGTGCGACCACAGAGAACTTTCAAGTCATGGCAGCAGATAAACTGTTCCCTGAGTCTGATTCCCCAGCAAATTCACAGGAGAGAGAAACAATACCAGGTTGATGTTTTATAGTGAAGGCTAGCTCTGGCCGAGCCAGCTCTCTGGAGAAAATCTTTGATTATATTGGGCCAGTTTGTTCAGTTTTTATCTCTTATACACCCCCTGGTATTGTATTAAATTGTCATTGTCCTAAAACACATGAGATAGAAATGAATTGCGCTTTTCTCTGCTCCCTGACAGTGAAATATTTCATCTCTCTCCAGTCATATTCTCGTGCATTTGGTAGTGCAGGGATGACACCAGACGTCTCCACGGCTTGACATTCTTGCTGCATTTTGTATGTCTTATCATTGATTTTTTTTTCCTGTGGCCACGTCTACATGGATATAGATTATCGATGCCATGACTGATAAATAAATAAATGCACATGTTGCCCTTTGAAATCCCAAGCAGCTACTAGGATACATAGGATACATATGAGAGTGTGTTTGTATGTATGTTTAATTGCATGTGAAATACACATATGTGTGGGGAGAGGGCTATGTAAACAGTTTAGATATATTGCTAATATTATTCAAAAGCTATTGCCTAATAATACAGTAATTCTTAGGTGTAATGCATAAATAAATAGTTAGTTGCCAATTAAATATGCCAGGTATGGTTTTAACCTGGAATTCATATCTTGAGTATTTATCAGGGCCAACTGAAAAAGGAATTGACTAAGCTATTACACATAGGACAGGTGCACAGGTAACCTAGAATGCACATTTTTTTTACCTGATTTTAATTTTTTTAAAATTATATTTACTTATATATTCAGCATCTAGTAACCATAAATAATTTGTAAAATAAGAAATCAACTGCTGATGGTAAATGCATAATTTAATGGGTTGAGCCCGTATCCAGTAGAATATTTTGCAATAGCTCCTGGCTACATCTTTCCCTATATAATTGGCCTGACAAATATATGATAATGAAGAGCAGGTCAGCTCTCAAACAAACGTAAAAATGTGAATTTCTATTATTATACTCAGTAAATATGTCATTTGCTTTATTTATTTTTTCCTAAGAGAAAATGGGTAAAATTGATAGGTATTTTGTATCTGTAAAATTCACCCTGGGTTTTTCTTAATTCAGCTTTATTCTCTGAGGTAAATTCAGAAATCTGTGGTTTTGCTTCCATAAATCTGAGTGTGTGCTGAAAGAGAACATTGATGCAATTACTTTTTTTCTAATCTTCTAATTCGTGTTCTAATTTGTACGCTCCTTTAAAGTGCCGGGTTTCTTTCCTACCTTTATTTATTCACATAACGCTTTATCAAATTCTGCTCTTGTGTTTATGGAAAATTCCTGCTAACTGCTCCTTTACTGTGAGGGATCATGAGGGATGGTCAGCCTTCACTCTCCGAGGTGCTGAGTGACGCCTTCTGCTCTTTGAAGGACCCACCTGACCAATTCCTGTTTCAAGTTCATATTAGACTCTCACTTTCTAGGGTCTCAGGAAGCCTCAGCCAATAAAACCGATCTGTATTCTGACTTTTTCTCACCACATCTCCCTTCCTGCTATTTCATACCGAGTGTCAGATGTTTCTCTTTTTTTTCTGATTTTTGGACAGCATTTTTAGAAAGTATTTTGCCAGTTATTAAATTGAAAGGATCTAGATTTTTTTTTCCCCATCAAATATGTGTGTTTTGCACACACGAATTTCTCGTTTTGGTTTCTGAAGGATATTTTTGAATGTTTGGAGAGAAGTGGTATTTTATATTTTAATTTCTTCAAGCAGTATTCATCTTAATTTGCAGCAAGGCCTCTGTATTTGGAAGGTAATTTGTTAAGGCAGATCAACAAAAGAAAGGTACAGTTATTTGACAATTGGATTTCCACCGGTCTTTTGAAATCTACTTCAGCATACTGGCAAAGGTTTATGTGTGCATGTAACTATGGATTTTTAACATAGAGTACTGAGCGTTGGCTTTGACACTTAAAACGTATCAAATATTAAAGTGTTGAAGATCATCAGGACTTTACTGAAGATTAGGTCCTATGCTAGCTGAAGAACCTAAACATGCATTTATATTTTAATTGCATGAAGCAGTTTTCATCACATGCCTCCGTGCTTCCTCCCGTGGCCTCCAGTGCAACCAAATTGCATGCAGAATCCACATCACCGGGACTGAAGTGCATCTCACGTGTAATACACACTGGCAGCACGTACCTAGCCAAAGAAAACAAATTAATATTGGGCACGCTGAGGGCTGCCAGGCACATCACAGACGTCAATTTAACTTCGCTTCATCATCCACCTTCTCCGCAAACAGTTGGTTAGGATGGTACTGAATATAAGGAAAGCAAGCAATAAATTCTCGCATAGATCAGAGATCCGGCGGGTCAGGTGAGGGCGAGGAGAGCCAGGCTGCTTGCTGACCTCTTATTTAAAACCAACCATCGGGATTACCGTCTGCCTAGGTGGTCATGAGTGTTGAATAACTGAGGTTCATTCAGATTCTTCTAGCAGTGTGTGAGATGCGATGCCATTGCGTGCATCTCTGAGGTGGTAAGCCTTCATGACTTTTATTCATGAAACAAACAAAAAAAAAATTTAAAATCCTGTAGGCCTGTGGGAGGGCTACTCTCAACGGTACATGTCTCTTTCTCTGGAGCTTTGCCTACATTTTCTTTTCTCCAAAAGCATAGCAAAAAACCTCTTGTGCTTTTTGTTTGTCTGGCTTAGTCAGTACACAGTGAGTAGAGGTGTGCTGACTTTTACCCGCCCCCCCCCCACACACACACCCTGGGTCAGAATGATCTTGGCAAATGATAATTCCCTTTTCATCTGCTCTTTTTATCTGCTCCCCCAAATTTGCTCATTTGTCTAATGGCTTTTTGAGAATTTAAGCAAAGGCTTGCTTAATAAATCCATGTTCCCTTCTCTCTTAATGTTTCTCATATGAATTAAAATAGTTTTTTCCCAGGTATACTTTCCAAGCTGTTCATATACAAACATCAGAAGAATTTCCTTGCCTTGGAAAAGAATGAAAAAGCTTATATCACAAAGTTAGTATAAGTAGAAGGTCTTATGAGAAAATACAAGAATTTCTCCCGCTCTTTTAAGATCATTTAGTTGTGAGCTGTTCCTTAGACTGCCTTCTGTCATCCATAATTTTAAATTCTTATAGTGCCTTTATTTTCCCCTAAACCCAAAGATAGCTGTGATCAATGGCATTCATTTTCTCCCAAATGCAAACCTTTGGAGGTCTTCCTTTGCAGATGCTCATTTGACAAAATAGATCTGATCGTTTGAGAAGGATGTTATACTTGGAATCAACTCATGATCAGAAAAAAGAGAAGAGTGTGTTTAATGACAGCCATGCCTCCCCCTAGGAGATGACTGTCTGCAGTGATTGCTGGACCCCCATGAAATAAATAATGGAGCATCCCTTTCTCTCTAGTCTTGACTGAGACTTGCCTAAACAGTCATGGGAGCCTAGAGTCACAGATGGGGAATCTACTGTCCAATGAAGGGTACGGAGTTGGATGCTTTTGAATTCTTCCTGTTGGGCTACACATCCAAAAGGGACACACGTACTCAGTCTAGACAACATTGGGCTTTGGCGTCAGGTAGGAGCACGTGGCTGGTCTACTTTGTTCTCTCTTCGATGGGAAGGTGAGGCGAACACAGACATTTGTACATGTAAGCTCCATCACAGGAATGTCTTGTGGCCCTGTTGTTCAAGAGCTCTTCAGAAGTCACTTACGTTCTAGGACTGTCACTGTTGCTTTTCGTGCCCCAAAGTACTAGCCGATAAGAAGGGCTCCTCTCAGTTTCTATGGACTACCCCACCTGGTAGGTGACCTTCCAGAGATGAAAGAGGAGCACCAACAATCTGGGTGACATGTCTCTTTTCATACCTTTGTAGTGAACAGATTCAATTGGTTAAGCCTAAAGAAATTAAACAAACAAAAACAAACAAACAAACAAACAAAAAAAAAACCTAATCTGAGGGTTTCAGTCCCACTCCAATTGTATGTCTTTATTGTCTTATTTCTCTGTAGTGAACAAAACTTTACTGTGTAGAGCAATTGTGAGGGTTTTAAAGATTGGAAAGTCTGTCCTGAGCTGTGTTCACCATAGGGGACAGTTTCTCTCTTATCTTCAGTTTCTGGGGTAAGTTCTGTGATGTCTATTGTCTTCATTTGCTTGCCTTGTAGCATAGCTCGCTCTCCAGGTGGAGGGAGAGAGGAGTGGCTGGTAGCCCTAAATTATGTCCTCTCAACACTTGTCCTTCTCCATTCCCAAGAAGTATACCCATTTAAAAAATCGGTTTCTTCCCTTCTGCTTTGCTAAAGGACCGTACTCTTGGCTGAACCGGTGGTAGATCCCTCCTGCTAACCTAGGCAAGCCCTTCATTCTCCCTGCAAGTTCCAAGGAGACTGCTCCCAGCACCTCCTGTTTGTGTTTTCTTTTGTTTCTGTTTGCAGAACATTCTACCTGAGTGCTTTTATAGTGTTTTCCTGATGGCTGTCAGTTTGGGATACTCAGCTGCTGACATTTTTTGTTAAGTTAATGTCACAGCAGAAAAACCAAAGGCAAACTGGAATCTGGCTCTAGCGTGGTGGAAGATACAACTTCTGTTTGATTGTGTGTAAATACAGTTCGTTAGCTGGGGGTTTATCAGATAGCTTGGCAGAGCGAGAGAAGAGCAGAGCAGACTGTTTTCAGTAACCACGCTGGCTCATACTCCTGATAAGATTGAGAGAGCTTTTTACGAAGTGCTGATAGGTTTGAATAAGAAAGGACTAATCTCCTTCAGTGGCACCAGCTTATCAGAGTGGAGCAAAATGCCAACACTTTTACATTAGCAAAAGTAAATGTTTTAGACACTCCGGCCCCCTTTTTTTCCCTATTCAAGTTAAATAAGGAGGGGCGATTTTGAGTGT
Source organism: Rhabdomys pumilio (assembly GCA_030674055.1). Classification (NCBI taxonomy): domain Eukaryota; kingdom Metazoa; phylum Chordata; class Mammalia; order Rodentia; family Muridae; genus Rhabdomys; species Rhabdomys pumilio. The sequence goes on from JANHMN010000009.1 coordinate 71,087,246, forward strand.
GTGCTAATGAATAGAAGGATTTATTACTTTCACTAAATTACACGGGATATGTTGATAAAGGAACCACGGCATCAACAGCAGTGTCTTTGATAAGCAGGTACATGTATGCTCTCCATTCTCTGGAGAAATTAACATGCCAAACCGTCTCTAGGTCCATTAAACACCATTTCTGATGTTCCAAGATTCAGTTATGTTCTGTGTCAACTGAGGCTCCTTGTTTTCTGAGCCCATGAGTGACAGGCATTTGAAACTTTAGCTTATCAGACTTAGAAAATGTTGGTATGCTGCAGTCAAGTTTTGGGACTCAGTGTGTGTCTGCTATGTTGAACCAGCAGGGTCCTAAAAAAAAAAAAAAAAAACAGTAAAAATTATGACGGAGGAGAGATGCATTCTAAATTCAGGATACTTTAATGAGAAGATAAATGTTTTTTGTCTAAATAATAGCCCGTTTTAAAGTACCCTTCCTTACTGGGGGTTGGGGGATTAAAAAAGAATGCTGGTTTTCTTTTAATACAAATCACTAAATTCCCCCCCCATCCCTGTTGTAGCATCTTCTTGTCTTTGTAATCTGATGCCTCCAAATAATTTAGCGTATTCAGATTTGATAAATGGTAGTGCAAGATCAGAATGATTGATTTTGGATTACTATTGATTACTCTCAATGAGATCACCGTGACACACTCGAATCAATAGTCTTCGATTAAGCGAGGCAGCGCGGCTCCATACACTCCCCTAGCAGTGGGGGACTGAGGGACAGAGTGTTCACAAGCTGATAAATTGACAAAGCGTTCAGCTCTAAGCAGCCCTTTGTTCAGCACTGGTTTCTTAAAATATATTTCATTGGAAAGTTCGTTTTTTTTTGCAACTCGGGGCCTTTCTGTGGAAGAAAGGTCATCACTTTAAGGATTATTAAATTTTAACTAAAAACAACTGGGCTCCATTTAGGTGTAAAAATCATTTAAGTACTTACTGCAGGCAACCTTCATGCCTTGGAGCTGTCGCTCAAAGGTTCCATTCTTTTATGAAGATGTCAATTGTAAACATAAAAATGCATGGCTGGAAATAGAATGGTTTTTAAGATTCAAAATGAAATAAAAATTCCTGCCTGAGGAAAGCGGGGTAATCAAAATAAGGTGGTCTTAAGTCTGCTCACCGTCGGCCATGCTCCAGAGCAGTGCTGCAAGGTGGCAGCAGGTACCTTGATCAAGCGCAGCTGCAAGATTTCTTCCCTTCCTTGTCTGAGGGTGTACATAGCATCTCCGGCACCATACACAGCATGCTAAACAGCGTTTGATCTGTGAGCCGCCAGCACTATGAGTCCCTTGGAATCTTTCTGTCGCAAGCAAACTTACAAAGTCATTAGCAGGAAAGTCCATGTTTCCCTTCTTTTAGTCAAGTTAGTCAAGGAGATTGTTCTGCCATCTTGTGCCCTTGTGCTGTCTGAACATAGGCTATGCAGCCTTGGTATGGTGGTCCTGGATGGCCGTCCCAAAGGAGATTGTGCTAGCCACCAGCTCTTTTGGGCTCTAAGTGAAAGCTCTGATATAAGCTGTCTGCTAGTTAGCTTTTTAACTACTAGGCCTGTGAACCCAAGTCTTGAGTAGCCTGCAGTCCTTTGTTTTGTTTTGTCTTGTTTTCTTTTGTGAGTGATGTCCTGGATATGCACACCTAGAGCTGAGCACAGGGTATCCAGGGTTCTATTGCTAAGCTATACTCCACCCCCAAAGAAGTCCAGCCTCAACTTTTAACATTGGTAAGTACTGTAATTTTGATAGGAAACTTGATAAAACAAACCTTGAAAAATTAGCAAAAATCAATGCAAAGGTCAAGCTTTAAATTGTGAAATTACCTGTAAAAACATTAGAGTGTTTTTAATTTTGCATGGAAATAATATAATTGGATTCTAATTTCATTAGATTGAACCGTATGAAGTTGCTGTTTTGTAGGTCAAAAAAATGGTCAAATATCAGCAATTTTGTGTGATCTAGACCAATAATTGAATTTATTTCTATGCTGTTCATATTCCATAATCAAATTGGAAATGACAACTGGTCCTTAGTCTCTGATGGGCTGTAGCAGAATACGGGAGACATATAAATTCTGTCTTCAACTCTGATAAGCTTATGATAGCATCATTTTAGCAACTGTGTATTTTCCTTCAGTGTCATTAGAGCGCATCCAAGTGCCTTCTACTCAGTGCAGAAGTGTGTTTGTCAGTTGCCTGTCCTAAGGGAGCAAGCATGATAATCTATGCAAAGTTTTCATCTGATAAAGACCCTTCTCACTCATTTCCCTCTCCCTTGCCCCTCCTCATTCTCAGAGCATCAGGCAGAAATGACTTCCTAAAAGAGCAGAGTGTAAATGGTTTCAAAGGAAATTGAGGAAAATTACCAGTGCCAGTGATGTTTCCCCCTCACGTGTTCTGGGAACCCTATGATGAGCGTCCTCAAGCTGACGCTGAGGATGAAAACACTTTATTGGTCATGGTAATCAGAGATGTTCTAAAGTGACCCCAAGGCCACCACCCACTGACCCCATAGATGTGGGGCACCTGTCAGGGCTGCCCTGCACTGGCCAGTAGGAGCTCTCTGCACCCACCTATGGGCAGCATCTGGCTCTGCAGGGACGAGAAGGGCTTTGAGGCCACCACGGAACCTGTGCAGGACAAACTGCCTTTTGACTTCAGGCCACATCAGGACTGTGTGAATTTCTGTGCCTTCAGGTGAGTCCATAATCGCTTATATCTCATTCCAAAACAAGGACAGACATGGCTTCCTGGATAGTGTGTGTGTGTGTGTGTGTGTGTGTGTGTGTGTGTGTGTGTCCCTTTGCCTGGTCCCATGTCAATCTTGGGCTATCCATTTACTCCTATTCTCCCCTGTCTGCTGCTACCCCAAAAGAAATCATTTCATTTTCTACTGGATCCATGCAGCACAGAGGTCATAGCCAAGATGGGAAAAGAACATCCTTAGTTCACACATGTCTCTGCTCTGGTGGCCACACTGTGGGTACCAGTGTCAGCCTGGATGTGTGTACGTTCTGCATTCCCTTGGATATAAAAATCCTATGACTGCAGCCAGCAGAGACTACTTTACTCTTGCTAAAGACAAAAAGCAGTGGGAGATGACATAAGATAAGTTTGTTATGCCTGACTAGAGTAACTCCCCTGCACTGCCCAGCCATAAACACTATATTTATATCAGTTTGACCCAAAGAGATAAAACGCTCAAGAAAATAGCCAAATAGAGTTCACTCTTTCTATGGAAAAGACTAGTTAATTTTATTTATTTATTTTTTTTGTGGGTAGAAAACTGGAGACATTTGCAACAGAGGATGATTTTTGTAGGACCTGTCCCTTAGACTTTTTTTTTTCTCCGAGCCCTGGATAGATGGTAGCTTTTGTCCAGCTTTCTTGTGAGCAGGACTGAGTGGATTCCTCCCAAGCTGCATGAGCCACAGCCATCAGCAGGCTGCCAGTCGTCAGCAGGTGTGAACAACATAAAACAGGATTAACGCTGAACCAAAGTGTGGACTAAAAACAGAACCCCTGCCTCGCTTTGAGAAGGACATGCAGAAGTGGAAGAGGCAAGCCATGCTGGACTATGCTTCTTGTTTACCAAACATTGATCAGTGAACTATGTAGACGGCTCTGTTTAGGGCAGGAAAGGCAAGCAAGGCACATGAGTTTTCTCTTGAATTCTCTCTTTTCATGTTGTCAATTCAAAACTTAGGGGGTAAACCTTTTAGGACTATTTTGGAGGAGTTTAAACAATAAAGCAAAGACCATTTACGGGTGGCAGGTTAATGGTACAGAGTTACTGTCTCTGCTTCCAAGCTAAATCCTGATGGGGAGACATAAGCATAGTCTTTCCCATCTCTAAAAAGTCCGACTGATTGATTATTCTGTTATTTTTATGTTTAATTTGATTATTGAACCCATAATTTTGCCAAGGCAAATAAACTGCAAATAAATAAAGTAACTGAAGAGTAGAAACTTCATTCTTATAATTATTAATAAACCAACAACTCTTCTTAAGAACAAAAAAGCTGCCAACTAAGAACAATTTGTTAATATAAAATTTACATATCTACTTTTTCTTGGGGTTGAAGCCAATTTATATTTCAGAACTTTGGCACTTGGTCCCATTCCGTATGGCATATGAAATAAGGAAGTAGGAACTATTAATTGGAGAAGTTATGTTGTGTGCGCACACACATACACTGTGCACATGAAAACACATAAACCTTTAACATGTGAAAATACAGATTCTTCTGCATGTTTATGTAATTACACTGACTCCTGACACTAAGATATTTATGAAACTGCACTATTCAAGAATACCATATACACTTGTTTAAAATGCTTTTCAAATCAGAATTTTAGCCGGGCGGTGGTGGCGCACGCCTTTAATCCCAGCACTTGGGAGGCAGAGGCAGGCGGATTTCTGAGTTCGAGGCCAACCTGGTCTACAGAGTGAGTTCCAGGACAGCCAGGTCTACACAGAGAAACCCTGTCTCGAAAAACAAAACAAACAAACAAACAAACAAAATCAAATCAGAATTTTGATATTTGGTCTCTCTTGCTCCATCCGGTGCTCACTGGCTCCACTATTTTTGTGTCTGTGGTTTAAAATATAATTCTTTACCATTTTTTCTGATTTTTTAAAAAACTCTTTAAGTGTTTAAAATAGTAGGATTTTTCCCCCTGAGTGTTTGTCACTAATCTTATTATAAAAGTTACATTGGTTTTCAGTTGGTGTGTCTACAATACATGTCATTTGCAAGGAACTTTCAAGTCATTGTGAGCTATGTAAATTCTAAAGCATACATTGATTTATTTTGAGGCGGGATTCTGCCATGTCACCTTGAGTGGTTTGGAACTCCCTTGGTGGGCTAGGCAGGCCTTGAACTCACAAATATCTACTTGCCTCTGCTCCTAGATGCTGAGTTTAAAGATTACATTTTAGTTGCCTAGTTATCATATTGCCTAAAAAGCTAGCTTGACATCACTTACCCTCTGTTTCTTCCCTTCAGAAACACCCTGGCTTTTCTGTTTATGATTTTTAAATACCTCTGTTTGGAATATGAACTAGTTAAAGGGCTCATAACTTAATGATAGCTAATGAAAATGGGTTTAGGAAATATCCGTTTAAAATTAATTTTTTGATATGTGTTCTTTATAACCATCTGTTTAGTATTAAATATAGCGTCCAGTAACCCTCATGTTGCCTCAAAAAAAAAAAAAAAAGGTTGTTTATATTCCTATGCAATTTTTTAAGACAGTTTTGGTGTCCTGTTTTGAGAAAGCCACTGAGTGTACACAGGTACAGGCTTAACGCCGGGGATCCTGAGGTAAAGGATGAAAATACAAAATGATCACAAGTGCACAGAACACACTTTAATAGAAATCAGTTAATCTTGAGATACCCTCTCAATTGGACTTTCATCCAGCATTTCCAGCCCTCTTTAGACTTCCCCAAAGCCAGGATCTCAATGTGCTTGAAGATTCATTCAAAGCTCCACTCCCCCTTTGAAGCCGCCTCTCCCCCTTTTCCGTCACTACTCAGCAGATGCACTTTATTTCTGCGTTTATGTATGTATTTATTTTTGAAGACGCAGCTTGCTTTGCCTCAGTTCATTAAAATTATTGTCTTCCTCATCTTTAGACGTTTCCAACGAGATGATTAGCGACATTAGGCCGTAAGATTTACACTGGCATCCCATAAGTTTACAGAAGGGTCAGATCAGAGTACCATGGTGCCATTGCCAGTTGGAATGTGCCAGAAACATCTCGGGAGAGTTTTTGTCAAGTGTTTATGCTCAATTAAAATTTATACTCCATGCTACCAAGTGCCTGTCTGTTAATGGCTCAGTGTCAGTGTGGCCAGCTTCCTTTTACAACAGATACGGAAAACAGTATTTACTATAGCAGTGCTATAGAGGATGGCAAACTTTAAAGGGGAGATGCTAGGTTTTCAGAAAAGACATGAGAAAAAGAAGACAGGATTGCCTCCACTTAGGCATAGCCACTATTTTCTACACCAGCACAAAGCCGTAACAACTTAGCTTCTGTGTCCTCTTCATCGGTGAGAAGCAGTTTGCCTTTGTGTAGTTTTGTGCCCAAGAGCCGCCTGTACACCTTGTCTTCATTTGTGCCTTTTGAAAATTGTAGTGAAAAAAACGAGCATCTTCTCCACCATCTCCATGACTTTACCCCATCACTCCCCCAGAATCCCTTTCACTTCTGAAAGCCAAGATGGAATATTTCAGACAAGTGTGTCCTTCTCTGTGCGCACTGCTAGGATGTATCCCAAAACCTTCCCAGTATGTCTATAAGAAAAAAAAAATCAAGACTTGCTGGCATGGGGTGGTATGATGGAAGAAAGATAATTTATAATTCTTCTGGTATCAATGTAAAGGATTTACCCATGCCCCACTTCTCCCTCCACCCCTGAGCTCCACAGTGCTCAGCATCAGATGATGATAATGTACCTGGAAGGAAGGCAGCCCATGCCCAGGCAGGCAGCATCAGACAGGGCGCCTTGCCATCTGGCCCACCTGCTGCATGCATGAGTCCATCTGGTGACTGCAATAGCTCATTGTAGGCCTCTTCTGAGAAACACTGGGGCTGAAAATCAGGCGGTGTGAATTATTTAAGTAGCTGGTATAAATAAATAGAGGGGAACCGGAGAAGAATAACAGGAAAAGAAAACTGCTCCTTCTCCGCTTTGTCTGTAGTTCTGGAATGTTCTGACTCGTGAGAATGTCCATTTGCATGTAGATTTGGGTGTGTAGATCACTGTGTAGATTACACCCAGAGGAGATTTATCTAGGTTTAGATAAAACTCTGACTGCTTTGCACTTGAGATAGAGAATCTTAAAGAGTTCAGCATCAGTAGAGCTGATAACGGGGAGTGTATTTCAGGCATCCATTCACAGAGGTAAAGCCACTGTTTGTCCTTTTAGGGACAGATGGGTCTTGTTGGGGCGGGGGATGGGGACATGTGTTTGACTTTATAATTATAATTTATAGAATTTGAATTTTTCCTGTTTGATTCAAAAATGAGAAAAATTGTGTTAATTTGATTTATTTGAGTGGCTGATCGAAACTGTTTTAGTTAGGTCCAGTTCCTTTCACTGATTGGATAGGTACATTAATAGGCCATATTAATAGGTGTTGAGTAGGGAGTAAAAATCACCAGACAGAAGTCTGTGCATAACTCTGAGTTCCGTGTCTAGATTAAACAGATGGGTGTGCACAGCAATTCTAAACACCGTGATCAATACAAAAAAGAAATACTGAGATATTGTGAGCCAGACTTGGTGAGCAAAGGGGGAGCCTAAGCAAAATGGGATTTAAAGACTTTGTAGGCATCATTTTACAAGTAACAAAATTATTTTCTGAGGTCATGATCATCACAGAGCCTAGGATGAGGTGGTCTGTACAAAATGGATCTAAATTATACATAAGGGGTATATATATAAGGTATGGGGTATGTCTGGGATAGTAGTGTCCAGAAACTACTCCTGTGATCTTTCCTCAGAGTGAGACCACAGCATTGTTTGAAAGACAGGGTGGGTACTTGCAATTAAATTAATATTCTTTTTCCTTCTCTTATTTTGACATTATCGAGTGGGTAATACTGATAAAGAATGCTCTTTGTAGTGTCTAGTCTATTCATTTTTTTAAGCCATTACACCTATAATAAATCCATGAGAAAGTAACAGTCTTGTTAGTGTCTCTCCTGCATATACATGTTCAGCAATGTATGAACAAGGGAGAACAAGGGAGGCGTTAGCAAGTCCACATTCTAGGACTGATATTATCATATCCCATTCTCTTTTCATCTGCAAAGCAAACTTACGTGAGCTTCTCTCTACCGGGGAAGACCCAAGTTATTATCTGAACGTAAGCAATTTTTGTATGTACAGCCAAATAGGCACAGAAATAAACACCATAGTTAACCCTAAAAGTAACCAGTGACATCCTTCATTTTCAAAAGGGGTTTTATGGTGACTGATTTACAGTCATTTCTTTCAAAATTCTGCCCAGAACTTCCTCTTCCCATCAGACTTTGAAGCTCCCAGTAAAATACTCAGTCAATTAACTCTGAAAATTCACAGATAGTTCAGACAACCTGAGTCCACTCTCCACCTAGGACTACTCCACCTAGGTCTATTCTCCACCTAGTCTACTCAGGCCTTACCCTTCCAGCTTTGATGATGGTCCAGCTCACTCTTTGCCCATCTTCTGTGCTCTGCCTCTGTGGAAAGAAATCCCTTCCCTCTCCACATCCCATTTTTCTAGAGTCCATAATAGGCACCTCTGACAGTCTTGATCTCATTTTTTTTCCTGGGATATTTTTTCTTGCTGAGTTTCTGGAGAAATAAATGTCCCAGTAGGCAGGGGGCAGAGCTGACTGGCAGGGCTTGGTTCAGTGTCCAGACCATGCCAGTGGTAGACCTTGAGTGCCAGGGAAGGGGTTGGCACAGTGCTCCCATGACAGTTTCAGGGAGCACCACAAATAGTTCAAGGCTCCTCACATACATAAGATTGGTGCAGAAACTGTGTCTCCTACAAGAACGCTTGGGGCTTCTCTTATTTCTTTAATTGCTCGGTATTCACGGAGACTGGCTCTACTAATTTAAAGGTTTTATGGTTTTTTTTTTTAAAGACACAGCCTTCTAGATGCCCACTATCATCGTGTGACACAAGGGTGCTGAGTGGGTAGGGCTAGGTATTTGAAAGAGGGTGATTTTACCAGGTCAGGCTTGCTTGTGTCAGTGGTGCCTTGAAGATGTCATTCTTAATGCTATCTTAAGATCATCTGGGCTGTGTCTTTCAACAGGGGAAGTCTAACGTGCACGCATGTCCATAGAATGCCAAGGGGAACTTCACCAGTGAGCTCCGTCAGCCCACTCTGCTTCCCATGAACACCTCCTCCAGCCTTTTTCAGTTTTTCTCCCTTTGAATCTAACAGGAGTCAGACCGTAGTCTGGGTGTGCATTTCATTTTTATTTGATTGTGATGCTCGTGGGGGATGTTATCTAGAAGCATGAGCATAATCTTTTAGAGAAAGCCATACACCCAAACATTTGCTAGGAATTCTAAAAGAAAAAAATATTATCATGTCTCAAGGAGACACCCAGCAGGTTATTAATTAGTGTTGTGACTTACTTTTGCAGAATGCTGACTTTGTAATTATGGGCTAAATTGGTAAGTCTTTTTGATATTATGAAAACTAAAATAAATAAAGAAAACGAATGCTAATAAAAGACTCTGTGTAACACACCATAGATTTCTAAAGTAAACCTCCCTGTGGTGGTTCCTCCTGGACCCTGCTGTTGACAGTTCAGTTAGATTCGCTGCACTTACGGTAAGCTTGCTTCTTTGAATACAGGTTCTCCTAACAGTTACAGTGTTATTAATTATATGGATAAGAAGCAAACAGGAACCGTGCTGCTTAATAGCTCCCCATAAAGAACTTCATTACCCCATTCGCAGAGACGAAGAGGGGTGTTGTCATGAATCACAGGAATTTTTATGGCTGTGTAAGTGGGGAGGTGAGGTGACCACGTGGGGTTTCCCAAAAGCAGGGACAATAAATGGAATGGCATTACTTAAGCCATAAAGACAATGTGCCATGATCATCTTTGGCTTGGGGATGTCCTGACTGCACAGGTAAAACTTCATGTCCCATGATTGTCTTAAAACATTGATAATGTTGACTTCTATTTAATGGGAGGGAATCCTGATAAGAGGAGGGACGGGCCACCAGGAGAGGAGTGCAGACGCTCCTTGCACAAAGGGATGGAGCAGCTAGGAAATCTACTGGCTTTTTGCTCTGTCCCCATTTCCCAGAAAGCGCTTCAGGGTGTTAGGTCATTTGTAGTTTGTCTTACAGTCCATCCTGAACATGTGTTGGGTATCATTTTTAAAAATAATGTACTTTATTTGGGGACCAAGATTAGATGGTACACACTATAGGCTCAAGAGCTGAGAAACTGATGCCTCTGCTTAAAGTATGTTAAGCAAAAGGAGCCTGGCAAGACCACACGCTCCATAAATATTCCCTCCCCTCCCCCACCAACTTGGCTCTTAATAACGGGGTTGTTAGTAGCACCAGAGGGAAGAAGTACAAACTGAGATTTCACTTCTTAAAGCCAAATTAGCTTCTTACCTCAACCGACAAATTCTGCAGCCGAAATGAGTCATGAGAAGGATTAGTCAGGGAAGCTTGAATTGAACCTATTTCTCGTGCGTGTGTGCGCCCTTATCAGCCCCCCTCTACTTATAATTGCCAGCTTCACTTTCCGAAATTAGCAGAGGAGAAAGCAAGGCAAAGGCAGAAACCTAGCTGCTTGTTGGTTCCTTACCTGCCCGGAAAGATGGGGTGAGAACTCGGCTACGGAAAGCCCCAGAGTTTATTATGGCTGCTGAGGGCACTATAGAAGCTTTTAAAAGGAGTCTTCCTCTGCTTTGTGTGTGTGTCCTTTGCCTGCTTTGTGTGGAGTGCGGTGCCTGTTGGAGGTCAAAAGAGGGCTTCAGAGTTCCTAGAACTGGAGTTAGAGATGGTTGCAAGCCATCTTGTGGGTGGATGGTGGGAACCAAACCAGAGTGTGGTAGAGTATCCAGTTCTTTTAATGGTGGAGCCACTTCTGCTGCCCTGAGTCTGCCTCTGCTAAGGGAACGGAAGGACAAAGTCTAGAAGATTGCTCTGAGGTTACAGTATTTCAAGAACCCCTCTTACATTAAGTTTTCCTCCTTTTCACCAGTCAGGTAAACAGTTGCGTGAACATGATGCTGGAGTACATTGTGGATCAACACTAGCTCAGATTTTCACCAGGCAGAAATGATTATGTGCGTGCAAGCATGCTTGTGGGTGTGAGCATGCCTGTGTGCCTGTGTGTGCGAGTGTGTGTGTGTGTGTGTGAGCATGCCCATTGAGGTCGTCCCCCCCCCCCACTCATTTCAGGTAGTCTCCTGCAGGAAAGATTTTTACCAACTGACTGAGCTGATTTTACCCTCCCGTGGAGATATTTTATTTATCCGAGGAAATGCTTAGAACGTGATTAATTTGTCAGGGGAACATCTTGTTACTGTGAATTTGCTGAGTGTGAAAGAAAATTGCAGTCACATGGATCTGGAAAATCTGAAGTAGCTAGAATCTTCTTTCAGTTTAGAGTGACTCTGATTTTCTTTAAGACAATAACTTTGCTGGACTTTGGGCCTGAGAGTTTTCAGTCAGGTTGTGTGTGTAGGGGTACATAGAGTTGGGGGTGAGGGAAACCACCAAAAACTAGGAGAGGGTATTGGGAATGTAGGAGCTAGTTGGCACAGTGATTGTCTAGTATGCAGGAAGCCCTGGGCTCAATCACACAAACTACTCGTGGTAATACATGCTTGTCACCCTAGTACTGAGGGGGTGGAAGAAGAAGAAGCAAATAATCAAAGATATCTTTTGCTAGTCAGTCAGGGGCCAACCTGGGCTACAAGAATTCTGGTCATAACAACAACAACAGCAACAACATGAACACCACCAGGGAAATGATGTAGGAGACACGGGTACCTCAGTCTCTTTCCAGAAGGGTGATGGCCAATGCTGCTATTAGGTTTCGGCTCTGGCTAGTCAACAGAGTGGATTTATGTTGTCCATGGGCCACATACCTTTTCTGATAGAAGTGAGATACAGGGAGGCACCTGGACCTCAGAGCAGGACAACCATAAACAATCCTTCATCATCTATCAAGTGGGCCAGTAGAGTCCTTCTCTTTGTGTCTGCACGATGAATATTAGTTAACAGGTGAACATAACCTAGGCCTCCCTCGCTCTGACTTTTAAGTCAAAGGTAATTTGTAAATGATTTTGTTAATGAAGATTTCTCAGCCTTCGTTGCAGTTAAGCCTTGTGCTTTGCAGACATAGCAGGCGGGTGGGGGTGGGAGGAGGTCTCTCTCCAGGCTCTATTCATTCTCTTGAGTGTAACAAGTGGCAATGGCTAAGGGAGATGGCTTTTTATTCATGTGTGTCCCTTGAGCTCAGTGTCCATTTGTCCATTAGAATGAGCCACCCATCATCTGTCCAGGTTTCCCTCTTACAGCATCAAGAGTTATGAAAGGAAAAATTCCATTTTTCCCCGGCTCTCTGTGACAGGCAGACTGAAGATTGTGGTCATTGGGATTAAACACGTATCCATCACCTCCAGCTGGCAGCTTATTATGATCACCCCTTTGAATATATGAATTCCATATACCGCATGTTGGAAGTCTAACAATGCCAAGTTTTTAGATAAATAATTATCCCTTTGGTGATGTACAGCACTCGGTTGTCATATTTTCTCATTTTTACTGCATTCTTGCCCTTATCCTCCATAACATAAATCCTTCGCCTTCATACTTAGTAAAACTATGAGGGCAACAACCCCCTGTACTCGTTACAGGCAACCAATGGATCATGCGGCATCCTTCGCCGCCACTGTTTATTTTCTTGGGTAGATTTTTCGGTAGACGGTCTGGTTTCAGTTTAACCACATAGTTGACACAGGGGTGCAAGGTAGGTAAGGTGAAAACCTCAAATCTATGCCAGCTATAGCCTTGACACGCCCCCGTCAGCTTTATGAGGCTCTAGGGAGTAGATAATTGGGTGAATGAATAAGGTATTATCTGTGACTGCTAATCTGTCCGTTTGGTTTTGAAGACCGGGGACCAATATGTATGTGTAGAGAAAAAGCAGAGAGGAGATTTTGGATTTCCTCCTGGGAACTTTCAACTCTCTATTCTTGATTCTTACCTACAGCTCACACCTACACCCGGGTCTTCACTTCAGAGTGTTTGGTGGTTCTGCAGCCAAGCACAAGACTTAGTGACAACATAGAGCTTGCCTGTAGGACTGTGAGCTCCAGGAGACTGGAAAGCTTGGGTATCTGCCTCCTTAGCTACCATAGAGCAATGGCAGATGGATTCTTCTACACAATGTACAGGCTGTCTCAGAGAGCAGATGGACCATGGGCACAAAGAACCATGGCACTCTGGGGCGTGATCTCATGACTTCCAAGGTAGGAACTCTGATGCTTAGTGCTGTGCATTTTTGTGGGGCTTTATAGCAGAGATTCTGATGGGCCCTTCTCAGGGCAATGTCTCAGGACCAGAAACCATCTTTTTGGACAGGTAATGACAGTTTTCATGCCCTCTGCCTTGCTGCGTTTTCTGTGTGGTTATTAGTGTCTATGACTGTGGAATGTTGTTGATTAGTTTAGAAGTTGTTACTAGCTAGTTAAATTGTCCCCAGATCTGTGTCAGGTTTTAGCCACATAGAATCTGGTGCAGAGTTCAACTTCGACAGAGAGCTTTAACAGGGGCTCAGCCATCTTACACAGCTTCACGTAAGAGTGATGCTCAAGGGTAGAAGATTTGGCTTTTCCTAAAACATACCATGTTTTCCTTTGGAAGAAAAAGACTTTGTTTTCTTTCTCTTCGAAGTTTAGCACGATGTATGTCACACAGAGTAGGGAAGTCATGAAAGTGATAGATTTAAAGCCTGTGAGAGTGTCCTGCAGAACGCCTTCATCCTGGGCTCTAGGGGTGAAGGGAATCTCAAACAAGCTGAGAACTAATGCCAGTGGATAATCAATAGTACCCAGCATGCATCCCTGAAGTCTTTACATACATAAATCACAAAAGTCACAGCACTCTAGGTACTTTCAATGAACTATCCCTGATAAGTATCAATTTATATTTTCAAAACTAGACACAGATTTAGCTAGGTGAGAGACTAAAGCAGGAGGATCTCGGTGAGTTCAAGGCCAGCCTGGTCTACACGACCTGACCTACACAGGGACATATAGCAAGACCCTGTCTCAAAACACACAAACAAGGAACACTATTCACTTGAAGATTTGATTATTCTAAAAGTTAAAAATGAAATGATAGTTTATCCTATGCATTTATGATGCTTTGGCATCACGTGATTCCTTAAACTCTTTAGGAGCTTTTAGTTTTTAATTTTCTTTCTTTTTTTTTTAATCTCAGATTTCTGTGCATCAAATGCATTGGGCATTTGTACTCCTCTTTAATTATCAGAGAACAGGCACACTGAGTAACACATGCAAAGTGGACTCACCAATAAGACCAATGATCATACAAGGCAGGAAGTCCTTCTTCAAGAGAAACTACAGTTCCAAAAATACTTCACTTTCTTTCTCTGTGTGTGTGTGTGTGTGCGTGCGTGCATGCGTGCGTGCATGTGTGCGTGCGTGCGTGTGTGTGTGTGTGTGTGTGTGTGTGTGTGTGTGTGTGCACGGGCTTGTGTGCACATGCTTCCACGTGCTATGCCCACACATGAAGCTCTTTCTACCATGGGGGTTGGGCCCAGGTTTTCAGACTTGGTGGGAAATGACGTCACCTGCTGAGCATTTGCAGTGACCCTAACTGCAGAAGTTCGTGCTGTAAAAATAATTCCATTTTCCACTGGAAGACTCGAATTTCACACTAACTAAATAGTTCTCGTGATTTAGCCTTCTACTTTGTAATGTAATTAACTGTAGTATTTTCCCAGTTGCTTGGTAATTTTGACATTTCTACACTAGTATTATTTGTTCTCTAGCTTTAAGAACTAAAATGTTTTGTCTTATTTTGGTTACATTTGTTATTATGAGTTCAAATGGCCACCATAGGAATAGCGTAACATTCACCATATGTTTAGTTGGTAGAAAACCAAACTTTGGGATGGCAAAATGCTTTGAACATTAGCTTTACGATCCGATCAGGACGGACATGCTAAGATGGCTGCCTTAAAATATTGATATTAGATATCTCTGGTGTGGCTTCTTATTGCTCTGAGCAAAAAGTTTAAGCTTAGAAAATCCAGGTTGATTCTCCCTCTACTCAGCCCTGCTTCCTCATACAGAAAGCAGAAATGAAGATTTGCGTAGGGCCATTGATCTGTAGCACAAGTTGGCATGTCTTTCTCCGCCTCGTCAGGAAGGAGGTCTGCTCCCCAGCCCTCCTCTTGGGACATGAGGAATCATATTGATAGTGCTTTCAAACATAGTCTTCTGTCCTTCATGTTTTGTCATTGCTGTTTTGGTATTGTTGTTTGTTTGAGGCAGGGTCTCACTCTGTAATTCATGGTGTCTTGGAACTCACTGTATAGCACAGCCAGGACTGAATCCATGTTAATTCTCCTGCCTCCGTTTCAGGCTTCTCAATTCCAAGATTACAGTTGTGAGGCACTACACCCAACCAACAGCCTCGCCAAAGTCTCTGCAAAGGGTCAGAGGAGGGTGTCCTAGATCCCTCGGTGCTGTGTTTTTGTCACCTGGCTTTCTCTTGATCACAGTCAATGTTTGGGTGCTTATTAGAATGTCCTAGACAGATGTAAATCAGATATTGAGTCTCGTATGATCAGTTACAACAGTAGTGGGAAAATGATGTTCTCAGTTGATGTGA
The DNA here is from genome assembly GCA_030674055.1 of Rhabdomys pumilio. Taxonomy (NCBI): domain Eukaryota; kingdom Metazoa; phylum Chordata; class Mammalia; order Rodentia; family Muridae; genus Rhabdomys; species Rhabdomys pumilio. The sequence continues at coordinate 71,102,692 of JANHMN010000009.1, forward strand.
CACCTTACAGCTGCACCTTTATGCTCTATCAAATGTATAGTAAGTGACAAATTTAATAATTAGCTCACGTCAGCCCAGCATAGCAAAAGTATACTGGGGGTATGTGTGAAATAGGACACAGCTCATGCCTCCAATGAAAACTTCAACTACAGTTATTAAATAATATTACTAATAAGTTAGTTGAGACGTTTTTTAGATTTGGGATATTATGACCAGCACAGAGAAGTCCTATGTGCTTTTTTCTGACCAGTTTCTTTGAAAGACATTGATTGATCTTGCATAGCTATGCTACAATACTACAATGAAGCTAAGACAGGAAGATTGCTAAGTTTAGCGCCTGCCTGGGCTACAGTGAGTTCAGGGACAGCTAAGGGAACTTACTGAGATGTTTAAAATTGAAAACAAGGGGAGACCAGAAGCGATGGTGCTGCTGTCAATTCCAGCACTTGAGGGAGAGACAGACTCAGGCAATCTCTCTGAAGCATGAGACACCCTGGTCAAAATAGAGTTTCGGGCTTGCCAGGGCTACAGGTGAGCCTTTGCACACAAGTACCGTAAGGAATGGTTCCGTCACAGGATGTTTGGCTTGTAGAATGTTTGAATAAAAATATAATAGAAAAAAGCTTTCAGAGAAATTTTAACCTGACTGACTACTGAATATTACTTGTGGGTCACTAGAAGGTCACCCCGCCCTGCCACGATGACCCCTCTGTGTGTGTCAGACTGCGTCAGACTGGAGACCTCACACAGGCTAGGCGAGAGCTCATCTGCTGAGCCACAGCACCTAGCTTCTTTTGTTCAGTGGTTTTACCTCAGCTTGCTTTGGGTGCATCTCATGGTTGACCTGCTTGAATGGCTACACAGTTGTGGTTTTATGTGCTGTGAGGTCAAAAGACTTCATATGTTTTTTTTCTTTTTTTTCTGTCAAATTATAAGTCTAAAAGATGATTGCAGTGGACATGGGATATTCTCCCTCATTTCTTTTCTAAACTCACTGGGCTCATTCCATATCCCCTCTGAGCATTCTCTACAGCTCCTCCTCCCTCCCTCAGACCCCTCCCCTGGTTAGCCCCCTTTCCTAAAGTGCTTGCTCTAGTTCTCCTTGAGAGCTACAGAATTCAACATTGTATCTGCTCATTTAAAGGATGCTCATTTACTCTTCCCACAGTATGTGATACATGTTCCATTTTACAGATTTGGCAACTGAGTCTTGTAGATGATATGGCAGAGCCATGTAATGTAAAGAACTACAGTTTTGTCCAATATGGTAACCTCTTAACTAGCTGACTCTGATCTAAGGAGATATAAAAATGTCATTTCCTGCTGTGCTTAATGTCTTATCTCACAGATTCCTGAGAGTCTTGTTGTGTCTCACATTATGTAAAGAACACTTTAATTTAGGTTGAACTCTATAGCTTTATGGGTTTATCAATGCATTTGTTTATTCTCTGAGCAATTCAGCAATAGGCTGAAATTAAAATGAATAACAATATCGAATGGACAGGTGGTCTTAAGTAGATGGGTAGACATGGGAAATAACAGTATGTACAAGAAAAACAATAGGGTTTGGGGTATGCATGTTGCATGTGGTATGTGCACGTATGCATGTATCATGTTCAAATGTATCTGTGGATGCATGTAGGCCAGAGGTTGACATGGGGTCTTCCTTGATTATATATTGAAGCAGTGTCTCTTCCTTCAATCCAGAGCTGGATAATTCAATCAGTCCTGAATTTACATGGGTACTGGGGATTTGAACTCTGGTCATCATGCTTGCAAGAACTTTACCTGTGTAGCCTCCATGACTGTCCATGTTAAAACCAAGATGCCTACTGGGTGACAGACTCCCTCTCCTGCCTGCAGGGACACACAGGTGATGCCACCTGAGACACCTCTGACAGAATAAGGACAGAATTTTTTAAAAATTTGTCTATGTTACAGTGTAAATAATCTTTTAGGTAACTTTGTAAAATTACACATTCACTAAAAATGAATCATTTTGTCCACTCATGTAAGAAATGATTCTCTTTAAAATATAGTCACTTCCCTTTATTCCCGCTGTCCTCCCTTCCACTCTCCTGCCCTCCCTTCCTCTTTCCCTCTCTCTCTCCCTCCCTCTCTTTAACCCTCCTCTCTCTCCCACTCTCTTCTCTCCCTCCCTCACTTTTTCCTCTATCCCTCCCTCCTTTCTCTCTCCCTCTCTCCCTCCTTTCTGTTTCCCTCCTTCCTCTCTCCTTCCTCTCCTTCCCTCCCTCCTCCCTCTCCCTTTCTTTCTCTTTTGTCATTTCTTTCTCCCTTTCCTCCTTCCCTTTCCTCTCCTTCTCCCTTTTTCTCTCTCTTCCCTTCCCCCAGCTCTTTCATCCTCCAAGCTCTGCCCCTGAGCTGTAACCCCAGCTCTAATTTTACTTTTTAATTTTCAGATAAGATCTAAGTTGCCCAGGCTGGACTTGAACTCACTCTGTAGAACAGGCTACACTTGAAGACTGTAGACCATTCTCCTGCTTCAGTGTCTTGAATAGATGTGATTACAGGCCCGTGACACCAGACCGGACTCTTTGTTCTTATTTTCAGTCCCTACTTCCCAAATCCTGATAAGTTTGGGTTTATTCTATCTCCCAGTTACATTTTCCTTATTGTAAACTTCAAACAAACCAGTCTTTTGTTCGTTGCTTCAGTGTGCTGTTTATTTGAGGTACAATCTTTACATGTTGCCCATACATGCCTAAAACTTACTGTGTAGACAAGGCTGTCTATGAACCCCTTATCTTCTTGCCTTCATCTCCCAAGTTCTGGAACTATAAGCATGCATCACTATGCTGGTCTTCTAAGACTGTTTGTGACAAGGTCTTCCTGTATAGGCTTGACCACCCTGGAGCTCTCTATGTAGACCAGGTTGACCTTGAACTCAGATACTCAGTCCCTCCTGAGTGCTGGGAATAAAGGTGTGTGCCACCACATCTGGCTCCCAAGACAGTTCTTAACATTCTCCTGCTCCTAGTCACATACGATTTTTTGACTAAAGGCTTTCTCATGGGCTGAGTGTTAGGGGATGAAGCAGGGAAGGAAGTCGTGTGTATTTTCTTCACTGCCAAAATGTGAAGCAGATATTGACAATTATTTTATGTTGGTGATAACATTTTATGGAGTTTCAAAACAATACAGAAAAGAGTGCTGCTTAAACCGATAGAGAATTATTCATTGAGGGCCCGTGTTTTTAAAAAGACATCAGAACTGGAGCTCTGTCCCTTGGTCTTGATTTTGCTCTAGCTCTGGGAGTCCTTGGAAAATGTCAGTGCCTGCATCCTGATGTGTAGGTCTGTATGTAAAAGCTGGCACAGAGGTGGGCCTGACTGTGGACATCTATAATCTCTGCACTCAAGAAGCTGAGGCAGGAGGATGGTGAGTTTGATGCCAGCCTAGGCTAGAGAGTGAAACCTTGTCTCAAAAATAAATAAGGCAAACAGACTTGTTCCGGGTCATAGGAACTGATGGAAACTTCTGGTCCTTCAAAGTCATTACATTTAACTCATTGTTTAAACCTTTGCTTAGACAACCTGTATGAAGATAGACTTATATACAACACAACACTTATCTGCACAATGTCAAATGTGACTTGAGCCATGCCTAGCTAACCACCAGCTTCCTGTACTCTTCAGCAAATCCACCCCAGCTCCCAGACACAGCAGACTGCCAGGACGCAACACTTCCGGTTCTCTAGCACTGCCCAGACCCAGAGTTTGGCAGCCCAGCTCCATGTCTCTCCTTCTTTAGCCACTTTGGCTTTGAAGATCAAGTATGCCGCTTGATCCCAGTTCCTTTCTTGTATTGTTGATCAGAATCCTTTAGGTGTGCATTTATGTGTCTGCATATATGTATTTGTGCTAGGATGTGAACATATACATATATGTGCACATAAGTATGTACCTCTGTCTATATATATATGTATATACATACATATGTATATTACTACATATACATATATATAATATATAATATATATACATAATATATATGTGTATATATGTATATATACATATATTACTATATATATAAATACATATATATGTGTTTGTATATATATACATACAAATATATATGCATATATATATTTGAACATGTATGTTTGTCATGTATGTACATAAATATGTATGTATTTATGTCTATGAGTGTGAGTAGGCATCTATATACACATATGTATGCATCTGTATGTAAATGTACACATATGTATAAATATAATACAATTTGTTCCTCAGTCATGGGACTCTCTTTTCTGCTGTGGACTCTTATGACACACACTTGGTTACAGAGTTTTATGCTTCTTAGTGAATATTTGAAAGCACAGTTGTAATGTGGTATCCCCTTCACTTCAAAAGAATCTTCTAAACTTTTTTTAAATGCAATCATTTTCCAGTTTATCAACATACACATCTGCACCTGCTGTTATCTGTCCCTAGATTTTTTAGCACTTGCACGTGTGCACAGAAGCTAAAATTTATTCTTGTAGTAGAACTACTAGAACCTTTGTAATATCAAAATTACCATATGCCTTACTTGTAACAGCTGTCTTACATAGCATCACTTTTACGGCCATTAATGCTTTAAATTTATGATACCAGTGATGTATTTTTAGTGATAAATCTCCCCCATATATATGCACAAATTATATATATATGTATATGTATGTGTATGTGTATGTGTATGTGTATGTGTATGTGTATGTGTATGTGTATGTGTATGTGTATGTGTATGTGTGTGTGTGTGTGTATGTGTATGTATATGATGTATATGTATATGATGTATATGTATATGTATATGTATATGTATATGTATATGTATATGTATATGTGTGTGTGCATGTGTGTGTTGTGTTACTTTTGTGTGTAAGCATATTTTTTCTGGTTTCAAGTCAGTTGGTATTTTAGTGTCTAAAAATGTTTATCTTCATAATCTCTTGTAGCTTAAAAATAAAGATCATTATTGGTATGATCTATATAGCTCATAATGTAAGTACAATCATAAAATGAAAAATTCCCTCCTGAAAGCACGTCTTCTACATAACAGATTAGGATTTTTAAGGTATTGGGATTTAAGGTAGCACCAGATTGTGGGCAGTCTTTATTTAAAGCCTTCTCTACAGAAATGTATTTGTGAGTGGCAATCATACCGAGGATCAATATAAATGTTTTTAAAGTCACATTCTTGGAGGATATTCATTGACACTCAGGGTGATACGACACGTGACACCGTTAGTGTTCTAAAACACAAGGTTACAGAAAAAACTAGTATTTCTTCTGATGCTAATAGAATTAGGTAGTGAGCCGATCGACTAGAAAGCATAATCAAAATTAGGCCAGTATTCAAAGCACACTTCCCCCTTCGTTTTGTAATGCACGCCCGTGGGTCTTTATGTAGTATTGCCTTTAGAGATAACAAATTTTCACAGACTTAGGAAGCAATAAAATGCATTTAACACTAAATCTTTACTGAGCATAGTTTAATCTTTCTCTGATGCAGAAAGCACTTTATAATTTTATAGCTCGGCAGGCTCATTATTGTGTGCTGGTTATTATCCTGGTGAAGGGTCGGAGCCTTGGTGAATCACCAGCACTCGCTGAGAACAGCTCAGCCAGCGCAAGGCCAGCGTGTGTCTGTGTATTTTATCTTAAGATATATACTTTTTCCTACTTCCATTTCTCCAAGGTTTTGATTTCTGCCCTTCGGTATTCTCCCTAAATATATACATCACCCTCTTGAAATTTCCTTAACAAAAATACAATTTCAGGCTTTCTAGATGTGAAGACCATGACAAAGTGATTTTATAGCCAGTTCTGAAAGTGACTAAACTTGACAAGAGTTGTGCTTTATGACAACCTCTGCTTTCATGTCCCCAGCCTGCTTTTATATCATCATTTTTTTCCACCCCAAATATGAACAATTTCATATCTCAGGATTGGCAGAAAACAAATCCCTTTCTCAGGAATACATCTTAATGGAAAAAAAAAAGCACTCCCTGTAACTCACTTGAGCCTTAACACCGTACTCTGTAATATTCAATTTCTCACTCCCCAGCAACTCGGAGCTTTGCCTTTCTTTTTAGTTCATGTTCATAAAGGTTGGGAAAGAATTAGTGTTATGGAAATAAACCAGATTAAAGGGGAATGTGGATCAGATTTGGTAACAGATGGTGTTGTGGAAATTAAAGGTTCTTTGCGAACGGCCATGGCAGCAGCTTGCCTCTGTTCTCTGTGTCTCCCTTCCGCGCACTTGATAGACGGGTATAAATCACCGCAATCCTGTCTTGACAGCCAATTTCAAGAATTTGATCTGGTTAAAGACATGGCTTTTCTGCTCCACGAGGAAACCTGCCTTAGTTTTATTATCATGCGGTACCTTTTCCTCTTTGGAAATCGGGCTCACCTGCCTCTTCTTAATGAAATTTTGCTTGATTACAGTTTTAGCTCCTTAGTGTTAATTACTTTTTCTTTCAGTTCTGTATTTCCTAATGTCTCTGAGGGAATTTATTTTCTTTCTCCTCCACCCTTTTGATTCATACATGTTTTTATGGTTTTTCCAAAAATGTTATTCATTTTTAGAATTGTCAGAGTTATTCTTTGGGATTCTTTCCGTGAGAATTCTAATGACCAAAAGCATTAATGAAGAATCAACTTTGGTTTTCTTCTTCTTCTTTTTTTTAAATTGTTTTTTATTCACTTAAATAACAGGTTTCCTTATGACTGTTTCATGTTCTCGTTTGGGTTGACCATCTTTCTACCTCTTCTTCTCTCCCCATCTCCTGACTAAAATGTTTATTTTAAGGAGAAAGGTGTTGGTTGCAGCATAGTAAATTTTCCTAATCCGAAAAAAAAATTGAAAGTTTCCAGAAGGAATCCTTAAATATAACAATATCTTAACAAAATATTAATTAAAAACGTGTGTGGTACAGGCTGCCTCCCTCAATCAGGTAAAAGAAACTCACCAAGTCACAGACTTGGGTACAGTACCTATAACCAGCCTGCTTCTGAATTGACCTGTGCCGAGCCAGGAAATCAGAATTAAAATATGGTGTTCAGACACTAGACGTCTACATGGCTGGAGATAGCAAACAAATTGTGTGAATCAGTTCTACACAGACCACTGGGGTCTGCTGCACTCAAGAGACCAGTCCTAAGATTGTCTCTTGCAAATCCAAGTGGTTTTGGGGCTCTCTACCTATCCCAGAAAAGAAAACAGAAGAAAGGGGCCCAAACCACGGGCCAAAACAATCTGCAGAAATGAAGAGAGGATTCCCTGAGGGGGCTGCCAGCAGTTGGTAGAAACAGCTTCCTACTGGCAGTCAAATCAAATGTAGTAACAACTCAAAGGCTCCCTGCTGCTAGCTGACAGCGTGGTGTCACACACTGGGACAAACAACCACTTAAACGCTGATTGCACAGAATTGCCCTTTCTGCCAGCACCTCCCACCTCAGGGAGGAATGAGCAAAGAAGAGTCACTTCTAGGAACAGACCAAGAAGCTGTCTGCCCAGTCCATCACAGAGGGTCACTGCTCTGTCCTGGGTCCACCAGGGAACTAGTCTTCCCTGAATGTCAGTGGTCCTCAACCTATGGGTTGTGACCTCTTTGGGTGATTGAATGACCCTCTCGTGAGGGTCTCATACCAGATACCCTGCATTTCAGATACTGATTCGTAACAGCAGTAGCAAAATTACAGTTGTGAAGTAGGAACGCGAAATAATTGTATGTTTGGGGGTCACCATCATGTGATGTACTGTGTTAAAGGGTCACAGCATTAGTGTGGTGTCTACAGCTTCACTGTGATGGGACAAGTGTTTGTGATGATTCTTTGTTAACGCACACACATACATGCACATACACACATGCACAATGTCTCAATGTTAACTGACTGTGTGTGCTTTTATGTCAGACCTTGCTATCAGGATCTACTTGAAGGCACTATTAGTGTGGTTTTAGTGGAATCCAATGCATTTTTAATAAGATCTATCTATCTATCTATCTATCTATCTATCTATCTATCTATCTATC
>JANHMN010000009.1:71119830-71182821 GCA_030674055.1 Rhabdomys pumilio
GCAGTGCATAGTAGGTTCTGTTCATACATTTCTCATAGATTTTAGGAAGTGATAAAATTTAGACTAATGTTTCTCTAATATGCTTATGTTTTAAAGCCCCTCAGCAATCTCTCCAACATGTGGCTTACTGCCTTCTTTCTCCAGAATTTCTGCTTCATTAGACTTGTGGTGGTCCCTGAGAACTTACATCCCTCAAAAACTGCCAAGGATGCTGATCCTACCAGTCCAAGGGTTGCAGTTTGAGAAATACCACTCTTGACATATTTATCATGAACTCGACATGTAGTTTCCTTGTAGTTAGGTATATGTTCCCCATGTTTATGAATGAACTTATGCAAAAATTATACCAAGAAAATTGCAGTTAAGTATAAAACAAACCTCCAAAGAAATACCAGTGATGCATAACCAAAACTTAACAAATCTGTAGATCTAGAAAGAACATGATTACCTCCTATGCAAAATGTTGAATGATTGGAATTTATATCTACTTCCTTAAACTAATCATATACATATATAGAACTCATATACATATATATATATATGCAGAAAATTAATTTTCACTTTTTTATTTCCTTGTGACACACTTTTGAAGTGTATGAGGAGAAGAAAGTATAATCATTTATTAAGAGTCTGAAGCAAACCAATTTCTGCTCCTGCTACACACACACACAGAGAGAGAGAGATAGGTAGATAGAGAGAGGGGGTATAAAGATAAATAGATGGATAGATAGATAGATAGACAGACAGACAGACAGACAGACAGACAGATAGAAATAGGCAGGGAGAGAGACACATAGATGATGTGACTGTGCTAGGATTGAACTTAAGGTCTTCTGTATGTGCTCTACAATTGGGCCACACCTCCAGCCCCTAATTTACATATGATCAGCAGCCAGTCTAACTTCTCATGTATCTGCACTTTTCAAGCTTTTCTGATTATTAGAGATCTACAAGCAATATTCTTAAATATTTTTTCAGGACCTGAGCCCCTAATATCTGTATTATTTTGTTTTGGGTATTGCCAGGGCAAAAAAGGGATTTTTGGCAGCTTCCTAGGTGATTCTTAATGTAGAGTTTGGGTGACGAGTCAGTGCCCTGAGCTCTGTTAATATACCAGTGGTCTCAGAGTGTGATGGCTGTGTCAGAACTGTCAGCATCACCAAGAAATATGTTAGCTATGCAAACCCTTGGCCTCCTCCTAGGCTAACCCAATGAAAGTCTCTGGTGTGAGCTTGGAAGTCTAGAGTCCACGAAGTCCCTAGGTGCGGAGGTTGAAGAATGCTACCCTGAATCACATTGATGTTGATGTGACATCTTACCATACATCTGAGGCTCTTTGTGAAACATAAGTAAAGTCAGATTACTCAGACCCTTAATGGTCGTAACATCTTGACTTTTAAGTTAGCAAGGAGATATTGCTTACTAAACACTAATACTTTTGACATATTTTAATAAACGGTGATTCTAGAGTATAATATTTGCCTGTGGAGTAACTCTCTGCCCTTGTTTTTTCTCATGTTTGGCACTGGATTCTGGGTTTGAAAGACAGCTTCATACATGCTAAGTCCATGCTATAAACATGGTATACTGTTAGATTCCACACCTTCCCCTTTCATCTGTGTTCTTTCTTGCAGTGTCCTTACTGGTTGAGAGCACAGGGTTTACAGACAGAGTACAAACATGGCGGCTGAGTGTAAGGCTCATTTTTAGACTCATGCTTATTTTGCCTGAAACTCTAGGCTCAACTGAACAATTTTTGAAAAGCATATACTGTTCAAGACTGAAATACTTTTAGGCCTTGAAACAACTTTTGAAAAGCATCTGTTCAAGACATCATAGCAGTTACATAATGAAGCAGATAACTCCACAGAGTCTTGTGGTTTGAAGAGAAATAAATCCAGGTTCATATAGAGTATTCAGGAACTCATTCACCACTAAAAGCTGCATCTTCCCATTTTCTGGGTCAGAAGACCATGCTTTATTTTTTTCCTATCAAAATCCTCCAGCCAATGGATCATCTTTTAAACACCCACACCTAGCACCATACTAGGGACAATGCTTAAGGACAAATGAAATGCAAAGTCACAGGTAGAGGTTGAAGGTGTGGCTCAATGACCCAGCATGGACTATTAGCATGGACAAGTCCCTGGATTCAATTTCTTTTCCCACCGCCAGGGACAGCAATAAAATACATAAAGGTATTTATTGGGGCACTTGCACCAAATACATCTTCTTCCCATCGACTGACAATTGCAAAAATTAAGCATTAAAACCAACTCAAATCTTTGATTTGTTTTAGCAGCCATTGGCCAGCATTTCTATAATCTCAGGATTGCAGAGTATATAAAATTCAAATTTCTAGAATGGCTAGTAATTTTTGCTAAATTTGGATAGTTCTTGACTTGACATGAAGATAAATGTTTCAGGATACATGAACAAATACAGGCTAGACTGATATAAGTAGTAGACTCTCAAGGTGAAAAGCAGTACCATTTACCAACAAGTATTTTCAGAGCCTTCATAATCCTGTCACTGTGCTGGACAGAATTTCATCTTCTCAACATTTTCTGGATATCCTATACGTCTAGGTGAATTCTTCCTATACAAGCCCCTTTCTTTATGACGGCATTGACTTCTGAGAATAGCAGTGCTTACTCTTCAGTGCTCTTTGTTGAGACAATATGTCAGAGGAAAAGAATATTAGTAGTTGTCAATAGATTATTACTTTCACATAAACAGTGTAGTTACTGACTGAGCAGGCAGTGGCACAGAGCCACTAGTGTTCTGGGTGTGATTAGCCTTTAGGATGCCGGCCGTAACCCAGAGCTCAGAGGAACAAGGCACAGGATGATGCTTGGCATGGATGCAGAAGGCTGGATTTTCCTCCCCATTGGAGAGCGTGAGTTTCAAGGATTTTGAGCAGAAGACAGAGATGTCACTGTCCCGATTAGCACTCTGGTCTTGCCCACCTGGCTGTGCTTGGAGCTGGCAGCTGGGCCACACGCGGCAAGGCTACCCTGCTAGCTACATCACCAGGCTTCACACTGTGCCTCTCACTTAGCCCCAAAAAGGCAGTGAGGCAACTAAAGGGATTAAATTGTGAAAGTATAATGTAATAATTAGGACGGTAATCGTAAGGAAGATTGGAACGGACCCACCTTTTTGTGGCCAAACAGTGGAAAGTGACTGAACTCCAAAGATGTTGAAAGATCTCAGGCACATTTCAGCCGAACATGTCCGTGTTCCTGTGAGGAAGGGGCAGAGTATGGCTTTGTGGACTGAGGGCAACATCGAAGCAAATTATCATTGACAGGTAGTACTGTTCCCTTCCCCTCCCTGTGAACTCTTCAGGGAAGGAGCAGAGATTACATAACTCCCCTTGAGAACCAGGCCTGCTTACTTCTGTCTCACAGCCCCAATGGCCAGGACATTATGTAAGTGTGACTTCTGTCCCACCAGGGTCTGGTTCTGGTCTCTGTGACTTCCTGAGGGACATGTGTATCCAAAAGCTAATCTTTGTGCAGTGCCTCTTAAGAGTTTTGATTTGGTGGATTTAGTTGATTACTGATGGGTAAGAAATGTAAGATTTCAGAGGATGGACAAGAAAACACATCCTGATTTTATGGACTAAAATGTAGCCCAGATCTAAAACTGAAAGTAAAACCAATTATAATCTTTAAAGTAAAAACGTGTTTTTTTAAAGAGTTGAACTGAAACAAACAAACCAACAAACTACCCCCACAAAAACAAAAACAAAAACAAAAACAAAACAAAACAAAAAACCAAACAAAGGTCACAGTGCTATACCCTGCCTCCAGCATTTGGGAAAGCTTAGAGAGACGCTGTAAATGTGAAACAGGCCTAGTCTATGTAGTAAGAACCCACCTTAAAGAAAAAGATAAAAGGAAAAACAGAGGATTGGTTAAGTCATGAAGTTGAAACTAAACATACACTGAGGCATGCTCTGAGAAAACTATTGAGAATTATCTTTTCCAAAGCTGACTATGGAACCTCACATTTGAAAAGGTAATTAATTACGGATTTCACTGAATGTCTAGCACGAAGGCATATTCTGTTTATTAATTATTATTGAAGAACTACTGGAAAGGTGAGAAGAGCAGGATTCAAGGCTTTGGCTTTTGAGGGCATCTTGCTTAGTTTGTGGGGAGCTAAGGATGCAAACCCAGGTCTCATATATGCTAAGCCTGCAGTTTCCACTTGGCTATACCCCAGCCATTAAGATATATGAAAAATACTTGCATAGACTTTGACACTTCTGTCAAACACAACTCTAACAACTGCTAGGATTGAAAAGGGTGCTGTGCTTCCGTTGTTAGTAATTTGGGAGGTAGGAGGCTATTACCCTCCCCAACCCCCAATTCTACTTCTGGCTGTTGTAATTCATATATAAATAGGAAAGGTTTTATTCTTTGTGTGTGTGTGTGTGTGTGTGTGTGTGTGTGTGTGTGTGTGTGTTGATGTTGCTTTTCCTTGTGCCTAGCAATTTTCTCTGGATTTTTTTTTGGAGGGGAGGGTATAAGGGGAAGGAAAACATACACAAAACAAGTCAATGCATGTTCCATTACTTAATTTAACAGAAAATGCTAGGCTGTTAAAGCTTTTATTCCAATATTAGAATGAAGAGAATAGCTTATATACACAAAGCCACCCCAAGTGCTTATTGGAATGCTAGAGATAACGTCCCCTGGCATTGCAAAACCTAAATCATATGCTTGAGCATATAGGATTTGGGGATGAGATGCTCAATGGTCAAGGGGAGAAGGTTTACCTAGCATATGTAAGGCTAGCAATGTAGGTTTATGTCTTGTCAAGGCATACGTGGACACACATGCACACACACATGTATACACACCACACATGCACACTCACATGCACACACACACCATATACACGTACACTCGCATTCACATACAAATAAAACAAAACACAGAAAAAAAAATTTAAGAATCCAGAATTTTGGACCTTGCATTAAACATTGAGTCTCCTACTGAGCCTGATGGTGCATGCTTTCAGTCCGAGCCCCCAGAGATGCTGAAATGAGAGGGGATGAGTTCAAGGCTAGCTTGGGCTACATAGTGGGATCCTATCTGTGTAAAAAGCACTTAGGAGTAGCTCGTGGCCTCACACTTGCCTGGCATACATAAGGTCCTACCTTTTATCTTTCACACTTCAAAAATAAGTAACTTAGTGGTAGAAAAAAACAAAATTACTTTCATGCCTAAGGCTACTTCTTTGTTCTATTTCTTTGGACTAGAACAGGGAAATAGGCTCAGATATTTTGGTCATCCTGATAAACCCTTAGAAACAGTGATCGAGTGAGTGATCACCACGGGACTCTGTTTACCGCCTTCCTTGTTCTTTGACTATCTATGTTTATTGTCTTGCTTGCATCTACTGCATTGCTAGTTCCTCAACCTAGAACTGATCTTAATACTTGCATCAAATTAAAGTCGTATAAAAGCAAAGAGAAGGAGGAGGGATGGGATAGGAGGCTTATGGGGGGATGGGGAAAGGGATAACATCTGAAATGTAAATAAAATATCCAATAAAAAATCACACACACACAAAAAGCATCAGTGTGGGGCATAAGGCTTGAAAATCTGTTGGGACAGATTCTAATTTGAATACTGAGGCCTTTGTCAGTACTTTGAACTTCCAGACTTTTAAACAGCTTAAGAAATTTAATGAAACAAATTATATAGACCATAGACTCTAAGGCATATTTCATTCCCAAGATACTTAACCTCTGCCTAGTCCAGTACTTCTCAAAATCTTCTGACCAGACCATTAGCAACCAAAGGAACAACAATCCATATGTATAAGTATGTTAAGGTCGCATGTCAGGATTTATGGGTGAATAAAATGTCCTATTTTCTTATTGGACCAAACACACTTTCAGTGGCAGGGAGGTCTCTTCTGCTGTTTTCATTTTGGAATTGGAGAGTTTGTGCCCCAAAGTAGCAGTGGAAAACACATCTAGCGGTAGCCTACAGCCCAGTCACTTTCCCTTCCACCTCTACCCTACCATCTTGTTCTATTTGTGTGTTGTCACCAAGAACACACCTCATGACTAGTGTTCACCAGCTGTTCTAGTTAGGGTTTCATTGCTGTGAAGAGACACCATGACCAAGGCAACTCGTATAAAGGACAACATTTAATTGGGGCTGGCTTACAGGTTCAGAAGTCCAATCCATTATCATCAAGGTGGGAACATGGCAGCATCTAGGCAGACACAGAGATGAAAAGATGGCTGACTTCCAGGCAGCTAGGAGAAAGATCTCAAAGCCCACATCCACAGTGACATACTTCCTCCAACAAGGCCACACCTACCCACAAAAGGCCACACGTCCTAGTAGTGCCACTCCCTGGGCCTAGCATATTCAAACCACCACACCAGCAACAGGATTTGGTCCAGTCCCACTTTGCAGAAGATGTCTTCCCAGAGAGGTTACTCAGATGTGGCTAGACTTGTGCCACCTTGCCAGGTAAAGTGAGGGTCACAGGTACTCAAGATCTTGGCTGTTTGGCAGTTGTTCCATGTCATCTCCTTGGCCCCTTCACAAATTCTTTATTAGAGAGTCACATCCTCCAGTGTCCATAGCCTCAGGTACAAAGTGCATTGATAGAGTCTCACTGTATACCCTAAATATGAAGAGAAAGATCAGACGCTGGCTTGAAGGGCTTGCATTGCAGAGAAATGACACCTAGCCCCCTGCACTTGGTGCTGCCAACTGCTTCTGCCCTGTGAATTGTTTTTCGAGACTCTTTGTGGAAGCAAGTTTTATGATCCTGGAGGAAGGTCTTGCAATAATGTGAAATGTATGTTTTGTTTTTTAACCACTATGCATGATCATAGTTAGACCTTTTACAGTAGTAGAAAAAAATGAGAACCCACACACTGAGAGAATGTATCCTATAAGCTACCAAAGGAATCTGTTAAAATATCTCCTACTTAAATAGTGCATAGAAAAAATAATTATAGCACTTTATAGTAAATGTCAACTTAAAAGCTCAGCTATGCTCTACAATTAAAATCCAAAATAATACAGGAGTGTCTGAATTGACTTGATAAATCTCTGTGTGATAATCAGCTTGGAGGCAGAATTGAAGGCAAAAGTAATATTTCAAAAGAATTGCTGTCTGTAATTCGTTTGCTTTAACTTAGAACTTGAACTAGTTTTTGTGGTAAGTTTAATTGGCTTTTCTGCTTTTTCTTGCAGTTGATTCTAATTCTGGCTAATCTGTTTGGAATTGCATTAATGTTGCAAATTCTAAATTACACATGTGATCTCATGCCTATATTATCCCTTGCTGGTCTCATGTTTATTTTCATAGTAAAAATATTGTAGATTTTCCATGTGGGTGGAAAGTGCACCCTTCTCCGTCTTTGACTGAGAGAGCCAGCAGGTACAGATTCATTTCCCAAGATTTGCCCAGACTCTCAGTGAAACTGTTTTATTGCTTGCACTGTTGAAGGACGTTGGTCAGCTGACTTCTGCAAGAAGCAAACCAGACAGTAGAAGTTAGATTTCTTAGAATATGAGCTTCCTGACAGTGTGTGGGCAGGGCATCTTCTCTGTCCAGCTGCTTAAAAAATAAAAATACTTCAAGCCTGGATCATAAGAACACAAGGGCCGGGCTCCATTGGACTTGCTGGCCATAGTTGGGCTACATTCTGTCTATACCCAAATGCTCCTGCTGGCAACTGTGTAGGCTGCACTAAGCAATAAGGTTCACACTGCAGGATTTTCTAATCAGCTTGTGTATGCATCCCTTATTTAAAGAGATGTTAAGGTCACAATGTTGATGGTTTTTGAAATTGTCACCCCAGGTTTGTGAGTCTTTTTATTTTCTCAAGAATCAGAATTTTTTTTAGTATTTCTATTGTTTGTGTGTTTGTTTTCTTTCTGGTTTAGTCCTGTATAGACTATTTACCTATGAGCATTATGACACAAGTGTGTGTGCACATATGTCTATGTGTATATATACATGTGTATGTTTGGATACATGTGGATATGTACATATGTTTACATGTATGTATATATACACATAAATAAATGTGTGCATGTATAGGTACATATCTGTGCATACATACATATGTATATGTGCACATATATGTTTGTGTGTATATGTTCAGGTACATATATGTGTATATATACATGTATATGTTCTGATGTGTGTGTGCATATATAAATACATGTATTTATATGTGGCTAGATATACACATATGTGTGATGGTATATCTATACATATATGAGTATGGTTATATGTAAGCATATATATGGGTAGTAGCAAGTGAAACATAAAATAGAATCAGTGCAAATTAAGATAAAGTAATTAATGCTTGATTCAAAAAGTTGGCTTTTTGTATTATGTAAAGCCAGAGTGATGATTCTCAGAGATTAAGTCGAAATCATCTCACTGTGTAGCTTCCGCTGGCCTTAAACTCTCAATTTTCCTGCCTCAGCCTCCTGAGTGTAAGCATTGCAACAGTACTATGCCCCATATATTCTCAGGATTGTCTAGGGCTGGCAAATACAAACTCAAAGATCCTTACTGTATTGTTCCCTCTCTGGTTTTACAATAGAAACTCCCATTTCAGAAGCAAGAACATGTCGTATTGTTTGTGTATATTTTAGGAATATGGCGTACACACATTGCATTTTTGAAAGCCACTTGAATGTGTGTATTATTTTGATGTCTAGTTTTTAGTGTCTGCTCAAGCTGGGAGTCAGTTGATAAGAACTCTGCTGTGTGAGGGTGTGAGGGATTTAGAAGTGAAATTCTAATACTCAGCAGTGAGACATTTACTTCATTCTGTGGTATTGGTGACTGAACCCAAGGGTCTTGACCCTTTGGAGGCAAAGGTAAGATGAGCTATAATTCCCAGCTGCACTGAAACTCCTAGCATCACATTTAATGCCTGGCTGTATACACTGCCAAATTATGCGAGCGGAATTAACCTTTTAAGTCATCTCTCTGCAGTATATCCAGGCTACGTTCCACCACCGTGCCACTTCAGGGTGTTTGGGGAAAAGTGAGATGATATGATGTGATACCACATGTATTATTATTATCTCATTTTTAAGTTATCGCAGGGTAAGGATGTATATAGGTCAACCATAGAGCAGTTCCCTGCAATACACAAAGTCATACCTCCCGTCCCCAGCACTAAAACGAGCAATTATGCAATGGGCTTTGGTTATGACTTAGTTGGCATTCATGAACTTCTGGGCTACCCATCGTCAGCACCACAAGGAATCCAGGAGTCGCAGCACATGCACGTAACCCTAGCACTCTAACGGTGGAGGCAGGAGGATCATGAAGTTCCTCACCCATGCAGCAATTATCAGGCCAGCCTGGGATATGTCAGACTCTGTCTCCAAAACAAAAATACCGTACTGTAATTGCAACGACACAGGCACAATAGCTATAACTTAAAAACATAATACGCCTCTTAGTCATCTCTAAAAGTGCCCTGCAGACTTTGTATTTTAAATGAGACTCTAATATAAGTAAACGGAAGCACTCTCTCTATTAGTGCCCTTGAAACAGGGCCTGTGTTACAGAACCTAGAAAAAATAAAGCTGTCACTAGTAATAAATTATCTTTACATATGCATATGGGCTCTGGGAATCAAACCCGGGTCTTCAGTAAAAGCCGCACATGCTCTTAACCGCTGAGCTGGATGTCCCTCTGGCCCCTTGCTCAGCCTTTTATTATTTTTTATTAATTTTTTTATTTTTATGTACAGATGTGCATTCACAGCTCCCTCTCATTCATTCTTGTGAAGTTTTGTTTAACCAAATCTCTGATTAGAAACTCTGATCATGTTCTGGGACTGGAGCTAGCAGGAGGCTGGTTTCCTCTGCTAGTGGCAGGGGATCCTAAGCCTATCTTCTCACAGGCCCTGCCTCTGAGACAGAAACTCTCTCACCAGCAGAAAGCAGACACTCTGCCTCTTTTATGATAAAGATTTCCTTCAGAGCTCTGTTACTTCAGTCCGGTACAGTCTCACCTGACTCCAGGAGGTTTGGATCTGTCCCTCCGAGTCTCAGGGACGTCGTGGCTCATTTCCATGCTGGCCAGTTTGCCAAGTAGAATCTTTGCCCTGGTACTGGGATTTCTCAGGGAGAGAGGTCATCTGGACATGTTGCCTGCAGTTCAATGGACTTTTCCCCAGCACCTGACACTGTAATCAGCATTATCTTCGGACTGATGAGGCTGGAGGCAGATTCTTTGATTACAAGATAAACTCAAACAAAGGAACCAGTACCTTTGTTGACAAGAGGAGAGTTCTCCTCAGCATTCCTTGATTAGAAAACAAGTCTTTTTAAAAAATGATTTATCATTGGTTTCTTTGAGACAAAATTTCACAGCTAACCTCATTTTGAACTTGCAAAAAATCCCGCTGCCCCAAATCTTAGCCTACTGAGGAGTTCATAGGTACATTATTTCCAGAATTCTTTTGTTTGGTTGGTTTTTGTTTTTAAGATAAAGGTTTGCTTAGTAGCTTTGAACTCGCAGTGATATCTCTGTCCCCACTTGACCATGCCTGACTAGTCATACCAAATTAGATCTTCTTAGAGAAAGCTTCCGCACACATTAACTACTTTAGTGTAAAACTTTGTGCTCTGTGGCTTGAAGATGCTTGCTTTTAGATAATGAAACAATCCTCTTTCTTCCACAAAGCCCAGCTTAGCTATAGATAAGTAGAGTTGGAGTAGATGAGAGTGTCCACTAGAAGGAAAGAGAAAGAATTTGTGAGAGTAGGGTTGTCAGTGGCTCCTGCTGGTCTGGGTGACTCTGCTGATAAATGAAACGATTTGGGTTAATGTGAGTCTTGAGACCCATAGAAAGCAAAGATACACAGTTAAAAGTCAAAGTCCAGGACTGAGGGTGGAGTCCTTGCCGCCTAAATGTGAGTGAAGTCTTGAGTTTTATCCTGAGCACAGTCAGTCAATAGGTCAATCAATCTGTCAATCAATCGATCTACCAATCAATCAATGGGAAACAAACTCATTTTAAGGCTTAGGGCAGGGTTGTTCTCCTTTCTTGGTGAAGCCTAGGTCTGGAAAAGTTTTCTGATTAATTACTTAATAAACCTAAATAGTTTCTTAGGACTTTAAGGTTATTAGTCACTTTCTTGTGAACTCAATTAATCCATTTTCAACCATTATTATGGGATACCAAAAGTTCTGGTCACTGGTGTGCACTCAAATATTCTAGAAATTTCACTTAAAGGCAAAATTTTGGTGAGTTTACATCCAGGCACATTTGTTTGCTTGGTACTGGAGATTAAATCTGGGCCCTTGGATACTCATGGTCTTCCATGGAGTCCACCCTCCATCTCTAAGACTGGCATCAGTAGATATGATATTGAAGCTTGGATTTAGTTATGATAAAAAGCATAAGTTTGGAACCTGAATCACTTTAATTGTACAAAGTGATAGTGTCAACTGTGTTCATGTGACTGAGTAGCAAATCGTTAGAGTTTCAGCTGTGACCCTGGCACTCTCCCCAACATAATTCCCTTTGTCTTCCTGCCACCAGCCCTGGGCAACTGCACTCACAGAACCATAACATAACCAATAGCCAGGAGGACCATGCAGTATTATTCTTTTGGTGCTAGAGATGGAATGCAGGGCCTTGCAGATGGTAGGCAAGTGTTCTACCCTTGATTAAATCCTACGCCACGGTGTTTATCTTTTTCTGCGGCTGTCACATTCTAAAATCCTCAAGGTCCATCCACGTCCTGTGGTTGTGTATTCCAGACATCTTTTTGAAAACTGAATAACAATCTATTGTGCATATGAAGCTTTAAAAAAAAATTCCTCCATCTCCTGAGGGTCATTTAAGATGTATCCACTTTCTGGCTACTTAAGTAATGAGTATGCAGTTGGATATGCAGATATCTATATAAGATGCTGTGTTCTGGTCTGAAGGCTGAGTCAAGAGGACCCAAATGTTTGATGCCTACCTGGCTGCATAGCTCCTCCAAGCTCAGCCTGGGCAAGTTAGCCAAATCCTGGGCAACGAAGGAAGATGTAGATTAGTCATAGCACACCTGCCTGACATCTGTAAGACTCTGACCCGAACACTAATTCCACCCTACCCCCATGCCCCACCCCATGCATTTTTAATTTGTTTGAATATATATCGAGGACTGGAATGGCTAACTTAACTCTAAGTATTTTTTGAGGAATAACTCTACTGTTTTCCACACCACTGGGCTCCCTCCCTCCCACATATCCCCTCGAGTACTTGTTATTTCTTGTTTTATTTTATTGGCTTTCCTAATGATTTTGATGCGATTGTTTAAATATTTTTTTAGGAATTTCCCATGTTCCCAAATTTAAAATTGTTTTTGTTTGTTTTTTCTTTTTTGTTGTTGTTGTCTTTTACTTCTCTGGATTTACTCACAGGTAATCACACAAACAGCCAGTCTACATGGTTTTGCTCAGTTTTCTAAGTTGTATTAGTAATATTGTAATAAAACACGTTACAGGTGATTATGAGCTGCGTACATGACTGCCAGGAGCTTAACTCAGGTCAGATTCTGCAAGGCTCGAATGTGCTCTTAACTGGAGCAATGGGTCCACTGTCTATATGGACTATATTAGTTTTTACCATGAGTGAATGTTGTTTTTAATGCTTCTCATAGCCTTACTTCTTTATCATCCCAGGACAGTAGCGATACCATCACTGAACACTTCTCTAGTTGAGAAACTGGACTATTGGTCGGAAACAAGGGGATCTCAGAAAAACCAGAGCCCACAGTCCTGGCTCTGACTTGTACATTTTAAAGGTCTTTAAAGCACTGGGTAATTTTAGACTGTATTTTTCCTGAGAGATTGTAGTCAGTGAGCAATTTTTTCCCCATTAAGTTGTTAAAATAAAATGAAAGTCTGGAATTAAGACTAGTACAAAAGCCATGATTAGATAATACAAAGGTTTAGAAAGGAGACGGTCAGGCTTATGGCTTAAGACTACCCACTGCTTTATCATTCATTCCCAGAAATCCCTCAAGTTTAAAGCTGAGAGCTCAGCCCGGCCCTGTCGACACTGGGCCTTCTCTCTGCCGCCCCTTCCTTACACACCTGACTTGGCTAGACAAAGTCTGACCACGAACTATATGTCCATGTGTGCTCATCCATATTCACACACATTCACACACACACACACACACACACACACACACACACACTCACACATACCCTTTAATTTCTAAGGCAGAGGCTTGTTTTCACTTTTAGTTTGCTTGGTATTTTAGACAAGGACTTACTCTAGCCTATTCTGCCTTGGAATGTGGAATAATCTCTCTGCCTTGGCATCTCCAGTACTGGAATTGCAGGGCTGAGGCTTCAGACCAGCTCTTTTCAGGTGTTTTATTGATTGGTTGGTATTTATTGATGTATATTTATTGATGTATTTATTAGGACAAGTGTGTGTGTGTGTGTGTGTGTTTGTGTATCTGTCTGTCTGTGTGTGTCTTTGTGTATGTGTCTGTCTGTTATGAGTGCATGTGTGTGTGTCTGATGTGTGTATCTGTGTGGGTGTGTATGTCTACATGTATATGTGTCCTCTGTATGTGTGTGTGTTTGCCTGTATGTATGTACATAAGCCACAGTGCACATATAGGGGTCGATAGACAACTTTTAGGAGTTGTTTCTCCACCACATGAGATTTTCTGGGGATGAAGCTCAGCTCATCTGGCTCAGCAACAGTAACTCTCCAACAGACCTTCTGGATGCCCCTCTCCCCAGATTCTGACATAGAATGGCAGTCTCCTTATAGACCCTTCACAACCACAGCATCAGGCAGCTTGAAACTGGTGGCCTATCTCTCTTGTTTTCTAATAATAAATATTACTCAGAAAGAGGAGAACATTCAATTCTCATTACAACAGAAAATTTACATTCTGTGGCATCAAATCAGGTCTTAGGATCGGCTTGTCTAGCTACTTTGTGGAAGAACATTTTAATGTCTTTCTATCAGTTCATCCCCGAGGAATACCCCTAATACTAGGCTGACCTTGAACTCAGTGAATGGCTGAAGGATGACCTCTGAGCTTCTGGTCCTTGGGCCTTTACCTCCCAACCTTGGGATTATAGGCCTATCCCAGAAGACTTTCCTTATACAGTGCTGGGATGTAGCTCAGGGCCAAGTAAGCACCTTCCAACTGAGCTACACCCTTGGCCCCTGGTTTAGCTCTTAGAGCTTAAATTCTGAACATTCCTTCCCAGCGAATCTGAACATACCCCACATTGTGTTCTGATGAGCACTCTAGGTGCCTGCCCTAGTCTCTTTGTGTCCATTTGCGGAAGGCCAGAGAGCACATGAGAGTCCATGCTGATATGCATTTGTGTAGGCAAGAGGACCACATCTGGTATCTTTATGACTTCTGTTACTGAACTTAGATTTTGCTGATTGCCTCGATCCACCTCTGTACACTGGGATCACAAGAAGGTGCCTCTGTACCTGTGTACCAGGGATGCGAATTTAGTTCCTCATGCTTGTACAGTAAGCTCTCTATCATTGGCCTGTTGACCCAGACCATCTTTTCTTTTAAAAAATGTATGTTTTAGAAGCTGGATACCCATACTTGCTTACAACTCACAGAAAGAGAAAAGATGAGGTTGGGTATAGAACACAGAAAATCTGGATTATGGTCAGCTCAGATATGATGTTTCCTGTGCCCGTGGTGATGCTTCTATAAGGATTTCTGTGAGTTTATCCTTACTTTTATAGAAACTTAAAAACTGAGGTAAGGGCTAGCAGTAGATCACTGGGAGAGTGGTTGTCTAGCAAATATAAGGCCCTGGGTTTAGTGTAGCTAAGGGTAGCCTCAAACTCAAGATCCTCCTGCCTCAGTCTCCACCTGTATTTGCAGCAAACACATTTTTGTTAGACATTGATCATGTCTTTTTAAATGTATTTTAGAGCATGCCTGGTGACCACAGAGTCTACTTTTTCCCTTCATGAACAATAGCATTATTCTGGGATCTTCAAATTGCTTTGTGTACAACCCGACACCCGTTGCTTTGGTGACTTGCTCTGTTTGGTTTCTGTGGAATTAAACTGGCCACAGACCACGGTGGCATGGAGACTAGATGGAGGATTTCTTCCTGAGGTGTTGAGAGATTCCTCTCACTAAAAGCAACTCTATCCTACCCCACAGCTGCCCTGGTCCCATAAGGCTGACAACAGCAAAAGACAATGCCAAGATCCACCCTCACCCTCTCATTCCCAGGCTCCCATGTCAGGCTTCAAAATGTCCTTTCTGTCCAACAACTGTAGCAACAACAAGGGCTACACAAAGAAACTGCTCAGCGAGCAGAGTGGGTACGATGCATTTCTAAGTTGAATGACAGGCAGTAATGACTTTTAAAAGATTAGAGTTAAGCAGTACTGCCTTGTACTTAAGAGTGCAGGCTTTGGAGCAAATCTTTCTGGGTTCAAAACCTGCCTCGGGCACTTGTGAGCTTCGTGATTCCAGTTGTGTAACCTAGTCTCCAGGCTTAGCGCTCTGATCAGCATAGAGGATGTTCCTGTGTGCACATGGTATCCAAGGCTAACTGGACCATTAGTGTTTGTGGCTACAGCCCTTTGTGTTGGCACCTGAATATTCAGGGGTACCTTTAGAAATCACTGGGGCAGATGTCAAGACACCTTACAAGGGGATAAATAAGTGGATAGCCTTCCCTCTGTGGATTGTGAAGTCACAGGGCTCAAATAACTGGAGTGTAGCATCTCTTTGAAGAGAACTTGTAAGCAACATACTGAGAATGTAACATTAGAATGTATTTTATCTTTTACCCTTTTGTGTTCTCTTTTCTAAATGTTATACCCACATGTATGTATGTATATATATGTGTATATATATGCATATATACATATATGTGTATACACACACACACACACACACACACACACACACACACATTATAGGCTAAGATCCACATGAGGTAGAACACATGCTTTCTTTTCTTTCTGAACATAAACGTTCTCTCTTTCCCCCTTATCTCTTTTCTTGCTATTTTTTTTTTTTTTTGATAAATAATTGAGTCCTAAACTCTAAAATGGATCAGTCAGGGATAGAATCCCTTAAAAAGTCAGTTGGGTAGCTACTGTGGTTTTCTCCTGGAAGCCTAACTACTTAGGAGAAAGCTGCAAGAGGTTCACTTGAGCTCAAGGCCAACCTGAGCAACATATTAAGATGCTGTCTTGAAAATATTAATAAATAGCAAGTGTGCTCTGTGGTCTGTTGGTTTCACTGTACACAGCCCTAGGATACCTCTGTCCTAAAGGAATGCATGCTGGGATGGAGGGGCAGTTGGTTCACAGAAACAGAATCAAGCTGGATAAGCACCAGGGAAGAGCTCCCTAAAAGGGGGCGTCTGATGAGGCCTTAGGCTTCTGGGAGCCCTGGAGGACAGCTGTGAAGGAACACGAGCAGAAGACTGGAAGGAAAGAACATTTCTGTCTTGCTAATAAGCCTACAGTTCATATGAGGAAACAGTGTAAGAACATAATAACAGAAGACCAAGTCATGGCTTAGACAGTCTAGGAAGTGAATCTTAGACACTAGAGCCATACCTCCTTGTGAACACTCCTGTCCCCTCACAGGAGACCAGAGGGTAACCTTCCCTGAACATAATTGGTCTTTCAAAGCCTTCACACCTGATCCATCCTAAATCAATTTTTGCTGACACCTCAATGTCCACCACCTTGTCACACACATTTGTATGGGTCTGGAGGCTCCAAGAAGCAGCAACCCTGCCTGAGTTATACTGGCCTGTGAATCGAACCCAGGGCTTCCTGCTTCCCAGGTTAGCACCTTTTGGACTATGCTGCATCTCCAACCCTCTCTCTGGATCAGCAAACCACTTGCTTGTGGTTCTTTTTAGCCTCTTGTCTTTAAGATATAGTTCATATATTTCATTCCTAGTTGGGAATTAAGTCTCTGCTTCATGTTCAAAATTCAGCAGTGTGTACTACCAGGCCAATATGGCTCTTATATTTTCAGTTCAGATCAGAGGTCAGATCCTGAGAACAGATGGGGAAAGACAGCTGGGTGTGGCTGCCTGCACCTGTGACCATAGCGAAGGAGAAGAGGATCCAGAGAAGGAAGAGAACGGGGACACAGAACAAGAGAGTCCCTGGGGCTTGCTAGCCAGCCTAGGTGAAAAGAGACAATGAGACTCAGGTCCAGTGACAGAGTCTGCCTCAAGGAAATACTGTGGAGAGTGATGAAGGCTACAACAATGCTGTCCTCTGTTCGTTCCCACATGTGTGTGTGCACACACACACGAATGCTCCCCCGAAATTCCATGTGCAGTGATATGCAAATGTACTATAGATGTCATCTACAGCCATTTGGCTTTATTAATAAAATTGAGACAAGTCAGGGGAACAAACAGTGGCTTTAGAATTGGCTTTATCTTGCTGACAAGAGGATGCTTGACAAAGAGGTCTCACTTAGGAGTTCTAGGTGCAAGGGTAGGTATATGGGTACCCTGTGGGAGTGGTGCAGACCAGGGTAAAGATTTGATAGATATTTTTTATTTTGAGATGCCAGGCTAATTTCTATTCCTCAGCCCTTTCTCTGCCCAAGTGAGAAAGTGCATGAAATGACTGAAAGGAACCCACAAATAATCTGCTGGCGCTCTAGGTTGGAGTTCCGTGCACACCCCTTTATTCCGCCTGCCAGAAAGCTGCGAGATTCTGTTAAGCAGTAAGTGAGGAAATTATATTGCCTGCAAACTAATTGTACAAATAACTCTGAAATAAGTAACTAGAGACCAAGACTTTGTGCAAAGCTGCCAGGAGATGTTAGATATTGCTCCATCACTCCTGGCAGCCAGTCCATAGGACCCCAAGCTTCCGTGTGAATCCCACTCCAGAGGCAGCGGAGTGTATTGCCCCAGCTATCAACAAAACGGTAGAAAGTCCAGCCGTGTCATTAGTAGCTGCCCAACTCGGTCCCCAATGCCATTTAACAAATGTGTCCCAGAAAATCATGAGCTATAATCCATGAAAACTCTTTGTCTCCAATAAGAATGCATGCTGGGAACAGGACCTTCTGCTGTCTCCTGGCTGACTTCTGGAACTGGATAATGTTCCAGATACGCAGATACATTGGAGGTTTTAAAAACCAGATTATTTATTTATTTATTTATTTATTTATTTATTTATTTATTTATGTCTAGTTTCTACTTTTAGAGACTTGGAGGAAAACAAGTGTCCCATAGAGAGGGAGTGCTCCAGTGAGAAGAAAGTCTTTGAACCATTACCAAAGTGTCTGCTACATTGTAATCCGGGTACTTGGGGGTGGCACATTTTTTTTTTAATGTAAAATGCCTCCTTTTAATTGACTCCTAAAAGCAACAGGGAAGGTATTTGAAGGGTAAAATCACAGTAGCCTGTAACACTGATCAAAGATGTTGACAGCTGGGGTGACCACAGACAACAACAGTGAGCTGAGGAACTCCATGGGAGGCCTTGGAAATGAGGTTCCCCTCCAGCTGGCAACATATTTAGAGCCTGGCTGACTTGTTTTTCCAAGCATAAGCCAGAGTTACTTAGTGAGATCAAGGTTAGCATCTTCCTGTGTTAAGACTTCCTTAAGACAGAATGTTCACAAGGATCCCCAATTCATTGTAAACAACTTCTATCCACCTAAATTGAATATATACACATATGTGTGTATGTATGTGTGTATGTGCACATGTGCACGTGTATGTTTGTGTGTGTATATACATATATGTATATATGTGTGTATATACATTATGAAGGATACATATATATGTATATATGTGTGTGTATATATGTTATGAATGGCATATATATGTATATATGTGTGTATACATATTATGAAGGATATAAAAATGTGGAACTGTTTTGTGAAAAAAAAAGATTTTTTTAATAAGGGTTCATTCTATCTCAGCCTGACCTCCAATCTTCCATTCCCCTGCCTCTACCTCCAGAGTGCTAGGTTTCAAGCCTTTGCCACTACTCCCATTTTTTTAAGTGCTGCTGGAGTTGAACACAGGATTTCTGCATACTCAGTAAGCACTCTCACATCTGAGCTTCGCTCTCAGCCCCATCATGCAGAGGTTGTTATAAAGACGTCTTTACACTTCCTATGGCATTGGGAAGAATCCCTTACACCAGTGTCTTTACTGATTCATTCTTCATAGCATAGTTCAAACATTTTTACCGTTGTGAAGATGTCACTGACATTCCTAAATATAATCTCTGTGAGCATGCATGCACAGGTGAATGAGTGCCTGTGTGTATGCGTGTGTGCGTGCGTGCCTATGTGCATGTGCACATGTTCCCATGGAGAACAGGGGTCAACCTTGGGTATCACTCCTCGACCAGAGTCTACTTTTTTCTTCTGAGACAAGTTAACTCACTGACCTATGGTTTGTCGACTAGGCCAGACAGGCTCTGGAGCTCTGCCTGTCTCTACCTCTTCAGTTCTGAGATTACAAGCACAGGCCACACTCACACCTTGCCTCCCTCTCCTTCTGAATCACCACAGCCATTGATTGGAGATGTTTATACTTCCAAAGACTTGGCTCCTGTCCTCCACTGTCTTCCTGTCTAGTAGGTATCATGCATATGCAAAGGACTATCAAAAAATGTGACCTGTCTGTATTAGATGGCAGTATTTCAAAAGACAGGCATCCCAGAAGTCATTTCCTTCTAGAATGGTCTGAGAAGTTTTTATAAATGATTGGAATGGAATTGGAGTTGAACACTGAGTCTTGGAAATAATTTTAAGAAGAAAAGAGGGGCAGAAATAGATCATTCTCAGAGGGGAGTCTTGAAGGACATGTAGCAAAAAAAAATATGAATAAATGAAATTGGCTGGATCTGAAAGTTCATGTGAGGTAATAATTGTGATATTGCCGGAAAAGTAGATGAGAGTTATATTGGGAAAGGACCTTGTGGTATTTGGATAGCTTCCATTTAATTCAGAAGGGCAGCAGTAATGTAAAGAGTGTGTGCATGCACACACACACACACACACACACACACACACACACACACGTGTGGTGCTGGGGGCCAAGCATAAGGCCTTAAACATGCTGGGAAAGTGTTTTTATTTTATTTATTCTATTATTTATTACACGGTCCAAATGGACCTGGAAATTCGGGCAGCCCTCGTTTCTCATCTTCCAAAGTGTTGGGATTTATGTGAACATGAAGATAAGTTTCTTTATTTTAAATTAGGGTAGAGAGGTGATCAAGGCAGCCCTAGGAGGAGACAGTGCAAATGGCAGCATCCATACTGGACTAAGGCAAGAAGGCTATAGCCAGTGATCAGGATAGGACCTGTGCAGGTCCATGTGTGAGCTTGCTCCTGCCCGACAAAATCCCTTGCCATAAAGGATGAGAACATAATCTCCAAAAGTGGATGAAGACACAGCCAATCCCATGTTCGTGTGCCGTGCGCCACGTAGCAGAAGTTGATACCTCTGAGCTGAAGGCATGAGACAGATGCTCATGGCTTCATGGGAACCAGAATTATCACATCATGGTAATTTTAGAGACTGGGGATGGCTAGACATGATGCCTGACAAGCATTTCTTCCCAATGTTTGTAATTGTTGTCCAGTCATTCCTCAACAGGAGATGTTCGAGTTCCCTTTGAAAAAAATATGGAGAAAATCGTCGAGAACATGAAGCGCTGGGAACCGAACACTAGATCACCAGCATTCAGTTAGCTACTCAGGAGGCTGGGGCAGGGGTGCAAATTTCAGGCCAGTCTGGGGGACTTAGGAGAACTGTTTCAAAATGAAGTTCAAAATGTAAAAACTGGGTTGGGGACACAACTCACTGCTAGGCTGGTATACTTTTGAGAGACCACAGGTTCTATGAGCAAAGCCATAAAAAAAGCAAGAGCAGAAAGGAACAAAACTGTGGCAACGTTCTTTGGATACAGATTAGATTTCTGGGGACATTTGAAAGAAACCATTCAGATTCTCAACCTCTTTACTCTTAGCTTTGACCAAGCCAGCAGTATTCAAGTATTCACTTACCTTACCATTGCCCATCGCGGCTTTATTATTATTATTATTATTATTATTATTATTATTATTATTATTGTGTGGTGTGTGTGTGTGTGTGTGTGTGTGTGTGTGTGTGTGTGTGTGTTCCACCATGGAAGTCAGGGATGAAATCCAGGTTTCTAGGACTATATAACATTTACTGCTGAGCAATCTTGCCAGTCTTTATTCCTGAGTAATATTTTTGCTTAAAAAATATTTATTAAGTAATACGAGGAGAGTGAAAGCCAGCACTCCCGTGTGGAGATTAGTGGACAATGATGTGGGATCAGCTCTCTCCTCTGTCTTCATACGGCTTCCGGGGACTGAGCTCGCACGGGCTCACATGGTCAGCCGTATGCAGCTGCACTTTCCTGGATGAACTGTCTCTCCAGCAGCTGAGTGATATTTCTGAAGAAGGTGATGGTGAATGTTCCTGTTAATGCAGTTAATATCACTTCTATTATCTAACGTCATTTTAAAAGTAGTTGCTTTGAATTAGAATGCTAATTTAGCCAGTCAATTTACCTCAAGTTCTATTGCTCAAGAGTTCTTTTTTTTTTTTTTCTAAGTCATGCATACTTAACCAATTTTCTGTAGTTCCAAGTGGCTAGGTATAGCTTCCTGGTGAATTAGCAGTTGGCGAGTAGTGGAGTCTCTGAACAACCCTGCAAAGCACTAATGTGATATTTAATGAGGACACATCAGTCCACAGAAAGGTAGTCAATATAAATCAGTGTTTACAAAGTGTGATTAACTCTGAAATATTTCATCAATGCTGTGGTCCCAGGCAGCCTTCTATGCTAATTACTTGGATCTGCGCATGTTTCTGGGGACTCGATGGACCCTGAGTATAGCAAGCATGGAACAGCAAAATTGCAATTATGCCCGGACCGTCTCCTATGACAATTTATGCGTTCAGTGCGATGACCTCCCCCTTCCCAAGAGGGCAATAAGCAGGATGCATTTTCATTAGGTTACTAATGCACTTAATCACGAGGGAAAAGGGTTAGGAAGTAGCCGGAGACCTTTGAGCACTCTGCAGCAGGGCTGATAGCGGAGACAGCCTTTATTTTTCAAGGCAGCTTCTTTACAAGCTGTGGCTGCCAAGAGCATACAGCACAGCACACACTTCATTGTCTCAGAGCAACACTGGAAGTTTAGATCATCCGTTTACACGTTTTCATTTCAGGTTGTTATATATGGCCGAAAACGATACAGTCTACTGTTAAAACTATAACCTTGACTAGTCTGTTGTTAGCACAGTTTCATGGTGCTTGGAATTAATTATGCAAATACTGTCACAAGCATGATGAAGATGGGAATGGCAATGGTTGCCATTATTCCCTTTATCCTCACCCCCCTCCTCCCACGCATCACCAGGAAGCATCCTGGTGGGTAGCTGTGCTGGACCAGCCTAGCAGGAAGGGCTGTGACATTGCTGCCCTGCATGCCAGAGGCTTACAGCAATACCCTGCATCACACTTTGTACCACCGAGCTCTGTGAGGTGTGTGCAGCCAGAAGGACAAGCAGATTGTCCCTAAACCATGAGTCACCATAGACCGGGACTGACAACCAGGATCCAGATGTGACGTTTTCTTTTCTTTTCTTTTTTTTTAAGGTTTATTTATTTTATTTTATGTGTACCCATGTATGCCTCGTTGGCTGTACATGCCAGTAGAGTCTAGAAGAAAGCACAGGATCCTCAGAACTGGGGTTATAGGAAGCTCTGAACAGCCCCATGCGGGTGCTGGCAATCAAGCCTGAGTCCTCTGCCAGAGAGGTGAATGCTCTTAACCACTGATCTATCTCTCCAGTCTCTGGTGTTTTTGAGCAGTCTACTTTGGAATCTCTTCTAGAAAACTGTGCTTCATGTGGGGCAACTTTGTGTGGTGGTTGGCTGTTGCTCCATTCCTACGTATAGTAACAGTCTTCCACAATATTCTGATATAAAGGAAATCTTGGAGTAGAATATGGTGTTAAGAGGCTCATATAATTCTTTTTCTTCTTGTTTGTTTTTTTGTTTGTTTGTTTGTTTGTTTTTCAAAACAGAATCTCACTATGTAGCCCTGGCTTCCCTAGAGCTTACATTGTATCCGAAGTTTCTTTAGACTTGTAATAATCCTCCTGCCTCGGCCTCTCTGAAAGTGCTAAATTATGTCCTTAGAGGTTTCTTCTGTGGCTATACTAGTGTATCCAGCTTCCTGACACTTGTCAGGTGACATGTCTTTGGGTTCACATGACTTTGGGGTTGGGGCTACCAGAGTACCTTTTTTGGGGGGATGCCTCCATCTCTCCTGACCCACCAGTCTGATGGTCTCTTGCCTTCAATCTCTGTGCTGCAGGGAACATAGAGTACAGCTGCCCGGCCACGAATGAATGTGAGATCACAAAGCGCAGACGCAAATCCTGCCAGGCCTGCCGCTTCATGAAGTGTCTCAAAGTGGGCATGCTGAAAGAAGGTAAGCGGGTGGCTCAGAACCTCGTGCTCTGGGTTTGGTGGGCTGCACAGGGGTGGGAGTGGGTGGCATCCAAAAAGGGTTCAAGACCATGTCCATGGAAACCAGGAAAAGGTGGAGCAGTAGGTACCTTGACTACTCTTAAGACCAGAGTTTTTAATACCTCATGGCTAGCGGCTTGACACCAACCAGAAGGTAGGACCCTGTGATGTGATTCAAATTTCCCACTGTGGGGCTGGGCCTGGTCCTTTTGGTCTTCACAGATACAGAGAGAAGGTGAAGACAAAGCAAGAGGCTACTCACAATGTACCCCTTCTCATTTTTTTTTAAACTAATTTTGGGTTTAAGGTCATCTTTATTATTTCCCAAAGCCACTTTTACTAATTATTTCCCTGATCGAATACCACTCCTGACTTTCCCCTGTAATGGCCCCACAAGCTTTCATTTGGGGAAAACAACCCCACACAGAAGACAAAGCCAGTGCATGAGCGTTCTGTGTCAAGCATGCTGGTTCTGCTTCCCCACTTGAAGATTCCCTCCAGGAGAGGTAAACCCATTGGCTGCAGAGGCCATTCTGCTGCCTCACCTGTGTCAGAGCTCCTGACCTAGTACACTTCAGCTTACTTAGACAAAGTCATAATTCAGTTGCGAGACAGTATAATTTTTTCTTTTCTTTTGAGAAACCCACCTTTATAGAGGGTTCTTGTTAAATCTCTGTACAAGCATATTTTGCAGGTAAACATGGACTTACCTGTTTGTATCTAGAAAGCTCATCAGAGTTTAAAGCAAATCTGATGTTCCATAAAGCACCAAGAGGAATGTGTGGTCCCGGAGAGAAGTTTGAAACCAAATGTAGGTGAATTATTTATAGAAATACATAGATGCGGCTACATCAGAGCTATCTATTGTCACTGCAGACTCCATTCCGTTATCATTTTGTTTCACATTTTAAGTTCACATATACGCAAACGATACGTTATGGCGAGTCTCACTAACTGCATAGTTACTGGATTTGTATAATTTTGCCTGCTCAGTACCTGTCCAAGACCTTCTCTGTGGCTGCTATCACAGGAGAATAAGTAGGCAGATTAAATACAGGGACATGGAATTTCTGCCCTATTCCTCTGGCCTTTATTTGTCTCCTGGAAAAGCTAAAGCCCGCTCAAGTCCTCCATCTGATTTTCAGCTTGGCGCTTCCCATGGAAACCAGATGTCAACAAGCAAACTTGCTACTTTAAAGTGTTGCAGGAAGGTAGCTAAGATAGGATGTCTAGCAGAAAAATAAAGAAAAGAGATGTATAGTAATATAATTATATATATCATCTATGATATATGAATATGGAGGGGGGATGGAGAGAGACTCCATGAGGAGGAGGACAGCCATAGGCAGACCTGTAAAGTTGAGTTATATGCAGAGAGACAAGGAAGGGGTCGTGGAGATTGAAGTCAGACTGATACTGGGAATGAAAGTGACAAGCGGGCTTTTCATTTCGGGCCTTTGGTCCCATTAGGAGATTCATAGGTAACCATTATTTGGTTCCCAATCCATCTTCTAAATTGGCATGTAGCTCTTCCTACACACCAGGCACTGTTCCAGGCTCCTGTGCCACACAAGTTTCTTGGTTGCTGGTAAACATGTATATGAAATCGAGCAAAGGATAATTTTTGACAAAGCTGAACACATGGCTAAAAAGCAAACCCACCTAACTGAAGTACAGGCCAGTTTCCTTTAGAGTGTTGCCACTGTCTCACATGGAAAGGACTCGGGGTGCCAGTGTTTCGTTTTTCCATGAGAATCCCACTCAGTACGGAGCAGTGGTTCTCAGCCTCTAATGCTGTGACCCTTCGATACAGTTCCTCATGGTGTGGTGACCTCAAGCATAAAATTATTTCCGTTGCTACTTCGTAACTGTAATTTTACTACTGTTGTGAATCATAATGTAAATATCTGTGTTTTCTGATGGTCTCAGATGACCCCTGTGAAAGGGTCACTGGTCCCACCCAGGAAAGTAAAAACCCACAGGGTGAGAACCACTGCTTTACCTGATGATGACGATGATGATGATGATGATGATGATGGTGATGGTGATGATGATGATGATGATATACTATATTAAGGTTATTGGCTTTGCTTAGCCAATGCCTTAAGAGTAGCACACAGAAATTAATTCACAGGGTAGAACTACTCCCCTCCCCATGCTGCAGAAAAATCTCATAAAAATGTAATTGAGTATGTTGTAAGTGACAGACAGTTAGGTTTGGGCCATTATATTATCTTTATATTCCCACTTACTCTGATTGCAGAGAGTTAAACTAAACTTGTGCTCAAAACAGAAAGAATAGCAAAAGGTTGCAAGCCCCTGAAAATGGAGGAATCAACACATTTCAAAAGCAATCCATTTGCTTAAATGTGATGAAAAGTCTGGTATCAGTGGGAGCCTCGCCCAGGCACGTACACCTCAGATTCAGTTTTGTTTTCAAACAGTGCGGTGCACAGAGACACGCCTCCATTTCTTGGGAGATGCGGGTTTTTGATTAGTTTGATTTCAATACTGTAATTTACCCATCTGATTGCCATTTCGACTTTAAAGATGAACAGGGACACCTCTTTTTTTCTTAGATCGTGTCTCTCATAGTTTCTAGGAGAGGATCTGAGGAGAGGCGAGTGGGAAGGCAGATGTGTGAGCTGCGTTTAATTAAACATCATTGCGAATAGTAAACCGGGCCGAGCTTATCTATGGTTCGCACCTCTCGGCACTTGTTATCAAGCCTTTAGAGCATGTGTTTTCAAGGGAAGAGCTGCTGTTACCGCCATGCTCAGATAATAATTTATTTCCCCTTTACTTCCTTACGAACACTTGGTTGGCAAAATATCATTCCTCTGAGCCCGCTTTCCTTCTCTCTGAAAGCAGGGATGGGAGATGGGACGGGTGTGAGGCAATATGGAATATTGTTTTCTTTTCTTTTATGCTTAAAGAATACAGTGAAATATTGCATCGCAACCTGCATATAAATGTACAATTATACTTCGGCATCTCCATGGCTCAAGGCTCGCTCTCTAAGCCTGGAGAGGGTGATACTGTCTTAAACGTATCTTTATGGATGTGCAGGGATTTGAGTCCCGTGCAGTATGTCAGAGATCAGGGTGTAGTAAATCTATTCAAATGTAAACCTGTTCAATTCAATTACCAATCCGTAATAAAATTTGCTACTACAACCCCCGTGTTGACCGCAGCAGTCCATACAGGCGGACGGCACAGCAGGTCTGGAAATTGACAGGCGAAATCTAGTTAAACAAAAAACAACATTAGTTCTCGAATCTGAGATGAAATCAGATTTCAACAGCCTTGATGGAAACCTTCCTTCCTTAACAGGTATCTTTTATTCAGTTCGCCAAATACACCATAAAGCTCAGCCTGAGGGGAATGAAGGAGCTTTCCATTAAAAAAAAAAAAAAAAAAAAAAAAAAGATGCTTATAGAAAAATGAGGGCTTGACTGTTTTTAAAAAAAATGATAATTCTTAGTCATACTGTCTGGCTTTTCTATTAATTGAGGGGTGTCTCTGCAAGAAGATAGCTGAGTGTAGGTGAAAAGGAACATATGGCTTTGTGGGTAAACTGACTCACAGGAGAAAGTGCCTGGACCTTCTCTCTCCCCATAAGCCAGCACCAGAAATACATCTCAGTGAACTAGCTTGATGCTTGAGATTAGAGTTTTAAAAAAAGATTTCTTTCTATTTGTCTTGGTGCAGCATCTGCACTTGAAGACAAATGCCCTGAAAGGTCAGAGGAGGGCATAAGGTGCCCTGGAGCTGAAGTTTTAGGTGGTCACTAGTTGTCCAGTATGGGTGTTGGTTACCTGAACGAAGGTGGTTCAGAAGAATGGCCAAGGCTCTTAACGGCTGATTTGTCTTTCCAGCACCCAAATTAGAGCTCTTGTGTCAAATAATTGTTCCCAGCTGAGGAATCTGGGCTGATAACTTAGTCAGTCAGTTAGATGCTTACCATGGAAGAATGAGAACTGGAATTTGTTTCCTCAGTATCCACAAAATAACCAGACGCAGTAGAGGCCTCTAATCTCTACTGTGACAAGAAGATTGTTAGGACTTTCTGACTATCCAGACTTGTCAGTAGTTGAATTTTTCAGATTGAATGAGAGACTCTCTGTATATATGTATATGAGTGTGTATACATATATATGTGTATATGTGTATATGTGTATATATATGTGTGTGTATATATATGTATATGTGTATATGTGTATATATATGTGTGTATATATGTATATGTGTATATGTGTATATGTATGTGTGTGTATATATGTATATGTGTATATATATGTGTGTGTATATATGTATACATATATATATACACACATATGTTTCACACATGTATATATAATTCAGTAAGACATTTGCCTTTGACCTTTAGCATCTACACTCATGAGCATCCACTGTTTGTGTTCTCTCAGCTGTATGTGCATATATACATGGATTGACACACATACACACATGTAAGCACACATACTTATACATATGTGCACATATGTAGGAATATGTGCACACTCTCACACGGGAGCACGTATACATGCACAGGACCAGGCTCATTCACGCCATAAATAGTTACCAACTGAAAAAAAAAACAAAAAACAAAGGGTTTTATTCAACACTTGTGTGCTGGAAAGGAAAAACATCAAACAATAACAAAACTCAGAGATGTGACGCTGAGCAAATCATACTGTGTGCACCATGCAGCACACTTACAAGACACTGTCTCTTGGTCTCCTGTGTAGGTTAAGCGTCCTGATGAACCAACATTCCTTTTAGAGTACTCTCTCATACTGAGTGTCAGAGAAATATATCTGTTACATACCTGCTTTCAGAGCACCCCTTTCTCCCTCTCTCCCTCCTCTCTCTCTCTCTCTCTCTCTCTCTCTCTCTCTCTCTCTCTCTCTCTGTTTTTTTCTTTCTCAAGCTCCCACAAAGCAAAACACTCACCCCCAGACTCAGTCCAAGTGGACCTGTGAATCTGGTCGAGATATATTTTTATTTAGCATCATCTCCTTGGTCATGTAAATGCTATTTCAGGGCACATTTAGTTGGTTTCTCTTTGTTGAGCACAAAAAACAGCCACTCCAAGAATGCCAGGCTGATTGTGAAAATGTGTAGAATCCACTGGACAAGAAGGGAAATTTGCTGTTATTGCCATAAAGTATTTCACACTGACAACTCATGAGGTTTTTGTTTGCTTTTGTGTGTGTTGGGGATACTAAAGACAATACTAAGGGGGCTCTATGTACAGCTTAGCTCCTGCTGCTTCCTAGACTCCACCCTTAGCACCACAATGAAGAAGGGACCAGATACTTCCTGCCCACCATGCCCTGTGACCCAGAGTAAGGAGCAGAGCAGACCCCCAGTCATCTTCTGCTGACAGAGACAATAAAATTCAGACGCTGGGGTCAGAGGGACCTAAATTCAAGGCCTTGGGTTAGAATAGAGTCCTGGATTTGTTTTCTGGGTGTAGTTGAGTTATAACATTTTCCTAAGACTTGTTGATCTTGCCTGTTAAGATTCTTATAATGAGCAAGAGTTTCAGAGCACAGTGAACACAGTCTGGCTATGATAATAAGCAAGAGATGACAGGAACTGGAATCTGGACACTGTGTGGATATGTACATATGCATGTGCATGTGTATGTGTGTATATATAATCAAGACCTGCTTCAAGATCTAGCTTCATCTACAGTGGGTCTATCTGATGGTGCCAATGGCCTTCACAGTGCTTTTCTGATATTTTCATAAATGAATATCTATAAGTGAAACGTTGTTCAAATCTTCATGACAACCTGAGTCTTTATTTCTGCTCATTACAGACACAGAGGAACCAAACTTCGATACTGTTTTACGTTCCTACCATTTTTTCTTCTGTCTGTGTGGTGTACGGATGTGTTTGTCATCTGTGTCGGTGTGCATGGTGCATATGCTGCTGGTGCATATGGAGGCCCAAGGGCGACATCTGCAATCATCCTCAATTACTCTTCTGAGTCTCTCCACTAAACCCTGAATTACAGTTAGGCCACGGCATTTGGGTGAGTTTCTGGGTATTTGACATCTAGTCCTCATTCAAGCAAGGATTTAAGCATCAAAACATCTGCCATGACTCCAACCCTCGAAAAAGGACAAGAGACTTCTACTCAACCAGATATTTCCTCATCAACATTACACAAGAATAGTGCTTCTCACAGTGGGCTCAGCTTTTAGCATGGAGAAAGGAGGAGAGAAAAGGTGGCTTAGTGGGAGAAAGCCACAGTATAGAAACTAGTTTTGACAAATATCAACACATGGCCAAGCTTTTTCCTGGTGCCCAATGAGACCTTGTGCTTTCAATTTTACTTCTGATGTTCCCACTGCCTGCTCAGTGATGAGGGAGACCACAATCTTCTGAGACTGCAGAGTCACATGTACCTGGGAGCAGGTGGTCTTTCATGCTGTACCCCTTCTCCTTTGGAATCATGCAGGTCTTGTTTTAGAATGACGTTATGCCTGCAGAAGCATCATTTTAGCATATGGCATGCAGATGCCATGATAACAAGGGCAGAGAGGATGATGATGTTGATGATGATGGTGGTGGTGATGATGATGACAATGATGAAGGTGATGAGGTTGGAAGTGCAATAGGGCCATGGTGTAATAGCTACAGATGATGACTAGTCCATTAACGTCGCCAAATCTGAAAAATCTTTAAATGTCTGGGGGCAGGGCAGATAGAAGCTTCTTGGCTGGGGAGATGTCTCAGCTTGGTGTTTGCCTCACAAGTGTGATGACCTGGGTTCAGTCCCCAGCACCCACATAAAATAAGCAGAGACAGGAAGATCTCTGAGATTTAGGTATCCACCTAGTCCAGCCTTACGGGCAAGCTGCAGGTCACTGAGAATTCTGTTTCAAGATAAGATGGATGGAATTCTCAGCAAACCGAGCTTGTGCCCTGGCCTCCACATGCCTGTACACATATGTACATGCGTTTCCACACACATGTGTATGTATACACATATGCCCTCACACACACAGGCACACACCCATACATAGAGCAACGGCTATGTTGTTTTTACTGTGTTTAAGTGAACTGAGAATTGGAGAACATTGAGGCAATCCAATGTTTCTGAAGGTTTCTGAATACTCAGGACTGAAGCACTGACTGTACATTTTGCTGGGTATTTCCTCACGGTGCTAGCCTGGGCTTGTTAGTGTAGTGAGGGGCATGCAGTCAGTATGGCTTTCTTTCTACGGGCATCTGAAATCTCAGCACAGGTCTCTGTGTTGATTGCCAGTCAGAAATTATTCAAAGTTTTTACTTTTAAGGTAAAAATCCTGACAATGGCAGGAGGAGAGCTGAGCTCTGAGATTGGAGAAAGTCATTGATTGGGACAAATATTCCATACCTTGTTTGTGTTTCAGTTAGAGGTTAATAGTTAACCTTGACCTCTGTAATACACTCCTACTATGAAGGTGATCAATGCTATTCATGTGCATTTCTTCTACCTTTACAAATCTGAAAGAATACAAGGGATTTTTGGTAGGCATTGTTGCTGATATAGAATTAGGGATTTCCATATTCCCAACAGAATGAAAACAGGCAGTTGTCCCACACAGAACGGACTCAGTGTGTCAGCCAATGTTTCGGTTTTTTTTCCATGAGAATCCCCCTCAGTACAGAGCAGTGGTTCTCAGCCTCTTAGTGCTGTGTTCCTTTGACACAGTTCCTCATGGTGTGGCAACCCCAAGTATAAAATTAGTTTTGTTGCTACTTCACGACTGTAATTTTGCTACTGTTGTGAATCATAATGCAATTATCTGTGTTTTCTGATGGTCTTAGGTGACTCCTGTGAAAGAATCATTTGACCCCCAAAAGGTCACGATCCACAGGTTGAGAATCACTGGTAGAGAGTAACCGGGGGCTCCAGATGTCAGATTCTTATTAAGTAGGTAAGGAAATCAAGGTTCAGAGAATTCCAGTGAATCCAGTTCAGGTAAAGAGGAATCAGAATCATGTCAGGTGTGCATGTCACGGGCCCTTCATTATATCAGGATTAAACTTTCTACAACTGTGATTATGGCTTCTTTGTGCTCCACACATAGGTCCGTTGGCCAAATCCTGTGAGCAGTAGCCTAAAACATTTTCACTTGTGGGGAAGAGTTCTAGAGCCCATAAAAACCAATCACATGGGTCTAGGAAGGCAGTTGGAGCCTCAAGTATATACACAAGCGATATTCATTAGGAGGGGATTTTGATTTACAGTTCTAATCTGTGAACACTACTTGGAAGTGAATCGGACAGCTGAAGAGATAGATAATTATGGAGACTAATCCAGGAAGGGGCTTCACGACCTGCCTCCTGCCTCTTCTCCTGCTCCTCTTCTTCATTTCCTCCTCTTCTTCCTTTTTTCTCCTCTACTCCTTCTCCGATCCTCCTCTTCCTCTTTCCCACTTTCCCTTCCTCTTCCATTCTTCCGTCTCTGCCTTTATTCCTCTTCCTCCTTCTTGTTCCCCACCTCTCTTAACTGTCTCTAGTTGACACAGTATGGGAGATGAAACCTAGAACCATGTTCACTTTAAACAAGAACACAATCACTCGGCTCTGCCCCCAGATCAGGAGCATGATGTCTGGATGCTGAGTTTGAAAGGGAGGGACTTTGGATCACAATGGCAAGTTTGAGGATACCATGTCTTAAAGGGGCCATGTCCTCTATATACAGGTTAAGCTCTGTGGCCTGATGGATCTTAAATGCATCAAGAGTTCACGATCCATGTGCAGTATAAAGTCTTCAACTTTTATCCTGACTTAGGGATTTATAGGAGCGGGTTAATAGTCAGGAAATCTTTGAGCAGAAGAGACTGTAGAAGCAGGGAGGAGAGAACCACTGCGGTGTGAGGTCTCATGAGTGATCACCAACCATCTCAGGGTGCAGCCTCCTAGGATTATCTCAGGGGGTGGCCTCCTATTCTCAATTCTGGGTGAGAGCAGTGTCTACAAAGATATGCAGGACAGAGCACAGGTTAGGGATGTATTCATGGCCAGCGATCCTCTTGTTCTTTTCAGTTGCCCAGCACCCCTAGGATATAAAGGCAAATCATCCTGGGACAGTTTCTGCAGTAGCTCCAGCTCTCCCCTGATCCATTTGTGGCCAGGGTGCATCGTCTAGGTTTACCTATCAGTGGGCGGGGCACAGAGCAACTATTTCTCTAACTACCCTTCACTTCCACATTTCCCATTGCAATAAAATGACCACTTAGAGGGTGTAGCATCTTCCAGGTGGGTTCCCTTCTTAGAACATATAAAGCTAACCGGGTCATTTGGTAACAAGTGGGTTTGTTTTTATTTCCTGAATGAGTCTGCTTAGTAATTTATCCTAACAAAAATCTCTCATTAAATAAATAAATAAATAAATAAATAAATAAATAAAATATAAAAAATAATCTCCCAAGAAGACATTGCCAAGGTGATTTCCACCCCCCCCCCCCCGAGTCTAATATCATTATGCTGCCAAGTCTAAAACAGAAATTATTGCTAGGGAAGTTTGGGTTCCTACTGCCTTCAAAAAGCAGAACAAAGGAGAGGAGAAGGCTTTAATGGTATTCACAGGAAATATTTCCGTGCTGGGTGACAGTTAATAGAACTGCATTGACCTCCCTGGTGTTTCTTACAGTCACAGTTGTAATCCCGTCCCAAGCAGTCCCCTCATTAACGCAGAACATTAAACACAACTCCCAAGTTATAATACAGGCAGTGGTGAAGAACACCTTGGCTGTGAGCTTCGTCTTGACACTCAAGCCGTTTGGGAAGTAGCAAAGGTGCCACACAAACTTATCCCGTGTACAGACTTTATGTTACTCGATGATGCCCCCTTTTCTTTCCCTTTTTCTTCTCTTTTCTTTTTTTTCTATTTTCTTTTTTTCTTTGTCATTGTTGTTGCTGCTTTGTGACTGGAATAATCTCTTTCAGAATAAATAGCCAAGATGTTGAAGGTAAAAGAGAAGCCTG
The DNA here is from genome assembly GCA_030674055.1 of Rhabdomys pumilio. Taxonomy (NCBI): domain Eukaryota; kingdom Metazoa; phylum Chordata; class Mammalia; order Rodentia; family Muridae; genus Rhabdomys; species Rhabdomys pumilio. Next base: position 71,153,407 of record JANHMN010000009.1, read on the forward strand.
GTCATGAGTATTTAATGTCTTAGGCTATGTGCTGTGTGCTTAGACTGGATTCTTATTTTTGGCTGATCCTTACAGTGGTCACCTCCACTCCTGTGGTGAGTGCTTCTCCTTGTTCAGGGGAAGTGAAGCTTAGAGAAATCATGAATCTTGCCAAATTTCTTCCTCTGTCCAGGGTGCTTGAATCTACAGCAGGTACGCTGGCTCCATCACCCATTATGTTTGCTACTATAGGTTTTCCTTTATGAACTGTGGAGATACTATGGTGTATCTTTGTCTCACAATACATTTTTTTGTTGTCATTATTTTTGTCTTAGGGAGGGGGCTCTTAAATGGTATCCCAAGCCAGTGTGGAACTCACTGGCTAGTCCAGGCTAGACTTGAATTTACTCTTTAGCTCAGGGAATCTTCCTGAATATACCACCCAAATGTGTGGATGTGAGGCATGAACTTCAGGCCTGTCTACTTATAACCCTACAGAGGCTGCGGTCATGAGAAGCTGGGTTCTTAAAACATTTAAATATTCACTTTTTGGTGTTATTGTTGAATTTGAACTAACTTGGGGACTTTGGGTTTTGTTCTTGTGTTTTTTGTTGTTTGCTTGCTTTCTTGCTTGTTTGAGACAGGATCTCACTATATAGACCAGGCTAGCCTTGAACTCAAAGAAATCTGCCCTGCCCCAGCCTTCTGAATGCTGAGATTAAGAGCATGTACCACCATGACCAGCTACTTTTTCTTCTTAATGTCCAGAAATGGGTGATTCTCCTGGAAGGCAGTCAGTGTACTTGCATTAGGAGAGATATTTTAACCAAAAGAGTTCCAAAGTTATGTGAGAATTAGACATGAATATTTTTTTAGGTAGACTTCCCATTCTGGAGTTCTTGAGATTGCCACATAAATTTTAGAATAATATTTTGTTGTATTTATTCATTTTTTTTCCTGCTCTGGAAGTGAAACGCATCCGGGGTCTCTCACGTTCGGCAAGAACTTGACTATAGAGCTGTACCCTGGTCAATGTAGGAATAACCGAATAGCTCTAAGGCATACGAAGCAAGCCAGGAATCTTCAAGTTGTTTTTCCACAAATCTCTTTTCCACAGTCCATGTCTGAGTCAGACAGTCTGTGACATTTTGTCTCATTCCAAATTTGAGCAGAGAGGAAATTTTTACCTTGTAGCAAAGTCTCATTTTGGGGGGACAGTTTCTAGGACTTGAACTTGAGAGACATATTTGATCCAAATGAGTCTTTGTAGAGAGGAATATATGTGCGTGCCTTCTCCCTTGGCAGTTTAAAGATCTGGCCATGATATGCAGCTTGGATATTCAATCTTACCTATTTCATAAAGGAGAAATATTTAAATACTTATATTTTAGAAATTTGTCTGTGACTATATATAAAATTTCACATGAGAAAATGTAGTCTGTGTCCAAGTAGGCCTCAGAGGCAATTATATATTTAGATATACTTCTTTTTTAAAAATCAATTAACTTGAAGTGGGATGGCATGCATGCAACACTAAGAATGCTTCTGAAAACACTTCCTGTGTCACAGGAAGCCAAACAAGATGGAATCCCAGGCCTCCTCACCCCTGTCCCTTTCTATTAATCACAGTGCTGTTAAAACCAGTTCTTTGCTGGCTTGTTCCACCGCCCCTTACAGCCTGCTATTTACACTGTGAGCATGAAGCAAGATGCCACCGTGACTCTAATAGGCTACAGTGTTATTTCTCTTGAATTATAAAATATCTCCAATGGTCTTTGCCCCAAGGGAGCAGGGGGACCTGTTTGACCATTTGCCCAGAGAGAGAGAAAAGCCAGTGAGTAAGAGATGGGGAAGGAAAGATCATACGAGGCTCTCTCTTTCAGGGTGTGTGTGTGTGTGTGTGTGTGTGTGTGTGTGTGTGTGTGTGTGTATGGGTGAGTGGATGGGTGGATGGGTGGATGGGTGGATGGATGGATGGATGGATGGATGAATTTGTTGCAATTTACTGTGAGAAGATCTGGTTGTATTTCGTAAGGCCCATTTAGTGAAGTACTTCCTTTGTACTTTTATTTCCATGTGGTCCACAGCTAATGTATCCTTGTTGAAACTGTGACAAGCTCCAGCCCTTACTCTGTGTTATCATGATTCTCTTCAGCTGTCACAGTCAAAATGAGATCTCAATTTATCTCTGTGTCTCTGTCTCTCTGTCTCTGTCTGCCTCTCTGTGCATTTCCCTCTCTCTCTCTCTCTCTCTCTCTCTCTCTCTCTCTCTCTCTCTCTTGCTTAGTAGGTTGAGAAGCCACCAACCAGCTTCCCTAAGGCAAGCTGTCTGCAAAGGAGCAAGCCAGCTGGCTTGGCCAAGGTTGATCAATGATGAGAGGCAGGCTGGGTTCCAGGTCCACAACAGCCACTCAGTGGAGAGTAGGTCAGCGGCTTCCCCAAAGCCAATTACCTGGCAGAAGTCTAGGTGCCTGGTGCTAGCCAAATTCCCTGAGCCTGATGGTGCTGGTGGGGAGTCCATCCTGGGCTTCCTGGCAAACCAGACCAACGGCAGCAGCAGATTGTGCCTTCTGAGAGCCAAGGGTGGCTTTGTGGCTACCAGAACAGCGGCCGAAGGCCTGCCACTGCCATTCAATGTTATCCAAGTAGACTGCACACCGGGGCACAGTGAATGCTCTCCCTCAGGTGGGAGGGGCCTCGGGTGTGGGGCTGATTCACAGACTCACTGTTTCCTTACTTGGTTGCCTGATATGAACGTGAATCATGTTGTTAAGGGAGAAGTATTCAGACATGGTTTGGAAATCAGGAAGCATCATAGAGACCTTTGACGGGTGGGGCAGGACTTTCACTAGTCTAAAGGCACCATCCTTTGTAGGTGAGATGAAATGGGTTGGAAGGCAAAATGGAACACTGAGATCTTCCTGGGCGGAATCTCAAGGTTCTCTTGCTTCTCCAGGGACCGAAAAATCACAGCCTCTTCCCTGGGACCTTGGTCATTGCTTTCAGCTTGCTCTTCCTTTCTGCTTTACTTCAGGAATTATTTATCATCATCTTTGCATACCCAGACTGAAGGTGTGACCTAAAGGGCAGAGCATATATGAACACTAGATTCTTTGCTGTGCCTGGACTACCTTCATGTATTGCTTCTATTCTTAATCAGGATTTGGTTCTAATTTCATCCATGTTTCTCAAGCCAGGTGAATGCCAGTTACCCTGATCTCAGTATTGAGTTATTATCAATGCATGTCTAATTTGGAAGTATTTGGAAAATAAACTGGATTGTTGACTGATTCTTTGGCCTGTTTAAATGTTTATTTCTGCTTCCTTCCCAAATGCACCCCACTCTTGATGGTACCTAGAAGCAGGATGAAGTTTCTTCCTCTCAGGAACTCCTTTATAGCTGTCAACCCAAAGTGACATATGGTTTAGGTCCATGTCCTGACTTTTAGGCAGCATGGCTTTTATGGACTCATTCATCCTTTCTGGTGGCTCCATGCCATTCAGTTCAGTTCATGAAGCATTAGGTTGGTATAAAAAGTGCACATGACACACTTGGGAATGGCGGTATTCTTCTGTTAGCAGATGCATGGGAAACTGAGGCTGAAGTTTGAGCCCAGCAGTTTGAAGCCAGCCTTGGTAACATACTGAGCCTCTACCACAAGAAACTGGCAAATGGAGAGAGAAAGGAACACATACATGAAGAGAAGGGTGATTTTTGTTAGATGGCTCTGTCCTCTTGGTACATGGCCTTTCTAAGCTTTCCCCATCAACTCTAGCCTGTTATGTATGATGTGTTCTTTAAATTCACATGTGTTCTGCTCTGGAAAATGTGAAGGTGTAGTAGAGACAGTGGCAGTGGCCAGCATCTGACCTGAGGAAGACCTGGGTGTCCTCTGACTGTCCCATCTCCCATTCGTAGCTTTCAGTCGTCCACACTAGCACTTCTAGGTTTGTGCTTTATGAAATATATATTTCTCTATGATCCTGAGCTTTGTGTGGAACTGTGCAGAGTCATCAGGTAGTATCTAGAGGGGATACCACACGGGGAAAAGTTATAACCTAAACTTCATTAGCGGTGACAGAGTAAATGTGTTCCAGTGTCATGTGTCTAAAGAAACGTTGGGGGAATCTCCTGTTATCTCGCAAATGTATCTTTGACTTTGGTTTTTGCTTCAGCCCTGAAAATTTATCTTAAGTAAAGAATTCTATTGCTACTTTAATGCCACTCAGGAACTGGCCTTTTTTGAATGTTCCTAAGATTATGGAGCTCAGAATCTTCCCCTCCCTTGACACGCTCACTAACCCGCAGTTACCGAGTTTAAACTAGCAGCCTCGGTTAAGGTATTGATTTTAACCTGAAGCCCAGAAGGACACAGGGCTGGAGTCAGCTGGACTCTTAAGCAGTCCTGGGAGACAAGAGTCATTTGCACATTGGAAAACAGCTAATGGGCAGGGAATTAGGGCTTAGGTAGGCCTGTCCCTTCTGTCTTCTTTCCCTTACAGCTGGAGTATGTCCTGATAAAAAAAAACATAGGCAAACACAACACACTGTATTTCATTTCTTTTCTATCTCTCAAAAGTAATTTTAAAGAGCCTTTTGTTTCTGATAAAGACTCAGGTAGCTCAGGTTGGCCTCAGGCTGACAAGAAAGTTGATCCCCCATCTCCGTCTCCCAAGTACTGGAACTACAGACATGTTACTTTGTTAATGTGGCCCCAAAGATCTAACCCAGAGCCTCATTTGTGATAAGTGAACACTCTACCCATTGAGCTGTATCCAAGGCTGATTCATTTTAAAGAAAGTCAAGGAGGGGAACATGAAAGCAACCACTCTTTTTCACATTGCAAGTTTCTAGTAGTAGTGAAATGCTTTGCAAATATCAAGGCTCTAATACAAACCGCATTGGTGACACACTTGGAAATGTATCCTCCCGTGTGTCATTCAGTATAGAATATTCTCAAGTTGTTGGGCTGCCAATTACTTGTAAATTTCTCCTTTAAAAATATTCTATCAGCATGTATTTATTATATATAATGAGTATGTGAAGTTTTCACGCATGTATGTGAAGTAATGTAATCACCATTACCCTGTCACCTTGTCTTCACTTGGGCTTGCAGCTGCTGTTACCATTCCTCTGCACCGATCTTATAAGTTTCTTCATGTTTTAAATGTCCGGCTGGGTTTCTGACATATATCAGACTTCAGTAGGTATCAGCTGCTGTTCTGACTGGGGCAATTCCATTGTTTCCCAGTGTTTAGACCCTACTGGTTCCATTGCACACCAGTTGGTTATGCTTTGTCTTAAGTGTCATAGTTCTGGTTTGTGTTTTGTTTTGTTTTGCTTTGCTTTGCTCTCTTAAGTGAATGAGGGCAGTGTTCACAGCAGGCCTGGGTTTTCTTCACGTTGCTTTCTCTCTATGACTCGCTAGGGTCAGAGGTCCCCCCCATAATGCTCTGTGTGACTCCGGACTGAGCCATTTGTGTGCCCTGGAGATCTGAGGGTAACAGGCAGGGTCAGCATAACCTGCCAAATTCACAGAGTCCCCTCTGTGAATTGTGGGAGGACAGTAAGAAAGTCTGTCATGGACCAAATAACCTTTGGTTCATGGGACTGCTTTTCATCTGAATGATGCTCGCTTTTCCCAAGAGTAACTGATGAAAAGACTACAGTCAGTGCTGCACATGCTAATACGTTCATTCCATTCAAGCAGGATACAAACGTGTAGGGGAAGAGGGGACTTCCACCTCTATCTAAAGCATTTCACTTTACTTTCTCTCAAAAACTGTATAGGTGTTTTAAGCTTCCTTAAAACATAGGCTTAAAGCTGTGCGTCGCTTGGGGGCTGTCAGTGCTTTTCTGGACCCCTTAAGTTACTACTTAAAGCCATTCCTCTACTTGGGGGAGGTCAAGTATGTTTATGGTGGACATGGGAGAGAAGAAAGACTTTCTTTAATCCTTTCTTCTCTCTCTAGCCTATTTCCATTCCTCAACTTTGGAGCGAACTGTAGAATATGGAATCTGTGTCATCTTAGTTCTGTGTGGCACTTAGGCCACTTCATGCTAGCTGTATAGGGACGTTTCACATGGCAGCAATGTCCTATGGAAACAAGGAGGGAGTGGTGGGAGGCTGGGAGGAAGGAGAGAAGATGAAAGAGAAAGGAAAAGAAAGAAAAGGGAAAGACAGATGTGCTCAGTGCAAATGGCCAGGCCCTCAGCTTCGCTTCCAACTTCATTTCTCCCACACCCTTCTGTACAGAAAACCTTAAAATCCCAGGGTACTGACGAGGTCAGACTTGATGTTTCAGTGTTTCTCTCTATTGCCCTAGGACACACTCCCATTAATTTTGAGGGCTGAGGAAGGATGTGGCAGCCTTGCTGTTTGTGCCTTGACCAGTTAGTTGATCACATTGCTGAGTTACAGACGACCCCCACCCCCAAACTCCCACTCCACGCATCTGACTTCCTAGGTGGATGTACTTCTGAGTGCTTCCTACGCTTGCTTGTCTCTAATTAACGTACTTGGTTCAGATGATTTTTAAGTGCTGGAGCTTAATGAAGTTAGAAAAAGGATTTGGATGCCATTGTGAAGTCTTCAGATTATCTGATTTTTTTTTTTTTCCTCTCGGGAGAACTGTCAAGTCCAGAGGCATTCTGAATGACTTGGGATATATTCCATTTTGTTCTTTTCAAAAATGCTCTTTTAGTGGAGGATAGCTGAAAGAGAAGCCCACTGGCCGCCTTCCCCACAGAACACAGTTACTCTCCTCTGCAAAGTGGCTTCTTGGGAATTTGCAAGTCTTTGAATGCTCTCATCTAATTAAAGGGATGCCTGGGTCTTTAATTCCCACAGGTAGGTCTACCTTTGACCTTCCCGTGTCTGGGAGTTGAAAGTAAAATCACTCATCCCAGAGAGCTTGAAGCTTTTGCATTTGGATGCCTGTCCCTTTTACAGGCATCTGAAGTCTGTGTCTTCTTCATACCAGGCTGAACAGGACACATAGGATCATAGTTCTACCGCAGAACCGTGAAGCAAATTTCTTGTCCATCGGCAGCCTGGTGCTGACCAGGCAAATGCTGGCTAATGCCTTCTGTTAGAGATCAGAGAAGCAGTAATTTGTCATCAATAGCTGTAATTAGGTTTATCTACCCTTTCAACCAATACCATAATCTTTACCAGGTTGTTATGGTTGGTGCCATGGAGAGGAATTCTGGAAAAGTATTTTAGGGATTGATTCTGAAGCAGCTGCTGTTCTTTGGGGATTCTTTTTCTTATCTGTCCCCCCACCCCCACCCCCAGGTTCATTTTCCTCTCAAATATTCAAAAGCTTCCTCAGTATGAAATGCCGGGAGAGCGTGCCGTGTATCTGAAGAATAATTAATACAATTGACAGTGATGTCAGTTTTCTGCTGAGGTGTGTTTCCCCTAATCCCACCGTGCAATCTTTAATATCGATCCAATTGTTAGGGAGTCCTGTCACCCGTCACTAGCCACACCTGGGCTAAATATTTCCAGGACTGTGCATCCTTAAGCTATGGAGTGTTTCCACACGCACTGTAATAATTTCACAAATCAAGTTCCTTTCATTCTGATGATGTGTGCGCGCACACACACACACACACACACACACACACACACACACACACACACAGAGCCTATGTGTAGGGATCGTATGTAGCGTGCACATGGTGCTGGCCTACATCTAACAGTTTATTCATTGTGTACATTGCATATAATATCACAAGTGGCACATCCAAGTGTCGGGAGTCTGGGCAATAGGAGTTCAGCACTTAAAGTGTCCAGGTTGCACCTGAGCTGGCTGGAGCCTGCCAGCCCCTGCAAGCCCACTGAGAGCATCTGTCTCGCCACCGCCTTGCTCATGCTGCCTCCTCTGCAGGCCCTCCGATTCTTCTGACTACGAGCATAAATCATCCACCTGTCAGGAGCTCTTGCTGTCTGGATTACGCAATGTGCCTGCCTTCATTTGGAGGCGGTGTGAGCAGGAGATGGCTGGGAATGTTTTGTGTTCTTTTACATGCTACCCCAGCATCTCGTTCGCTTTAATGAGGGGATTATGGTGGTGACAGTGATTTTCAGAGACTTTCAGAGTCTTCAAGATTCTGGAATTCACTTTGTATGTTGGGTACAGCTCAGGCAGACTCCCCTAGCCCCCAGCCCCTTTCTTTTAATCCCAAATAAACCAAGGGTTTAAGTATTTAGGCAAAAGAAGAGGGATATTTCACGAGGCCAGCTGGTGACAGCTTTATGTATTGGCTTTAAGACATTTTCCTCCATGTGATAAACTTAAGTCATGAAATGAATTGCTGACCCTCAGTTTCTTTCCCCCTTCCACAGTCTCTGGCTTTTCCTGTGCTAGGCTGCCCCTTCATGTTCTTTCTTCCTCTGCTGTTTTTTCTTACTCCGTAATGAAGAAAAACAAGAAAACAGCAAAAATCTCCTCAGTCATTTTAGCTTCGCTAATTGTTGACTAGTAAACAAATCATGTTATAAAAATATCCCTTTTGCTTTAAATCTTAATTCTGTCTGGTATGTTTAGGGTGCCTTCTGTAGCTTTGTGTGTGTGTGTGTGTGTGTGTGTGTGTGTGTGTGTGTGTGTGTGAGAGAGAGAGAGAGAGAGAGAGAGAGAGAGAGGTATTAAACAAGAAAATATAGTAGTTTTTATGGAACACTTAAGACTTTAACTCAAGTGATATGTAACCATGGGTTGTTAGGGGAATGAACATTCCAGTAGACTCCCTGCTCATGTTTTCTGACAGGGTTTGAAGCTGCTGTTAGCCGACATAGGTCTCTAAGTTGCCTGAATCAGACAAATCAGACAATGTGAAAGAAAACCTTGCTGAGAAACTGAGTTCAATTCTATGAGCTGCCGGGTAACGTGGAGAAAGGGAGGCAGAATCTTACACACCTGTTCTCTACAATTTGTTTAAAAATGCTCAGTTATGATTTAAGGTGTGATGCTAATGAAATTACAAGGTCCTACCACAGTGGATACTTTACCCACGTTTTAAACAACATAAGGTTCTTGGTTGTCATAGAAGCTGAGCTTATAGTATGCACTAAATTTAAATTTCTACTACATTTTTTTCTTAGATACTCTCCAGACTTTCTGCATGTGTGTGTTTTCTTAAAGCAGTGACAGTTCATTGCTGGCTTCCTTTCTCTGGCTTCCACGTACTGGCCCTTCTCTCCCAGTTCCACCTTCTGAGCCTAGGAGCTTCCTCCTTTCTCTTTGGTACACGTAGGTAGGTGGATGTCATAACCCAAGAGCCTGGTGTTCACAATGCATAGTCACAATTAATGTGATGCGTTGGGTGTGTATGTGTAGTATTGTGTATACATGTATGATATATGTACATATGTTTTGTATAAACCCACTCATGTTCATATGACTAGATCCCGTTTAAGAAAATGCCTTTAAAAAAGTGTTTGCATCCATGCTGAACACATTAAGACTTGGCCTGCCTCTGATGGAGAAACAAGAAACAAAGGTTAGGATTAAACCATGTTCTTGAGAACCTAGGTTTTTTTTTTTTATTATTAATAGTATAGTTTTTCACCTCTCAAAACCAATTTCCCCTCAGTAATTATATTTAAACCATTCTCTCTCTCTCTTTCTCACATATATATATGTGTATATATATTTCGTGTATTAAAAATAGCACAATAGTTATTTGAACAATGAACAAAATTTTTATAAATTTTAGTTATACACAAAGGTATTTAATGAGTTGAGAGGCTATAAAAGTACACTACCCCAGTATTTATAACACACAGAAGTACTGACCCCCCAGATCCCGAATAAAGAAAATCCCAATATAGTAACAAGGTGACAGGTCTTCATGCCACCGGTGAAGTGGCCACTTGGAGGCACAGTTTGAAGACAGTAACTTCTGGTGCCTGTTTTTCTAAGAACACTTGGCCTCCGTGTATGAAGCGTGCGGAATCTGAGCTCCACACTGGGGAACCCTTTGAGCAATGAGTAGCAAGGTGGCCTCGTGTTCTTTGGGTCCCAGCTGTCTTTTCCTTCTCTTCTCCATGGCTCTCCCGGTGGACTTGGATTCCTCAGAGACTGTACTTCATCATCACCATTTTTTGTCCTCGCCACTGACAAATCTAAATTTATGTACATTAAGGAAAACGAGGAGAGAAAGCATGAGCGTTTGAAGAGATAAACGCAACACAACACTGACAAAATCAGATGGAAAATCTCCGTCTTTTATCTATGGAGAAATTAGGTTTATCGTCAGGAGAGCACCCTCTTTTCATTTTCTGAAAGGTGCTTTTTGACAGACCCTTTGCAGTGGACGTCACACTCACAAAACATGCTGTCACCGGGCTATTTGAATATGGTGACAGGCTCATTATCACATTGAAGTCTCCTGACAACACTGCAGAGGGGAAATGGACAGGGCTGCCAATCAGCTGTTGAAAAGATTGTGGGTGAAATAGGGTTTTTTTGTTCCAAGAACAGTGGTACAAATTGACTGCATTAATTCTTTTTATTAGAGCAGGGCACACTGTAGTTAAGGGCTGCACCCGGTTTCCATTATCAACCCCTGTTTGCAGAAGGTTTATCAGCTGGCCGTAAAGAAATGTCTTCCCGGCTGATATTTGGTCGAGGTCGAGGCCTTTTCCTAGTACACTTCATCATGAGTATGTGTGTGTTTGTTAGTTTTGTTAGTAGTTTGAGCAGTTGTCAAAATCAAGTTTAACAAGGAGGGAAACAAATCTCCCAACATCTTACTTTTACTCTGTGGTCACTGTTGGAAGGGAATGGGCTAGCTCAGAGTTTCTTATTCAGGCTTAGGGCACCAAAGGCTCTGAATACAGAGATTGTAAGAACCCCATACATTATAAAATGTCCCTAAGAGTGGCTATGGTGTGTCACATTGCTCTCTGAGCATCTGTCATCTACTCCGGATTTCTCGGTTAAAAAGCAACAAGAATTTACCAGCTAAGTTACCGCCCTTGTGTTTTCAGAAGCACCGCCACTGTCTGGCTCTTATTAGTGACCTCTGAACCCTCATTTTCGTAGTTACAGAGAGGCTGTTGGCTCTCAGGAACACTGTATATGTGTAGCCTTTGATTTTTCCTTGTTTAAAAAATTACAAAAGAATAAACTAACTAAAATATATACCTTGAGAACTGGCAAGATTGAGCAATGGGTAATGGCGGATGTAAGTCTGAAGACCTGAGTTTGATCCACAGATCACAGGGTAGAAGGAGAGCATTGAATGTTTGTGTGGACTCTAACACATACACCTCTTTCTCTCTCTCTCTCTCTCTCTCTCTCTCTCTCTCTCTCTCTCTCTCTCGCTCTCTCTCTCACACACACACACACACACATACACACACACACATCTCACATGCACACACACATGCAACATGTGCAGAATAATATCACAAGCATGTACACAATTATATATAATATATATATTTATTATTATAAATTATATAATAATATATATAAATTATATAATAATTATATAATAATAATATATATAAATTATAGAATAATACATATATATAATAATAATAATAATAATAATATATATCATATATGTATTATTCAGGGGTCATTTGAAGCCATTCGTGCACAGACACAGAAATTGTAAGCTTTGCTTCTTTTCCTTTCCTTTCTTTTCTTCCTTTTCTTTTTTTTTTCTTTTTTAGTTTGGGCACCTTGTGGATCAAATTGGATCTTTCCACTCAGTCTTCCTCTTCAAGGCTCATCACACAGCCCCTGATTCTACACTTCACCCAAAGCAAGGTCTTTTCCCATTCCATTCCTAGGTTGCATAAGCCCGTGCAGTAATCCCCCTTCTGTTCACTGCCTAAGTCACTTCCCAGTGGTGAGACACTGCAGGGACCCACAAGAGGACCATTAATTTTCCCTGCCATTTGGTGTATTGCAGCATTTACACACTTGATTAGACTCTGCTCTGCTCAAAAAAAAAGTTAGCATTCCTATATATGAGCGAAATTCTCCCCTGGGAGTGACTTAGATATTGAAGCTAATAAGTGCAGTAGAGAAATCCTACTTATCTTCCTGAGTTATTCCATTCTGATTTAACTCACTTACTCAGTCTTAAATTCATTTCTTACAGTGATATCGTCTATCTGGATAGACACAGCAAGCATAACTACATAGCTTGTAAACATTACATTGTCTTATAAAATTTCCTTTCCACTTTTGTGTCAACTAGAGCTGACTGGATCCTGGAAGGTCTATCACTACCAGCAGTCAGTAGCTGCTTCCCTGGGATGGTAGCCTTGGGGCTCAGATTATTCATCTAAGCACTCAACAGAAGGAAGTGTCTAGGCAGCCCTTTGAGTTCCTTAGACCCGACCGTATTCTATTCTAGGTGAAGGAACAAACAATGCTGCAGAGTCTTAGAGCATCCTGTCCTGTTGTTGGGAGGTGAGAGAGCATCAGTGTCATGGAAACACTTAGCAGCATCTGACCTGTTCTGGCGATGTGCCCAGTGTTGCCCGAACATATATGGGATTAGTGAAGATGGGGAAGGAACAGTGTTCCAGGGAGAGATATTAGCACATGGCCCATCCTAAAAGTTTAGAGAAGAGTTTTGCTCTTTTGTGAAATGCAAGACAGTCACTAAGGGCTTAGGGGCTGGGTGGGAGGAAGGTTACTCATGATGCAATGTGGACTGGATTTTAACAATAAACGATCTTGAATTGCAGTGAAGAATTTGGATTTTGCTTAAGGATACTAAGGTGATTTTGAAGGTTTTTTTTCTTATGTCTTGATTTGGAGCAGATTAAGTTGGTATATTTTAAGAGGAACACTATAGCTACATCCTGGGGAATGAATGAATGAATACCTGGGCAGTAGTCTAAAGTCTGGACACTTTTGTGCACTGCCATATTGAAAGAACTATGTCCCCTTCCCTGCTAGCTTAGTTCTGTGATTTCTATCTGCCATCAAATTTTAAGCTGGAAACTTTCGTGCAGAAGAAACAGCCTTAGCCCCAGGAGTCAGCCATCAGGATTCAGCTCCAGGCAGGCTCATCACCGGGACATTTACAATACAATCCTGCCAAAGTCAACAGTGATTGATTTATATTCGTGAACATGGCGCTTACTGCAAGTCCAGAATCACCGTGAATTAGCACAGGTGGCAACGGACAATATGATCCTTTTGAGCCTGGGAACTTACTAATGATAAAAGTCATACACCCAATGCTTGATAGTATATCTAAAGATAGTGCACCTTTGGGCTCTAGGATTCTATCTTTTAACCTTATTTCAACTGTGTGTGTGTGTGTGTGTGTGTGTGTGTGTGTCTGTGTGTGTCTGTGTGTGTCTGTGTGTGTTTGTATGCATGCATGTGGGTGTAGTTTTCCACAGAGTCCAGAAGCACTGGAACTAGTGTCGTAGGCTGTTGTGAACCATCTGACACGGGTACTGGGAACTGAATTCGGGTTGTCTGCAAGAGTTGTTTGAGCTCCTGACTCCTGAGCCAACTCTGCAGCCTGGTCTCTGGGTTTCTTCTGGAGTTCCTATTCTATAATGGTTATAAGAATGTATTTCTCAGAGAGGAAATTAAAATATATCTCCAAAGAACAATAGCCAGTCTTTGGAGATCAAATCAATTTTCAGGAGTTTCTATCCATCATAACTCACGTTCTGTAAACGTAAAAGAGAAAACATAGGGCTACCTTCATTATTTTACTATTTGAAAACCTCTGCCACGTAGTTCGAGAAAAAGTCAATCTCAGTCACCCCTAGAGAATATTTCACAATTATCAAATAAGAGTTTACACTAGCACGACTGTCCTAGTGAAACTTGCATGAAAGAATGTGAGTATTTGCCTTCTCTTCCTTCTTGGCAGAAGAGTTCTCTAAGAGGAGCCTAGAGCTGCTGCGTTACCCAGTCGGGTGGGCTTTTGCCTTTTAAGAGAAGTACACTGTTAGCCCTACAGGCTCTGCTCCAGACCATCAAGAAATGGAACTTTATTAGGTTAACCTAATTAAGGCTTGAGTACGGGTGTATTACCTATGTTTGGTCCATAACCCTGCACGGCAAGTGGGACTTCTGTTTTCCTTTTCTTTAAGCTGGCATAGTTCTGCAGAGACCAGCATTCCACCAGATGGAGCAGAATGACAGTGAGAAATGTAGATGGAGCTGAGTGGGCATTGCAGAGTGGGGATAGATGCAAACAGGAGAGGATAGATTTAGGGCTGGAGTGCGTGGGGAGCCAGAGGTAGTGGGACTTGGAAAAAAAATGGTGGATTGACTAGAAAACTTGTCAGTTGAAACAAATGCAGAAGGAATGAAGGGATTTTCAATTAAAACTATCTATCTTTTTTAGTTTTGTAAATGTATGTGTGTTTATGTATGTTGTATGTGTCTCTGTGTGTGCGTATGTAAGAGTGCATATGCATATTTGTATGCTAAAGGTCAACCAGAGATGTTTTAGGTGCTATTCACCTTGGTTGTTGAGAGAGCATCTCCTACTGTCATGAAGCTCCGTTGAGCTCCATGTCCCCAGGACAAATATTATAATCACATGCCACCATGCCTAGCTTTAATCCATTTTTTAAAAGATGGATTCTGGCCATTGGACTCAGGAACCCCCATTTCCAAGGCTGAATGTTTCCTAGCCCACAATTGCTTATGTTATGTGAAGTCACACTTTATATTAGATCATGCTGCCGTGACGATATAGGAACACCCATTCTGAAGTAAATACCCTGAACATGGATGAGCAGATCAGCTCTCAGGGGCTGGAGGAATGGCTCAGCCAGGTAGGTGACTGCATCCAAACCTGATGACCTAAGTTCATTTCCCAGGACCCACGTGGTAGAAAGTGAGATCCGACTTTTGCAAGTTGTCCTCCGACCTCCATACATGATCTGTGACACACACGCCTCCTCCCTCCATGAAAATAAATGAACGAATACACCCAGAGACTTTTTAAAAGAGCTTTGCTCTGTGTGTTTCTTATCCTCTAATGCATCACTGGCCCCAGCTCCCAGGTCTGCTGTTGGTTTTATGCCTTGAGTCCTCAGGGTTTTGTCTGAATCATTGGGCACAAAGACATGGAACATAAAAGAGAACAGCCTGCCCCGTAGGATAAACCTGCAGTAAGTAGCACACTGCTCTGTTTGTCTGCCTTCTTGTCTGCCTTGGTCCTGACTCCCTATTGGGAATTAGTCTCACTGCCTCTCTTGACCATCAGCTGACCCTCGTGTCCTTTGACCCCAGGATCCCTTTATTCACACAAAATCTGTACTTTGCTTACCAGAGTGAGAAAGTGTGTACTGTCTTCTAGTCTTGATTTTTCAGACTCTGTTGTCCTCTTTCATAGACTCCTCCTCATCCTTCCTCTGTTACTTCCCTTTCTGACTTACAGGCAGTAAGTATCCATATTTAAATTGACACTCAGACCTACATGAAGCCCTGGTGTTTTGGGAATGTGGCTCACTCACTTCTCCTGGCTCTTTTTAAATAGCTCAATACCTTTCCTTACTATTAATGCTCCCTGTCTTCTCATCAACTTTAATTTTAAACGCTTTTTTGTTAATTAGTATCAAACTGTTAATCTAGTTTGACTTACCTAGTTGTTCTCTTAGCCTGATATTAAAATTTATATGTAGCCAGATTATGTTGATTTCCAATGTTAGACTGTCTCCTGCAGAGTCTCCTTGTTACCCCGTGTGAGGTATACCTTGTACTTCTTTGGGCCACTATAACGATAACAGAATCGGCATTTATGTCATCCAGTCATTACAACTCAAGTTGAATAGGACCCACCATGAATCTTAGCCTGCCTCTGGAAATCTCTTTTCCTGCAGGCTGACACTGGTTCAGTAGTACATCTCATTTGACGATGATGGTGCATTCCCTGGGACTTTGCTGAGCTGCAACGTAGCTCAGCTGAGCATTCTTCTGAACTCATGATCAGCTTCCCCACTGTTTCTGTCTTGCTCCCAGGGTTTTCATGGAGATGGTGTTGAGAATGTTTTGAAAATACTATCACAGTGTCTATAGTCTCCTATTCACCAGTGCAGAGGATAACCCCAACCAACAGGGTATGATATTTTGTATGGCATATAATTTTGAATGTTTCTGTGTCACTGAAAAAGAATTCGCTAATCGTCAAATAATACAAATATGAAAAATGCAGAATATAAAGGGGAATAAAGATACATTACAGAAAGCAAGTCTTGTTTATGTGATTTCTGATTCCAAGACTTGATCTTAATCTCCACTGTAATGTGGTAGGGAGCACAGTAAGGATGCATCCTTTAGAGGAGCCTTTGACTTCCCTCTTCTGGAGACCACAGACAAGATTCTATTTGCCAATGTGACTTCCTTCTTCTCCGTGTTTCTTAGAGGAAAGGAATTCTTTAGTTCTATAAGTATATTATCCTAGAAGTTTGGATGTATTTCCCTTGAACCTTGAGATTCATCTTTTTGTTGAGTTGTATAGCCGTCCCGTGTGAGCTTTTTTGTTATTGGCTTGATTTTTCACCTGCTCTAGCCAGGGGCCATTCTCTTTGGTGGACAAAACTGGGAAAAGAAAGAAAGAGAAAAGCAAGGGCAGAATTTTTTGCCACCACTTGGCCCTATGTTCTGTTACAGCACTTTATCAGCGGGGCTCCTAACAATCAATAGACATCAACACTGGTTAACTTAAGCAGAACAGAAATGGATTTGGGCAGGAAGGTCAGTAGCCTGGCTGCCAATGGAACACTAGAAAAACAGGCTCAGGGAAGGAACCAAACCACAGCCGTGTTCATCTAAACCCATCAGCCTGGTGCACGGTGGGGACCAACGCAGCATCTGCTCTCACTGAGCAGTGGGTGGCCAGAGAACGAGCTCCCTATACTCTTTTCCTTGAGCTGTCTTCTCTCTTCAGATATCAGGCTTTGGCTGTGATCCATCAGCACGTCCCCTTCCCCTCCTACTGGGGCTCTGGGGAGCAAATGTCTTGAGTTGAGTTGTCCTGAGGTATGTGTGGGACCTCATTAATAGGTAAATGGATATTTCATGTGGCTATGGTTTCTAAGCAAATAGAAATCAAGAGGAGTATAAGAGTATATTAAAAAGATTTGTGTCTTGACGTGTTCTATAAATAGTAGCTCATTTGTAAATATTGTTTTCTATCTATAATTGCTGCCTTTTGTTGTTGTGTTGTTGTTAAAGTCAAGTCTGTGAAAGATCAGCAATAGTACAACTGGGCCGAGGAAAGGTTATCAACATTAAATACACATATATTTTACTCATTTATTTTGAAACAGAGTCTCGCATAGCCAAGGATGGCCTCAAGATTACTCTGTAGTCTAGGGTGAGCTTGAACTCCTGGTCCTCCTGTTTCTAACACACAAGTGCTAAGCTTCCAGGTATGTGTTGCCATGTCTTGTATAAAAATTATATTGCATATAAAGCATAATTATATGTCTAAAATTGATGACTAGTGCCATACTGTTTTAGTCTTTTATATTTTTCATCTTGAAAGCAAATATTTAAATTTCTTCATGATACTCTGCTTATGCTGGGAGGCAGAGGTATTCAGGATGGAGCCCACAGCCTCCCTTATACCAGGTAAATAAATGCTTTACCACCGAGCTGTACTTACATGTTCCTATGATACATTTACTTACACACACACTTTATAACTGTAATCATAAGATTTATATTAGTTTTACATATATTTTCATAAATGATTGAATGCAAACTCATTTAATATTAATTCTGTGATCTACTTAGTTCTTCCTTCATGTGGTCATATTCCGCTTGTCTTCCCTTTCTCTTGACTCTACGCTAAATTACCTAATGTATCTTTGTAGCCTTTGAATAAATTCTTTAGGATGAATTCCAAAAGAAGAGAGCAAAGCAGATCCTTTGGGGGTTTTCAGTCATGGATATGACCTACGGATCTCTGTGCATATTCTCTTGAGGTTTATACATGCAATGTGTTTGCTGTGTAGTTAGGCCTTAACTTTCCTCACTGCTAAAAGCCACAGAACGCTATGCTCATTCCCCTGGAGGATGCTTTGATTTCTACACTTGCCAGTCTTTCTACCCACAAACTTTCTTGTTTCGAGAGATTGGCAACATTAGTTCTCTAGATAAGGTCTCTTTTTCTAGAGGTGTGATCATGCAAACTTACCATGAATTGAATCATTTACAATTGAGAACCACAGTTAGCTTTGTTCATTTAGCCTTTTGGTAAATGCAGATTAAGTAGCCATTAAGCACTGGTTTCTCTGCCCTGTACCAGGCATAAAGCTGGTAGACCACATGGCTTCTCTCCCTGACAAATTCAGTCCAGGGAAAGAGCACACAGTACTCATAGGCTAGGGGGAAATGAAACATGGGTATGCAGTTGGGCACAGATCAAATGAAGCACACAGAACCGTCTAACTCAAGGTTGGGAGGTCAGGAAATGCTTTCTTCAGAGTGAAAGCTTAAAGACTTAAGTTAGGGGCAGAGAAAGATGCCACAGTCTGGTCCTAGTGGAGGAAGAGAGCTGAGCCTCTGGGGAACTTCAAGTGAAACTCTGAGGAGGCAATGGTGGGAGATGAGGCCAACAAAGAGGGCTAGATGCTTTAGAGATCATCTCAGAAAAGCTTGTGTCTCATCTACACAGTAGTCAGAAACAATGAAGGGCTTAGCCTTGGGCTGTGATTACAGTCTCATTTTTAGAACAATGAATCAGACTGCTATGTGGCCAAGGGAGAGGAAGGCCATTGACATAGATACCAGAGATAGTTAGGAATTGATTTCAATAATCCAGGGCAAGCATGGTGTATATAAGCATGAACATAGAATAAAATACTGGAGCAGTGCTCTGTGCTTGAGTGCTTCCTCAGTGTTTACAGAACCCTAGGTTCAATTTCCAGTGCTAAAGGAAAAGAAAGGAAGGAGGGAAGGAAGGAAGGAAGGAAGGAAGGAAGGAAGGAAGGAAGGAAGGAAAGAAGGAAGGAGAGAAAAGAATGAAGAACAAGGAGGAAGAAGAGGAAGAGAAGGAGGATGAGGAGGAGAAGGAAGAAAACTAAAAATAAAAACTTGTCCCTGCACAGAAGGAGTGACTGAGCCAGGAGGTAGAAAGAGGGTTTGAGGGTCAGCACATAGTAAGTGGGGTACAGATCAGACAAGGCACTGTCACTTCTGGCCCAGGTGGGGTGTGCTTCATCCTACAGCATAGAGAACCCACAATGCACGGTGGGATGTGGGGTAAGGTCCAACATACTAAATCTGAGATGTGACCCAAGAGTAGCAATACTTGAGTGGAGTTCAGGAAGAGAAAACAGCAGGTAGAGCCATGGAGTGTTCCAAGCCTGTGAGAGACAAGGAAAGGCAGGGAGACACTTACTTAAACAGTTGGAGAGAAGGGAGCAGACAGCAGGTTCCTAGGGCTGCTGGAAGTAAGTCCAAGTCAGAAGAGTGAACTCTAAAGGATGCTGAGATCAGGTATGTGGAGTGGGGTTATCCAAGAGAAGCACAGAGGCCCAGAAAGTGGAGACTGAGGGAGGAGGAGGGAAAACAGAGAGAACTGATGGATATCAGTAGGTTCAGGAACAGAAGACCCGAGATGATATTCACAGCAGTCCCATTAGGCTGACACAGACAGAAGGTAACTTTCATCATGTCATGGAGATCATGGATAAGTCGTGAGCATGCCAAACTTTGTTCAATCCTGACTATGAGAGGGAAGAGAAGTAGTGATCTAAACAAAAAGGGAAACTGAGGCAGAGAGAGAAAGAGGGAGAGATGCAGAGAACGAGGAGCCTGGCCAGAATAAGCATAACCAAATAGAGTAGAGTTAGCAACCAAGGTATTATGCTTGTCTTCCAGACATACAGCACAGTATTCCACTTTGTAGATGAAGATGCCAAAACAGCCTTACCAGGCTGTTAGAAGGTCATGTGCCAGTTTAGGAGCTTGAGCTGGGATTTGAACCCAGGCAGTTGAATCCAGAGTATAGATCTGAGTCATGGGAGGTGCTACCCTCCATTTATCAACCCTAGCCACTGGGAATTTGACTTTGTGTAGGGAAGCATAGTATTTAAAGGTGGAAAATAAGAAAGAAAGCCATGCTTGAAGGATCAGCCTCATATGGAGAGAAGGTGTTTAATATGAATCTTCTTTTCTCCAACAGAGCATTGGTGGGGAGAATGCTTACTTGAAGTTGGCACAAAAGGAATCAAAGGGTGCTATGGACTCATTCCCTAGATGGAGGTGGCAGAAAATGATGGTGTGTCTTAGCTAATTATAGAGAGATGTTTAAAGAGAGATAGGACAGGCATGATAGCTTATACTCACAATCCTGGTACTTGAGAGGTTGAAGCAGAAGGATTACTATGAGTTTGAAGCCTGCCTGCATTATACAGTGAGTTTTGGGTCAGCTTGGGCTGCACACTGAGACACAATCTCAAAAAAGAAAGAAAGAATGAGAGAGCCAGAGCAATAAGGAGGAGGGGGGAGACAGAGAGACAAGGAGAACAACATGACTTACAAAGCATTTGGAATCAGGAAGCCAAATCTCAGTAAGCACTTCATGGATGGAAGCAGCCATTTGAGAGCAGTGTGCAGAGAAGAGAGTGGAGTCTGCGTTAGCTCAGGAAGAGCTTCACCCTTTTCCTGCATGGCTGTGGGACTTCCATGTGGTCCTGAAGGCAGGCACGCTGAATATTCATGTCCTAGCATATCACCTATTCTAAGTAGGGCACGCAGTGGATGCCTTGATCAGCTATCATCAAATATCTTGCCCTTTTGGAGTTAACGCTTGGATCTCAGGGTCAGGGCCATTGTCTACTGTGTAGGTCATTGGATTTGTTTGTTTGTTTTTCAATTTTGAGAAATCTTAATAGGTTTCCTAGATATCAGAACTTTTTCTGTTCCAAATGGCCTCCCTTAGACTGTTCAGTGCCTGAAGTTTCTCTCTTTACTGCACAGACATATGGGTACAGTAGCAGAAAGTGTAGGTGCTGATGGAAATGAGCAAACAAATGGCTCTAGGGTGTGTTCCACATTGGGATGCTACAGTGCTAATCCTAATCTTGGAGAACCAGGAAAGAAGGACAAGGCTGGTACTTGGATGTCATCCTAAGGGATTGTATGCTTCTTTGAGCTTTTCTCTAGACTTTATAGAAATGGTATTGGCAAAGCATATTCTGGTCAAAAGGAGAGTACTCCATGTCTTTTCAAGCCTTTCTTAGAGAATGTGACTCATAAAGGATGGGCTGGAGAGATGGCTCAGTGTGTAGAGCAGGTGTGTCTTGCAAGTGTGAGGACTCAGGTGCAGATTGCAGCTGCTCTATGAAAGGATGAACTCGGTGGTTCGTGCTGGGGTCCCATGATGAGACATGGAAGATGGACACAGGCAAATCCGAGCAAACTCCCTGGCCAGCTATCCTGCCCTACTTGCTGAATTCCAGCACTAATGAGGGACCCTATATCTAACAAAATGTGGTAGCCATCTAAAGACTAACATCTCAGGCTTCCTCTGACCTCCACATGGGAGCCACTCATTCATGCACCCACCCCAACACACGTCCCTTCCCTGTATAATATAATCATTGAATTATATTATACCAGGAATACCTTGGGTTACGTGAGCATATTCCTCTGAGCTCAATAAACACTTGCTTGCCATGTGGTCATACTGTTGCTCTGCATTTGTGTGTGTGCAGGCACAGAAAAGCTCTTTTCACCCCCTTATGAATTCTAGCTTGTATTGACTCCCAGCAGGTTAAGTGTTCAGTTACTATTAACCTAAATGTTATCCAGAGGGCCATATTTCCTAGAAACATGTCCAAAGAGTAGTGTGACATGGTTGAGTGTTGTCACTGGGACTTTTCCTGCTCCACAGAAATGTGGGAGTTGGAAATATGCAAATCAGTGTGTTCTTGCCTTAATATATGATTGCTGGATTTCTTGGGTTTGAGAATTAGCTGGACAAGAATTCTTTCACTGCATAGGTACCATTGATCCTTACAATACCAAAAGAAGGTTTTTGTTCCCTTGTGTCACCTGGATTCTAATCAGTGACTTTCACTGATGCCACCTCAGTTATAAATTTTACTGGGTATATGGTAGGAAGTAAATGTTTTAACTGTTAGGATGAAAAAATAAGACTATTTTTAAATGGTATCTTCTGTCAGAAATACTTAGATCATTTCATGACTATAGCTACCTTCTTTCTTAATTTTTATGCCGTTAAATATTACCTTTTAAATCTAAAAACACAGAAACTCCTTTCAAAAAACACACCAGTCATTTATGGCAAAGGTTCACATCAGTGTTAAATATTTTGAAAAAAAAAATGTAATAAAATTGATTGGCATCTGTCTGAATATCTTCAAAAAAATTCTGGGCTTATAAATTAAGCTTCAGAGACACAAAGCATAGCTAAAAGGCATGGCCTGCTAGTGAAATAATTATGTGCACTGCCTTGGGGAAGACACGCAGACACACACACACACACACACACACACACACACACACACACACACATACACATACACACAGAGAGAGGGGGGAGGGAGGGAGGGGGAGAAAGAGACAGAGAATATGTCTATCATTTTCTTTGTTTTTGACTAGAAGAGATACACCTCCTTCTCTTTTGACCTCTGCCCCCTCTCTTGAAGGGGGTGAGGATTGAGACCAGAGGGCCGTACAGACCACACAAGTGCTATACCCCTGAGCTACGTCCTCAGGCCATATTTCTCTTAATATCATAGTGGATACATATTCTGTTATTTATAGGTCTCTTACAGTAGGTCCAGGGAACTTCAGGTGTAATCTTTCCTTGAAGGGCTAGCAACCAGGTTAAAAGTCTAGGAATGTTTAAAAGTAAACCAAACAGAACTGCTTATCATTTATGGCTGCTACTAATTATCCACAATTCAGTTCCTGAGCTAAATAAATAATGACCCAAGTGCTCTAAGAAGTCCTGTAGAAATCCATGCCCTTGGGAAGGACGCATTTGTTCTTAGACTTGGAGAGGCTGAGAGAATAGACTTCCTTCATGGAGGTCGCTATGGTCAGTAGACTCTTATGGGTAGCACAGGAATGAGTTTTTCAGGGCCAAATTTTACCAAATGTTACCAGGGCATAGAGATAAATCTGAGAATGATAAGAGCTCTAGCTCATCAAGGATACTGCCTCAGTTCCAGGTCACATGCCTGCCATGAGCCTTTTAGAAAGTCATCGTCTGATCAGTCCCCAGCCTTGGTATACGTCTGGACCATCAGATGGTGAGGATGGACAGCAGAAGGCCTAGCTTACACGCTGGTGCAGTATTTCAATTGTCAAGCAAGGACAACCTTCATCACCATGGTGACAGTGGGACTAGCAAGGCAGAGACAGGCTTGAGAAGCATCAATCTACCTAGCTTGGTACCTGGTTGGATTTAAGAATATTGTTGGAAGGATCAGTAATCATTTTAACAGGAAAATTCATGGAGCCATATATCGTGAGAGATTCAACTACCCCTCTCCCAAGCTGTCAAGTCAGGCTGCTCGCTTGAACAGAAAAACGGAGGTGAATGGGTGAGTGAAATCTTGTCTTCTGTGGTTGCTGACCTGCCTCATATGCCCTGATGAATGAATGATAGGCATTTCTTCAGGAATTTTGTAAGGTCCTGAGATGGTTTCGGATGTAAGTTTCTGAGCATTGGTCCAGGATAGCTAAGAAGTTGTTTCTTCTAATGGACAAGGCTTTAATCAGATATCAAGGTTACCAAGAGTGAGAATATTCTTGATCTCTTGTCCTCTCTCTTAGCAACAAAACCCAATGCTGTATCCAATGACACCTTTTTTTATTAGATATGTAGAACTGACAAAAATACTCATTATGTGTGACCTTTGATATCACACTCTTTGTCAGAGTTTTGAGCATATCACTAGGTATTCCTTCTTGCAGTGTCATGAGCTAGATAGGCATAATTTCCCTGTCTAACATAAAGAAAATAAATTCTTTAAATTGGATAATAAATTGGATTTTTGTCCATTTGGAGAGGGTAGGTCAAGGTTAGTGCTCTGAGTGTGTTAGCCTGGAATAAGCAAGCGGAATGTATACATAAATATCACTTATGTGCCACTTACATTAAGTTTCGCTGAGGATACACACCCAGAATTGTGTCCAGCCTCTTATCCATATTCAGTGGCTTGATATAAAAGCAAAATGGGGAGGGAGTGTTCATTGGAAAATATTCTGCATCTTGACAGCAGGCATCCAAAATGATGTCGCTGCGGATATTACCTCAAGGGAGAACAGACTCCTGTCAGTGGGCCAAACACACTGAGAGCTCATTTCCTTCTCCCTACATGCTGCAATGTGCTGCTCTGCCTCAGACCCTTTCCTTACGTGGGTTTAAAAGATGCTTAGTGCGTCGAGAGTGGATACAAGTCGTAGAACAATGAAAAATGACTACCTTTCAGGAAAGTGCATTTTTGTAAGTACCCTCTTTTCCCATAGTCTAGATCACATCAAATAGTGAATATTTTCACATGCAACTGATTAAGCATGATATGAATATGTTGAAGGAAACGTGAGAATTGGTGTGTAGTGTCCTGTGACCTCGGACCTCCAACAAACACACTTAACTGTCCAGAATCATCCTCCTCCTTGGTTCTTTTTATTGGTTTACTACACTTTTATCTGTGTGTCCTCCAAACCTTGTTGGAGAAAGTGAATAACTGAATGGATGAATAAAATTCTGAATCAGTGATGAGGACTCCCTGGGAGCACCATAGCTGAAGAGGACTCCCTGGGAGCACCATAGCTGAAGAGGACTCCCTGGGAGCACCATAGCTGAAGAGGACTCCCCGGGAGCACCATAGTTGAGGAGGACTTCCTGGGAACACCAAAGCTGTGAATTAACAAATTTGTCACGGGAGGAAAAACTTATCTAAACTGTAATAGTCATGATGACTGGCAACTGAGCCTGGTCTTGCCTAAGTGCTTTTGAATATTAAGTCGTTTCTATATTTCTTTTTCTTAAATGCATCTTGCTTCTGAAGGATTTGGGGAAACATAGGTATTCAAGTATTTGTTCAAAGGCCCAGGATGAGGTTCAGTGGTGAAATGTTTGCCGGTGTATTTTATCACTAGACGTTGCTTTTTTTAAAAAAAGGAAGAAAGAAAATAGTTTGTTTAGAATCATGCAACTGGTAAGTTACAGAGCAGAGATTCAAACCCTGGATCCAGCTTCTGAACCCAGGCTTTCAAAAGAGACATGGTACTGTTTGCTTGTTCAGAGTAGAGGGCTCATAAATTATGAGAACAGAGATGGATTTTTTAGTTTTCAGTTTTGACCTGTTGGGGTGTCCCGTAGATGGAGAAGACATGGACTTTGCATCTTCCTGACTTGATGCTGGTAACTCAGAATATTGATAATTCATGGGGTCTCTGCATGGAGTTTGTCTGCTAGGTACTTATGGTTAAATTTGCCCATGCTGGTCATATGTATTGGATCTACTCTGTAAATCATGCCTGTCAACTGTGTCTGAGGCATGTAGTAACTTCTCAATTAAACAATTCTATGCTGTAAAAAAGTGGACTTATTTTAATATTCACCTAAGAGCACTATTCTGATAGTAAGTACACTTTGGAAATAGGATCTGTATTAAATTGTATATTATTATCTGTGGTATTTTGTCTTTCATTACTATCACATACGAATTAGAACATACCAAAGGAAAAAAAATGAAAGACCTTACTATTTGCTGGAGTTTTTAAACATAATGTTATGGTTCTAATGTGGTAACTATATAAATAAGTTTTTTGCATACTTATGCACCAGCCAGTGCAGGTGGATGAACTTTTAAATCTCAATTTGTCTGTCTGCCACCTTCTCTAACCTTCCTTCCTCTCCCTTTCTTCCATCTTCCTTGAGAAGGGGATCTTGCTATGTATCCCCTGGTTTCCTTGAACTCATTATGTAACCCTATGTGACTCCAACTCAAAGACGCACTGCCTCAGTTTCCCCAAGTGCTGAGAGCACTTGCTTGTGCCAACACTCCTGATTAGTTCCCATTTCTCTGAAAAGGAGACACAGGAACAATGGAGAATATGGTCTCATTAGTGAATTCATTCTATACAGTAGAATGAAAAATAGTCTCAAATATTTTCCATGGTCTTTTAAAAAAATTTTTTAGCCTCTTTAGGTAAACTTATGGAAACCTTCTTTGATATTTTCTTTTGTATTGAGTACTTTTGTAACCCCCCTTCCACATACACACATAATATTCTCACACACTCATATGCAAACACATGTGCCCCACCCCCAAAATTTTACAACATCAGGACAATGTGATATTAAAAAGTTTTTCACTTCTTTGACTTCATAAAGTCAAATGTTTTTTTTAAAGGCATAAAAGAAGGAAAATAAGGAAAATAATGTGTATTGGTGTGACTTTGTTCCCTGTGTGATTTTCTAGGGCTGAATGCCAAATTAACTTGCCACTCATGAGCCTCTGATTCTGACAATGCCTACAGGGTTCTAGTGGATGAGTTTGCCCGTAAATCACATGTCTCAAGGAAACCAAAGTGAGGTGTGTCAATGGAATGCCTGCCACAGAATTTGATTGTTATCTCCGGGCCCCTCATCCTTCCCAGATGCCTTTATGTATCTCTCTTTGAGAATTTCCAAGGACCCACCCACCTCCCAAGTTCACAGACTTTCCAATAGTAATTCTTAACATTAAATATACAAGGCAAAGGAAACAAATTAAATCAGATTTAAAAATCATGTACTATGTATACTAATTATTTATTAATCTATATGTAATATTAGGTAACCACATCTGTAAGTTTTTGAGATGAATAATAAGACCTGGGGGACTAGAGAGATGCTTGCAGAGTAAAGAGAGCTTGTTCTCCCGGAGGACCTGAGTTCAGTTCCCAGCACTCCTGCCAGAGAGCTCACAGCTATCGGTCACTCCAGTACTATGAATCCAACGTCTTCTGCTGCTCTTCAAATCTGTGGTGGACCAGCACAGATATGACCCAATTCACACACACACACACACACACACACAGAGAGAGAGAGAGAGAGAGAGAGAGAGAGAGAGAGAGAGAGAGAGAGACAGAGACAGAGACAGAGAGACAGAGAGAAAGGAAGGAAGGAAGGAAGGAAGGAAGGAAGGAAGGAAGGAAGGAAGGAAGGAAGAAGACTTTAAAGAATAAGAATATCACATGGTACCAAGGGAAGCTAATAGGGTTTCAGGTCCATTCCTGCTGTCCATAGACCAAGACACTAACTCTTGCCAGACTTTGTATACCTCAGCTGGTCCATGGAGGCTGTGGGGAAAATCAGTACAAACTACACCAAGACTAGGAAAACACACAAACCTATCAGGGCAGATCCATCATATATCTGCCTGTTACTTCGAGGGCAAGTTTAATTTTACCCTCGAATTCAATGTGATTTGGATATTACTGTGTGAGTCTTGTTAAAATATGTAAATAGGGCATTTGCTAAACTGCCTTTATTTAGTGTTCTCTTAAGTGATCATAAAATTTTAATGACTATTATTACTGATACTCTAATAAGTACTTCAATGAATTTTCTGGTGGTTAAATATAATTTGTATCTGACTCTAGAATCTCAATATGGGAATTTTAATATTGAAGCATTACTGTAAAATATTCACGGCATCAGCCTTCCATATTGCAATACCATAGAATAAATGCATGTTGATTTGAACTTAAATCTTTTTGACAGTCACTGGTTTGGGTGTCATGAAATCTTGTAATGCATTAGCCATTCTGCCAAGGGAATGTAACTCGCATTTTTAGAGCACTTACAAACTGATGTTAAAATTCTTCTTCCCCCAACACAGAGAGGCCCTCACTTTCACAGCCTAATTTTGGACCCATCTATGGGTTATTTCCAAAGGCAGATAACGTTAGCCTTTCAGGAGCAGTAAGTGCTCAATGGGTAGGCCAGGAGGTTGACATTCCTGTTATCAGCTAGCTGTTGTCGGATGGAGAGGTCATGGATATAGATCATTCATTGCTGGATGTTGAAATACTCTGGGTTCCTTTGAACTCTACTGGAGAGGGGGTACTCTCTTCACATTAAAAGTCCCTACCCCAGTGGTTGTGTTTGATTTAAGGAGGACCAGCCATTAAGAGCGAATGTTGCCTTTCTTATGCAAAAGATTAGCAGGAGGCCAAAGCTGCCCCTGGGCCCCTTATTGTGTGTCTGTGTCCACACTGATTTGGTGTTAGGCATGGGACAGGTTTTTAACAGACTTCCTGGGTGTCCTGTTAGAAGTCATGCAAAAACAAATTTAATGCTTTATAAATAGTGTCACCTATTTATAACCTTCAGTCACCCATCCTTTCAGGAGCACTTTTATGTGACCTTTGGTTGGCTTCACAGACGCTTCCATGCATAGCCTGTGGTCTATTTGCAGCTTTGTAGTCAAGTGGAAGTAGGTGAGCCTTGTCTGGCTAATGCCTTGTACTGAAGCTTTCAGGTAAGGGAAGCTAAGAGGTAGTTGCCATCCCAGAAGTTATGGAGACGTGGATCAGATGCACATTGGCTGAGTTTTTGTTATGAAATTGTCACCTGATGGGTGCACAGGTTTCTCTGGAAGAAATCAGCACAAACACTTATGCCATTTAAAAAAGAAAAAGTAGATTAAGAACCAGGGTAACAGGATTCCTGTGGGAAAGAGCAAGCACTGTCTTTATCAGGAATCTTTGGGGGATACTGATTCTTATCTAGGAGGAAGAGGAAAGACTTTAAAGTTAATAATATTGCTTCCACCTTACTCTTTCCTCTTCTGATGCTCTGGCTAGGCAAAGGTGAGGACCAGCCCTGGGTCCCCTGGGCCCAATAGAGACACCACAGGAATAGCAGGAAGAGCTTCCGGATGTAAGAGGGGGCAAAAGGCTAAGGGTGAGGAGAGATTAGCTTGATTGTGGGCATCTGTAAAATCAGCAAAAGCCTTAGCAGAGCCTGGAGCCAGACAGAACTCAGGAAAGATGTAGAAATGAAGGCAGACTAGCAAGCTCGTGGCTGCAATGGGTTATCATGGGGTTCAGCAGGTTCCACCTCAGTTTTACTTATAAGCCTGTAAAGAAGTACATGGTGGGTTGGAGAGGAGTTCAGGGGATAAGGCTTCTGAGGTATTAAAGATCTGAGTTAGTATCCTCAGAACTCACATGCATCAAACCACGGCAGCACACGTGTGTAATCACAGTGATTCTACAGTGAGGCAGAAAGCAGAGAGGAGAGAGAAGACAGTCCTGAGAGTCAGCTAGCCCAGAGAACACAGCCACGAACAAACAAGAGACCTTCTTCAAGCAAGGTATAAGGCG
Organism: Rhabdomys pumilio; assembly: GCA_030674055.1. Classification (NCBI taxonomy): domain Eukaryota; kingdom Metazoa; phylum Chordata; class Mammalia; order Rodentia; family Muridae; genus Rhabdomys; species Rhabdomys pumilio. The sequence continues at coordinate 71,182,717 of JANHMN010000009.1, forward strand.
AGGAATAATACCCAAGGGTGTTTTCTGACTGCCACCCCTATACTTTGCCATTAACATGCACACACACACACACACACACACACACACACACACACACACACACAC
>JANHMN010000009.1:71182831-71205464 GCA_030674055.1 Rhabdomys pumilio
ACACACACACACACACACACACACACACACACACACACACACACACAGGCAATGTGAGGAAGCAGAGGGGTGAAATTGACCTTTCTTTATTCTTTCTTGTGATTAGATGTTGTAACTTGGGAGGATTCTTGTGATAGGACTCAGCCAGTCTAACATCTAGGAATGTTGTGGCTCTGAGTACTCACCAATCAATGAATCCTCAGCAGAACAAATAACTAAAGATCCAATCCCGGCTTCCTGGTGGGCATTCAGCAACAACAGAAGGCCCTGCCCCATCCTGTAGCAGTGAAGGCAGCAGTTACAGCATATTCTGAAAATACAGAATTCTGGCTGCTGACCTGGAGCCAGCTAAGGCTCTGGCTAGAACCAGCAAATGCCTGATTTCTCTATTGTGTTCAGAACAAGGTGGGGCCTTCAGAAGCTAAGGTCTGTAGGAGGTCTTCTGGACAGTGTTTGTTTTTCTCCTTTGAGTAAAAATGACAACAAACATTGAAACCAAGAGACTTGGAAGGCTCTGTTGTAGTTAGGGTAGAACAGCCAGCTGATCAAGATTCTGTGCCCCAACACAGTGACTTCCCATCCATGCTGGATACTGTGAGATGCTATAGACTGGGTAGTGCCATGTGACCCACTGAATTTTAGGGTGGTCATCACGTAGCGGGTATTTCAGAATATCTATAAATAAATCCTAACATTGCTCATAAGCCTGTCCACCCTGGTAGATCACACAATGCCCTATGGAGCAGAAAGTACCTTGCCCCCAAAGCTTAACACATAGCTTCGTTTCTCTAGCACAGAGCACTCAGTCTGTCTAGGCTGCATTCTTTGTAAACAAAGTCATTTCACAGATATTTCACCAAAGGTTGGCGTTAACCTGCCTGAGGGTTTGTGGTCAACAAAAGTCTTTGGGGACAGATCTGTAGTCTCTTTGAAGTAAGAAGTCGTTGCTGGCTCTGCAGTGTGACAGACTTGTCATCCTGGACAGGTCTGAAGTGAGTGAGAGACTAAAAGAATCAACTTTCCAGCCATCCTAGCCGTTGAAAAATATTAGATAGTTTCCTTGATCCACCTCTTGACTCTTCAGTCTCCTTCTCTCCCACTAATCCGCCTTTTGTCATCCAGGGGATTAGACAATTAAAGCACACTGAAGGGACCTTCACGTGTCTGGGCCATGGGTTCTATCATGCGTCCCTCGATTATTTCCTGGAGTCGATATTTTTTTTTTTAAACCCTCACAAGGATGTCAGGTTGAGTAAGTTAAGAAACCCTGCTCCCTGGGCTGTTTATGCCTCGCTGCCTTATTAAAGACACCAGCTAAACAGAAAATAGAGTATAAATATGTTTGATGACTCATTTGAAGATTTAGCCAAGGGACATTACAATTCACTCTTGAGTCCATTTTTAGAACCAAGTCTCCCAAGACTTCTCTCTGCGGGACACTTCCCCTGTGAGAACTGACAAGGCTATATGCCTTACTTTATTGTGATACTGACATTTAAACAATAAAATAAAGCCATTTAAAACAAATAGTAATGCTTTAAGTGTCTGGGCTGTCAAGATATCAAATTGTATAACTTGTAAAAAAAAATCAGAATTCATTGTTAATGGTATGCACTTAACACGGAGGGTCGTGGAGGACTCTGCCTGTGCACATTCAGTTTCCACGATGGAGCACACGGGCTCTATTCCTTTAGATAGAATTGACTATATCCTCTTAAATGGACTTGACTCTAGCACAATCACTGTATTCAAATGTCAAAAAGAAGGAGAGAGGGAGAGAGAGGATGTCACAGAGGGTCACAAATTGTGTTGGATTTTGACAGATTGTAGCCTTGCTTTACAAGAGCGGTAACATCTCATTTGTCACCGCTTGATCTGTAAGCGGGAGAATGGGAGCAGAAGGCCCTCCATCTCCTACACAATTTAATCGCTCCAAGGCGGACAGTGGTGGTGGAACCAAGCCACCTGCGTGCCCAGCGCACCGCTGATCTGTTTTAATTTAATCCCTAGACAGCCGGATGAGAGGGTGTGCCCTCTCTCTGTCATCTGCGAAGGGTGTGTTTCTATAGAGCTTAGGTATGGAATTTGGGGAGGAGGGATAGACAGTTTGGTGCAGCCTGGACAATATGGCAAGAGAAAGATACCCAAAGGAACAAACCGTGAAACGGTGAGACAAGCAAAGGGAAAAAAGCTGTGTTAAAAATTTAGCCGCACTAGCCAAGCTTCCAGCATCTTCCATGCTGCTCAGAAATTGAAACAGCTTCTTCATTTATATCTGTTATCTCTCAGATGCATTTGGTGTTCATGTTACTTAAAGACAAACAATAGATAAGAAATTTAGAGAGGACTTTTACATTACCCAGGGCCCCGCCCCAGGGAAGAAGTTGAGAAAGCCACCCATGATGCCGAACATCAGAGATATTCTCCAGAGATGTCTACAGGATGGGACAGACAATTAGATATGATCCTCCGAACACTTGGAGGTGCAGAAGGGAACACTCCTGACGTCATCCACTGATGTAATAGTAGTCAACACATCAAGCATTGCATCATGACAGCTGGGTGACAGCCTATGGGTAGTCCTGCAGGAAAACATGTTAAAGCTCCTTAGCCATCCTTTTGGTATCTCCTAGATAGAATCCCACATAATATATTTGAGCAAATTTATTTTGGGTTATGAAGAAGTGTCAAAGCCATCTCTTTTCTCAGGGTCTCACAGAGCATTTCTATAATGCCAGAACCCTGCAGGCTGAGGCAGAAGGATCTAGAGTTTTGGGTCAGTCCAGGCAACTTAATGCTTTGTTTCAAAAAGCCGAACTAAGGGCTGTGGCAATCACACAGTCTATAATGTGTTTCGCACACATGAAAGAGGACCCGAGTTTGAACCTCAGATCTCACATAAAAAATTCGGTGTAATGAGTACATTTGTAGGCCTAGCTCTGGGGAGGTAGAAGCAGGAAGATCACTGAGAATCTAGCCGTGAGCCCAGCATAACTGTGGAGCCCAGGTCCTCAGTGAAAGACCCCATCTGAAAAATTAAGGTGGATTACATTTTAGTAACAATATCTGAGGTTAACCTCTGGCCTCTACACACAAATATACACTTGTATGATTACATAAAAGGACACACACACACACACACACACACACACACACACACACACACCACCACCACCACCACCACCACCACTGATCAACCAACTACATAGAATTAAACCAACTCAAATGAATCAAACAACTGCAACAAAACCCTCACATATTCTGTGTTCTAAAGCTTGACAAATAATGGCTTTTTGCCACAGAGAAGAAAGCAGTAAGACGGTTTCATATACTCAATAGAAACACTTTTGCAACCGTAAGATGCTAACGTGGCAGCGACCTGTGACAAGTGCCAATTTTTGTATTCATAAGAATTTTGGTTTTTAAATGAGCAGTCAAATAGTTTCTTAAGTAAAGTCCATGTCAGGAAAAGTCCCCAAGAGCAACCCAGAACTTTCCAAAAGACTTTCCCTAGTCTTCAAGGACTCTCTCCACAAGACAAAGAAAAATTTCTCTGGAATTCTTTTAAGATGCTATGGAAACCAGAAAGAGTTTAGAGTGCAGTTGGTAAAATCTAAACATGTTGCTTCTGATAATGGTTCTGAGATTGTCACCTGGGAAGCCCCGGAGCAGGTGAGCTATCCTGTTTAGCCTGGACTCTGCGTTTACTTGGCTCTGACCTCCTGTAATTCTCAAGCACAGATTTTCTAAGCACTATTTGTGTAAGAGGCATAAATGTGTCTCCTCAGCCCCATCATTACGTTACTCCACCCTATGGCTGCAGGCTCCCAGGCAACCATCCCAAGCTTATGAGACAAATAAGTCCCTCAGAACAGTTTGGAGGAGCTTGGGTTTTTATCATGGGATTTTGGAGAGACTAACAGGACATGGTTTTGACACTGATGGTATAGTGAGTGAAACAGGAGAGAGCACTGGGGAGATACTTCCTGCCTCACAAGACAGAGCTGTGCTGGTGTGCTGGGGCCGAGCACAGAGAAGAGGTGAGGAACGGAAGAAAAAACAAGGTGAGAGCAGAAGGAGACTTGTACTATCAAGGGAGTCATGGATACCTTCAGATGTTGTTTTAAAGTCATGAAAGGCCACCACCAAACTCCTTTAGGTCTTTAATGCTACCCAAGGTATCTGTTCGTCCACTTCAGTCATGGCTGCTGGAGTTAAAAGGATTCTTCTCCAGCCCCAACTTGCTTTCTCTTTTCCCCTTTCCTTCAGTCCCCTCCCCTCTCATACTCTTTCTTGTCCTTCCCTTTCCTCCCTGCTTCTCCCCTCTTTTCTCCCTTCTCTTCCCTTCCTTTCTTTTCCCTTCCTTCCTCTCCCCTCTCTTCTCTTCCCTTCCCTTCTATTCTTTTTATCTCTCATCTCCCCCACCTTTTCTTTATTTCCAAGAGTAAACTCTTTTTTAAAAAATCTATTTATTACTATTCCTATTATTGTGTGTGTGTGTGTGTGTGTGTGTGTGTGTGTGTCTGTTGTAGATGTGGGAGGGGAGGGATATTGACACCCTCTGACATACATTTGGAGGTCAGAGGGAAACTTTGAGAGTCAGTTCTCTCCTTCTGCCTTTCTGTGGGTTCCATGATTGTACTTGGGTCCTCAGCCTTGTACAGAAGGCACATTTCCACACTCAGCCATCTCCCGGGCCCAAGAAGAAGCCTCAAGAGTGTCAGGTATATGGAAACTCATTCATTCTACCTGTTCATAACTCAGCCTTGGGGATTCTTCTGAATTTCTCTCTCCCGGTTTATCCCCTAACCTGATGTAAGACAGATTTCTGACCTTCCTCCCCAAAGCTTCTGAAATGATTTCCCCCATTGTCTTAGAAATGCCTGTGATGATCTTTACCCTCCCCAGTAGGCATAAAACCACCATTCATATGCACAACCTTGACCTTCTCCCCAGTCTTCACCGTGGGGCATAGGCTTTGGCCATCTTGCCCACTCATGGCCTGCTTTCGATGCTCCTATATCTTTGCTGTCCATTCTCTCAATCAGAATGACTCCCTCATTCACCTCTGCCTGGTGGATCTTAGTGTATTTCGAAAAGAATCACTCCTATCTTAAGTCTGGGCCAGATCAGTTGCTCTTCCAACTGCATGTCCTGCAGGCCTCTACCTTAGCACCATGTGATTGGAGTGTGCTACTAAGTCCTCCCATGCATTCTCTAGTAGGAAGGACAGACCATAAGTTTTCTCTGTGTTTCGCCTCCACTCCTGGCTACCTTTAAACACAGCATGGTGTTTATAACCCAGGACATCTCACAGCAACAGTGCTGATTACCACATATTTTAGAAGACATCTGCTAGAAGTTTGCTTGGATTTCATGCATGTGGTACACATGAGTACATGTGTGCATGTCTCTGTGTGTTACATTTGCAACCAACTACATCTATATACACATTTTACAAATTTCTTTTTATCTAGTACCTCTACTGAGCTATGTTAATGCTAGTTCTTTAACTATCTGGCCATTGACTTGGGTGGGAAGGAATACAGGATAGACAGATAGACAGACAGAAGTACAGCTCCATATGTCTTCCTAGGACTTGCTATTTAGCAACTACCACCCTAGACATCTTTGCTCATCTTGATTATTTTCCTCAGGGCAGAGTGATGCCCGAAACCATTTGAGTATGAGTGACATCGACACTCTCTTTACTCTGAGTATGTTTTCTTTGCTAACGGCTTCCTGGAGTTATTATTCTAATTAACACACAGAGGACAATGCTTAGCACATGGTGAGTGCCTAGTGTCAACTAAGATGCACATATTTGTACATACATTTTATAGCATTTTCCTTTTCTTTTCTTCCTACAGACATAGAACATGAGGCTCTGCTGCTCTTTGGGTTGTCTTTCCAAACTCATAGCTAGGCATAGCCTGGCCAACAGTCAGTCAGTTTTAGCCCCTAGAGCAATGCACACTTCCTTTTCACAAGCAGAGACTGTTTAAAGATGTCTAACACCATATAGCCTAAGCCAGTTGGGGGTGGGTGGGAAGGATGTTTCCTCATTCCTTAAATGTTTTCAGTCTATAAGTCTCATCAGCCTAGCATATTATAGAGACAAGGACATGAGTGCTGGATGCGGTTGGCTGTTGGGGAGATCACAAAGCCCTGTTTGTATAGACTTGGTGTTCTTCTGCCAACAATAGCAATTCCAGTTTGGGAAACAGGATGATTTTTTGGCCCCAGAAATCAAAGAAAGAACAAAGTATCTTGTACAGTGATGCAGCCCTCCCTCTTGTGGCACCTTGTGTGCTTAAAAAAAAAATTGTCAGTCTTTTAATAACGTACACTTATGTTGTTTAAGATGTAACCTCTAAATTGAGATACATCTGCTATTCCACACTGTGCTCTCTGCCAAATAGTTCATGGGAAGTAAACAGGACCCTTCTGCTGCAGTGGACCTGACGTTCATGGAGACTGATCACCCGTGAGGGGTGACACATGCTAGGGGGAAGGTTCAGGAAGCCATCATACATTAAATATGAAAAGAGAGAACTTACAAATGAGACTGAGACATGCAAGACACGAGGTGACAGCCACCACCAGAAAGAGTCGCAGAGCAAGATTCTGTGTGACAGAGTGAACTCTGTCAGAACTGGACAACAGATGCTGTCACATACAACGTGTACATTAACTATACCCCCACATCAGCAGCAAGGCTGCTCTTGTTGTTCTTGTGTCTGCCTTAACCGTGTCAGAATATTTTAAGGAGAAAAATAGACTGCGACCAACAAAGTTTTCAGTTAAGATATTTTGCTTAATCAGAAACTATTTAAGTTGTTCGATAAGCTACTTTGCATTCTTCATAGAGCAGACATTGTTCAAACTGTGTCCCAAGTTACTGCTTATTTTTACTACTGGAAAGACAAATGAACCCTGAGCTGCATCTCAACCCTAAACACGTAATTTCTATATACTTGACCAAGAAGTAGCTCCCATTTTGTAAAGCATAAAAGAGAAGATGAAGCAAAATTTAATGCCAGTAACTGGGAAAGGACCGTACATAGCAGAGACTCTTCCCCAGTGCAGAAGCCACGAGTGCCTGCCACTGGCCTGTACACTTTCACAAGACACAATTCTTCCTCTTTGTCCTGCCCTCAGTGATTCTGGATATACTAATTTTAGAGGTGCTTTGTGGACTAGAGGAAAGTGGTGAGGCTGTTTTTTCTAACAAGATGCAATCTGATTGCTTCATTAGGTTTTAATAATATGCTTGGTGGTTTCTGCTTCCTTTAAATGAGTTCAGATCCCCGAGAACCATCAGACCGGGGTACTGTATCACTGCCTCTGGCCGGAGAGACAGGTTAAGCTGACAGCTGTGGAGCATCAGCAGTTGAGCCCAAAATAGAACAGTGGTGTCTACATCCAGTGCATGGTCACTGGAATAGCCCCATCTGTACAGAAAAGCCACACTGTCCAGCCCTGTCCTTCTTGTTACTCGGGCAGTAATAGATCCAAGGAGAATACCCTTATGATTTGGTGAATGTGTGATTCCCCAAGAAGGACTTAGGATGGCTAAAAATATCATCTCCTCTCTCAAAAATCACGATCACTGCAGAAAAGACTGCAATGAATTCATAATCTGAATGCCTACATTAAAGTCCAAGCCACTGTGCATACACGGAACACCCATTGTTTCAGGAGAGTGTCTTCGGAACCCAGAGTCATGGAAAAAGCAATAAAGGATAATATTTAAGTTGATAAAAGATGCAAACATGGCTTTATTGGGTTTCTAAATTCAAATTAAAAGAATAAATATCTCATCAGTGACACTAATTAAAGATTGGTCAAAGATTTGTCTGTGTCTCCTACAGCAAATACCAATCAGAACTGATAAAGAGAAGCAACATTTATTGGACTTCAGTTATAGACAGAAGCAATGATCATGGAGTCTGCCTTCCTGAGGAATGCTCACTTGATTCTGACTTGGCATTCAGGTGGCATGAGAGAGCCATGAAAACCACACTGTCCTGTTGCTGCCACACAGGGAAAGTCTGGTGTGGACACACTCTTAGAGATTTCATTGTAGAAACTTATGTCTTTTGTTTTTGCTTGGTTCTGGCTGCTTTCAGTGTTTTCAATGGTCACCATTGTTGTTTCCAAAATTTTATATAGATAGATAGAGAGATAGATAGATAGATAGATAGATAGATAGATAGATAGATAGAAAAGAAGATAAAGAAGCCACTTAACAATTGAATGAACTTTTAAATCTTATTTTATTTTACAATTATTTTTTAAATACCTGCTTGTTTTCTTTCTTTCTTTCTTTTTTTCCTTTCTCCTTCTTCTCCTCTCCTTCTCCTTCTCCTTCTCCTCCTCCTCCTCCTCCTCCTCCTCCTCTTCCTCCTCCTCCTCCTCCTCCTCCTCCTCCTCCTTCTCCTCCTCCTCCTCCTTCTTCTTCTTCTCTTTCTTCTTTGAGACAGGGTTTCTCTGTGTAAGCCTGGCTGTCCTGGAACTCACTCTGTAGACCAGGCTGGCCTCGAACTCATAAATCCACCTGCCTCTGCCTCCCAAGTGCTGAGATTAAAGGCGTGCGACACCCCTGCTCGGCACCTGCTTGTTTTCTAACAAGAGACAGAAAGGTGAAGATTGAGGTTGGGGGCAGTGCAGAAGGGGAAGAGCTTCACTTCCCTGATACTGGTGCTGTGAATTTCATGTACAAATGTACATGGAGGTATACTTTTGAACTGGGCAATATACATGTGTATATAATAAATATGAACAGGTGACACAGAGATCACCATGGCCAAAACTGGTAGGCCAACACCAACCATTTTTATCATGAAGTTTGTGTGGATGTGGTTGACATTCAAGTGGAACCACCCTTAACTCTGCAGTAATCAGAGTACGAGAGAGGACTCTCAGCCTTCGAAGGCAGCAGACTCTCATTAATGAGAATATCTTGTGGTTTCACAGAGCAACAAACCATTAAGAATTCAGTCACTGATAAAGTGGAAGAGCAGTCTCTGTGAATAGCCCCTTGACAAGATTCCCCCCAACAATACACAGATTCAGGCTTTGGAGGTGGAAAGTCAGGAAAGCGCTTGCAGAATGAGCCAGAGGACCCGAGTTTGATCCTGGATGACTGGAGAGATGGCTCAGCAGTTAAGAGCACTTGTTGCTCATGCAGAGGACCCACGTCCAGTTCCCCGCACCCCTGTGGCAGCTCACAAGCATCTGAAATTAGTTCCAGGGAATCTGTTGCTCTCCTCTGGCTTCTTGGACACCAGACATGCACCTGGTACATTTACGTGCAGGTAAAACACTCTTGCATACAAACCATATGGTGGTGCTTACCTGCAGTGCCAGCGCTGGAGAGGCAGAGGCAGCAGAGCTTCTCATCTTTAGGACCTGCCATCCATTTCTTAGCTCTAGATTCAGTGAAAGACCTTGTTTGACCTTGTCAACACCCAACACTGACCCCAGGCTTACACATGATCACGAACATACATGCACACACACACACACGCACACGCACACACACATGCCTACCCACACCTTCTTTCTCAAACACAGAAACACTGTAATAAAAAATGATCTTTCTCTGTTGGTGAGATGAAAAAGGAGAGCTTTGTGACATCACCTCCCTGCCCCCACCTCAACAGTAAAATGTTATTCATGTGTGTAGATACATGTCTAATTGAAGCCACTTTTGCTAGCAGATACATGAAACAATGAAGTTAAAATAACTCTTAGCTTGACCCCAGCATGAATTTGTTTCTCTCTCTCTCTCTCTCTCTCTCTCTCTCTCTCTCTCTCTCTCTCTTGTATGTACTCGTTACATGTCAGGCACATTAAAATTCACATTTAAATTTCCAATGAGTTAAATACACCATTGCTTTCAAATACATGACTGGTTTTTGTTCCTCTCATGTTATGTTAATATTAATATCATGGAATCTTCTATACCCTTGCATTCCTTGCTGACTATCTGATAATTGGGTTGGAGGAGAGTAGCGTGGGTCATCTGGGTTTGGCTTATCTCTGTGAGGGAGAGGGTGGTCAATAATAAAAGGAAGGAAAGGCCATAAAGTGGTAACAAAAAAAAAATGAAAAGAAGATTGAATCTCTGACCAATTTGAAACATATCCCAGAGAATCCATAGAGAAAAAGATAAAGTGTGTCCATGAGTAAGTTAACTAAACAGGTTACCCACAGTGAGAGCAAATGGAGTTAGCCCATTGTCCATGTTTAATTTCCTATGAGTCCCTGGTGTTTACTACCATGTCCGAGTTGGGGCATCTGTAAATTCAGTTAAATACAGTGCATTGTCTAAACGTATCACGGCTCCAATCAGTCACCCTGGGTGCTGATAAGAAGCCCCTTGTATTATTGAATCTACAATGGGGAGGCCCTGCAAGCTCCGAGATAAGGGACAGGTATTTTGTGGTTTTTCTTTTTCTTTCATTCTTTTTTTTTTTTAACTTATGGGGGCAAGAAGAGGAAGGCAGTGGTCGCCACTGCCCTCACCTCTCTGACAGTTATTACGGCTTTCTGATTTGCTTTATGGGAACAATATGATTTTGTTTTTCTGTCTTCCTTTTGGTGGGTATATTATGTCTCTCCTCAGCTTTAACTTAAAGTTCATGAATCACCGAAAAGGCAGGCAGGCAGGCGGTTGGGTATTGTTACCAAGCAGGACACCAGAAACACAAGAAACAAAACCCAGATTTAAATCAAGGGCCTCTTTAGAAAGTTCTTTTCTTTCACTCTTAAATTCCAGCTGTTTTTTTTTTTTTTCCTTGCAGGCTGGGCCCCTTGGATGAAAGTCGGTGTTTGTTTTACTTTTCTGTTTGATAGCTGCATTAAAATGTTTGCCAAGGGTTCCTGTAAGGATTGAGCGTCAGTTGTCAGTTATTGTAGTGCTATCCGAAGGTTAGATCCATACACATCCCAAGTCTTCCGCACAGGCCGCATATGGTTCTTTCTTTTCTATTGTTCCTATCACCGTTTTTAAAGCTTGCACAATTACACGATGCCACCCATTCTATGTCTAGGAGAGTATAGGCACCCGTATCTTTCCTTTTGAGACATCATTGCTGTTTTATATTCTAATTTTATCTGCCCCAGGAAGATGTTAGCTTCCCATTTCCAAGAGAGCTGGATCTTCTTATCACTTTCAAAAACACCGCTCAGAGGCAGGCTGCTGACCCCGTGTGAAGATTGGTGGCTCACCTACTGTACCCATGGTTTTTTTTAATGTGATGATTTGATAACTTTTGCAGACGGCCCCATATGCCTAGCCTTTGCACGCCTGTGAGTGTGCAGATTGCGCTGCCTTCATTTGGTTTTATGAGTTTGTGTTTCCTCTTCCCCAGGCAGATGTTTGGCTGCAGCTGGCGTTTGCTTAGTAAATCACTTCTTCACATACTGCAGGTCTGTTTCCCCAGAACACGGTGCCCTGACCAACAGGAGTAACGAGAAGAGAACAGAGAAGGGATCTCCTTTATCAAGTTCCACTTTAAGTGCTCCTTGGTTCCTTTTCTTCTTCTGTTACTGAGGACTGAACCCAGGGCTAAGCGCACGCTAAGCGCATAAAATAGCTACATCGCACATTCACTTCTCTTGGATACATTGTGTGGGCCTGCTTTTTCTTTCTATGGTTTTTTTTGTGTGTACGTGTATATTTGGGTGTGTGTGCACATGTGTGCTTTGGTGTATGTGGGTGCACATGTATGTGGTGTGTGTGTGAGGAAAACCAGGGTGTCAGTTCTCAGCACTTCCCACTTCTTGAGACAAGGTTTCTCAGTTGCCTGGAACTTTGCCACAAAGATCAAGTTAGCTAGCTCCCCGTATTTCAAGAATCCTTCTATCTCCAGCTCCCACCTTGTAGTGCTGGGGTGACAGGCATGTGCCACGTACCATCACACCTGACTTTTAATGTGAATTGTAGGGACCGTGTGTTAGTGAGGTCCCCAGAAAGCACCACCTTCCTGCCCCCATTGAATTGGGGTTTCTGTTTGTTTCTCTTTATTGAAACCCAGAGGTGAGCTTACCTTAGGTGCAGCATCTTCTCCTACACACTGCCCACTTGCTAAGAGCCAAAGAAGCCGTCATTTCAGTCAGGGATGGCATTACTGTAGATCCCAGAGATGTTTCTCCCTCACAAATTTATACTTCTGTGCATTGGCTGACACATGATGCTGTTGTCTTATTAAGGTTGAAAAGTCAAGAATAATTTTCAGATCCTAGAACAATGGGTAAGGATGTTAGGTGTTGTAAGCCACGGATACTAACGTAAAGATAGTAGTTATCAGGGGTCACTGGATATCAGCAACAGATTAGTGGATCAAGACAGTGAGCCAGACAACCCCTGATGTCACATGATGCACTTTCAAAAAAGGTTCTTTGCAGTTTAATGATGACTTATCATCCAGTTATAAATGTCCTCTGAAGCATACAGGCCTGTGAGGAAGCCATGCTGGGACTGTGGGCAGGAGCAGGGAGAAAGGATGAGATCTTCCTTCCTCTTGGCTGACTCATGGCAGTGTGATCCTCATCAAAGGCCATTTACACCTGGGCACTGTGGCCCATCTGTAGTCTCAGCACTCAAGACATAGAGTCAGAAAGATTATGAGTTCAAGACCAGCCTTGGCAACATAGCAGGCTGAAGGATACCCTGTCCCAAAGAACAAAAACAAGATGTAGTCCCCTTGTCTGTTGGCACAGTTCCAAGCTTTCTCAGGATTCCCCAGAACAAGATGACATGTGCAGCTGGAACAAGACTGTGTAGTGAGCACGGAATCCTGCCCCCTGAGGCAGAAAACTCAGTCTCACAGGGGCTCTTCACTCCCAATTCTAACAACGTTTCATCCTTCCTTTGGTCCCAAACTGTGCAGAAGTAATGGGTGCTTCTTTCAGTTAGAATCCCTCTCTGCCCTCCAGGCAAGATTCTAATTAATACCCTTGAGCCAACCTGTCTCTTAACACCTACCTATTGAAATTCTAGGTTCTAGAATCTAGGATCTAGGATCTGAAAATTATTCTTTCAACCTTAACAATAATTCACATTTTTTTTGCTTTTGTTTTTGTTGTTTTATTTCTTTGCATTCCCAATAGTGTCTTTGTTTTGTTGAGCTAGGTTCTTGCGTATTCCAGTTTGACCTCAAACTCTCTATATAGCCAAGGGTGACCTTGAACCCCCAATTCTCCTGTTCTCCTTTGTGGAGTGCTGGGTTTTGGGTGTGTATCACTCATACCTCCTGTATGTAGTCTTGGATACTGAAGTCAAAACTTCCTGCTAGCTAGGCAAGCAGTTTGAACTGCACCCGCAGCCCTTCATGGTGTCCTTGGCTGATGAACATTAAATAAAATATCTGCCTTCATACCCTTAGTCAAAGAGAGATAGCTGTACTCATAGCAAACAATTGCAAACTCCTGAACATTAAGCTAGATGCAAACACCGAGCCAGTGTTTTGGAGACTGGATGGGTAAGTGGAGTTAAGAATAAAATATAAAATATATAAAATGTGAGCTCGGGAATCACAGTGAGTAAAATAGGCTGAGTGAGAGGAAGCATCACAGAGATTAGGTGGCACTGTTTCCTTTAAAGCAGTATGTTAGCACATTCAATGCTTAAATAAGAGGTCGTGTGCAGTGACGAAACAGGGCAGGGTGTTTTCTATCCACTGCTACGTGTGTTGCAAAGATACAGTTTTGCAGTGTGAAATCACCGAGAATATATCCCATCTGCATTTGCTTCAGATAGACAATAAGAACCACATGAGGGGCTGCACTGAGTATTACTTTAAAGACAAATTCATGCGCAGTGAACTCACATATACTCTCTGTACCCTGTGCAGGCAGACAGCTCTGTCAGAGTGGCCCACAACCAAGGTGGGGCTCTTGGTTGGCTGGCTAGACAGTTCATTGAGTTGCAGTTTTGAAATCAAGTCTAAGCTGTCACCTGTCAGAGAAACTCTTGAGAAACTTCAGTGTGATCCCTGCATACCTTCTGCACTTTTCGCTCACTGACAACCCACCAGTGAAAATGGCTTCTGCCACCCACCAGAGGTTTGGTGTTCACATGGCCCTGGCTCTGGATCAGGCTACAAATGATAAGACCACCATGGTGCACAGAAAAACTGTGTCAGCACCTGGTACCGACGTCCCTTAGCTTTGATGTTCTCAGCTTGGTTTTACTGTTTGAGAAGTACTGAGACACGTCTTTATATAATTGCTGGGCAACATCTCTTTCACAAACACAATTTTTTTTCATTATCTTACACACCAGAGTATTTATGAAAGTAGAGTTAGGGTAACGCCTAGGATCTGTGGGCAGTTAGCCTCCTCTAGTCAATGTCAGACATGAAGACTGTGTCACAAAGTGGCCAGTAACCCCACACACCCCTCCCTGGTTACTAAAGTTCCTGTGATGTTGGAAGCTGCATTGAGGGAACCTCAAGTTTCTTGCTATCACAGGCTGAAGCTGGGATGGTGTGTGCCGGGTGTTTACCCTGCTTGAGGGCATGAAGGGTATAAACAGAATGCATGAAGGCTAGGCTTGTGCAGATGTGTTGTGTGTTGTTATGTGAGGCTGTAAACAGAGTGTGTGAAGGCTAGGCTTGTGCAGATGTGTTGTGTGTTGTTATGTGGTACAGGTAACAGCTGCGTGACCTTGGACCTGTCATTTACCTATTGCCATCACTTAATATAAAGTCAAGGTTTTATTCTTATTGAAAGGCTTTCGATAGACTTACGGGTTTATAGGAGACTGTGAGAAACAGAATTTTATAAAGTGTGCTATAGAAAGCTTTGTAGATAACCAATAATGCTTAATGAGTCACAGAGCAAAATCTCTCTCCCCTCCCCTTCCCTCCCCTGCCCTTCCCTCCCCTTCCCTCCCCTGCCCTTCCCTCCCCTTTCCTTCCCTCCCCTCCCCTTCCCTTCCCTCCCCTTCCCTCCCCTTTCCTTCCCTCCCCTCCCCTTCCCTTCCCTCCCCTTCCCTCCCCTATTCTTCCCTCCCCTCCCCTTCCCTCCTCTTCCCTCCCCTTCCCTCCCCTTCCCTCTTCTTCCCTTCCCTCCTCTTTTCTCTCCCCCTTGTTCTCATCTTCTCTCTTGTTTTCACTTCCTTTTTAACCTCCCTTTCCCTCTTTTCCTTCTTTCCTACCTTCTTCTTTTGCTTCCTTCTTTCTTCCTCCTTCTTCCTTTCTCTTTTCTTCTTCCTTCCTTCTTCCTTCCTCCCCTTTTCCTTCCTCCCTTCCTTCTTTCTTCCTCCCTTCTTTCTTCTTCTATCTTCCTTCCTTCCTTCCTCCCTTCTTTCCTTTCTTTCTTTCTTTCTTTCTTTCTTTCTTTCTTTCTTTCTTCATCTTTCCTTTTTCTTTCTTCCTTTCTTCTTCCTCCTTCTTTCCTTTCTACCACATTGTGTCTATATCTACTTGTAAATCACGATAATAACATCTGACTCCTGCTGTGGTCATGAATAAAATAATATTTCAACCTGTAAGCCAGGAAGGAATTCACACCAAGGCTCTCAGGGAGACAAGGGGAGTGGGCCAGTCAAGAGACTGCAATGGAAGGAGAATGATTTACACCAAGTATAAGAATCTCAACTCACCACTTCTTGTCCTGAATAAAGTTTATTGTTATTATTGATTCACCATAAAGTTGTTTGTTTTGTCACGACAAAGCAGCTGATAATGATGAACACCACCTCAGTTATTGTTTAAATAATGTACCTTCTTGTGTACCACAGAGTTTTGGCCTAGTTTCCAGGGAGATTCCTTCTCAGGCTACTGTGGCCCTCCTTTGTGGATACTGGCCTGAACTATGCACATAGTACCCTTCCTAGTGAACTAAGGAAATCTCTGAAAATCCTCGGAGGGAGCCCCTGGGAGACCCAGATGGCTGCTGGCTGCCAACTAGATTTCCTTTACAGGGACTCTCTTCCAACTAGCAGCCCATTGTGCAAGCAGAGCCCTGGCCTGCTTCCAACCAGGGGCTCTGAGCAAGCTGGGGGTGGCTGGGAGCGGGAAATAATGGTCAGACTCCCACCACATCCCACACTCCAGGAAGGCCTCTATGAGGCCCTGAATAATCTGCATTACCAAGTCCCAGAGAAGAGCTGAGAGGAATACACAGGCAATCTGTCCTTCCCTGCAGGCAAAAGGAAGGATGGGTCAGAAAGCTACATCTACCAGGGATATCTTTGCTTTCTGTGACTGGCTTTGAAACCAATCATTCCTTATTGGCTTCCTTCCTTCCTTCCTTTATTCTTTTTTTTTTTAGGGGGTAAAGGGCAGGCAGGGTCTCACAATGTAGCTCTGGCTGTCCTCGAACTCTCCACATAGGCTGACCTCAAACTCAAAGAAATCCACTTGCCTCTGAGTGTCAGGATTAAAGGCCCCCCCCCCCCCCCCCGTATCCAGCTGATTAGCATTTCATGATGAACATATATTGGAAGAATTAAATAAGATTTCTAAACCAAAAGGACATAATCCACAGTCCTGAACTTCTTTCATGGTACTTAGGATACCTACAGTGGTTGTGAAGGGAGAAAAGGAGAGAGAGAGAGAGAGAGAGAGAGAGAGAGAGAGAGAGAGAGAACCTATTGTCCTCAGGGTCAGCTCACACAACACTACATCACATTCTCCCGCAGTTTAGGTATTGTTTACAAGGCCTCTCCCTGCACCCCCTCCTGCTGAGAGCTTCTCTAGTTCCACAGGCCTCTAGCCTCAGAAAGTGCTCATGTTAGTTTGGAACACTGATTGCAGGCAATCCCAGATGAAGTCTGTGTGGCATTCCAGGGCCTTCAGTGTTAAGTCTGCATAGGATGCCTTTTCCATTTCTTACTTCTCTTTCTCCCCATCTCCCCTGCCCCCGCCCCGGTTCTCCTCCACCAACTCCAGATAAGCAGCAGGCCTGAGTCAGATTCCATTTTACCACCACACACTCTCTATGGTCATCTTTTAATATTTGAAAGGATCATTTGTTAACTGGAAATGGTCAATTTTTTTCCCTTTGGCTTTTGAAATATAATTTTCAATTTTTAATTTGATTCATTTAGATGAAATCATTAATCAGGGTTGAAACTGAGTTAATTTTCTGGAAAATAAATGAGGCTGTTAGAGTGAACATTATTAAGTGGCTCTTTGTAAGAAAGAGCTAATAGCTGGAAATATGGGAGACTTGGCGAATTGGAGCTCTCAGGCAAAATCGAAAGGATTTTTTTCTCTTATTAAGTGAAATAATTCATTTTAAAAATTAAATTGGAGGATTTTCAGCATTAAGCATTATAAACATCCCATTAATTATATCAGAAACGGTAAATAGCAGTTTCAGAAAGTTCTAAGGAAAAGTACAGTCTCTAAGAACATACACAGCAGATCTCTATATATATGTATAAATTATGCATATGTAAGTATATATGTATATACATATATGTGTATATGCATGTAATATATGTATAAGCATATGTGTATATAATTTATGTGTGCACATAATATGTATGTAGACATATATCTATATATACAAATACACACATATATATAAGTACATAATTTATGTGTATATATTTATCAAATGCACACACATTTATATACTACATAGTATAAATACATAATATGTACACATATACTATATATAATACACACACACACACACACACACACACACACACACACACGTCCGTGCCATTGAGACACACATCTAGTTCAGAGTTTTCTCTCATATTATAGATGATAAGGCACACAGTCTCTTGAGACTTTATTACTGTTTGGAAGCTCTGATGAACCCATTTGTGCTTCAACCTACTTCACCTCTAATGCCTCTTTCTCAGTTATTGAAGCCTTTAGTTATGGCTGAGTTCCGGTGTCCAAGCCTGTGATTTTGGCTCCCTACCACGTTCCTCAGGGTTGGCGTTGCACGCTTTGCCTTTGGGTTTCCGGTTAACAGCTCACTAACCCTTCTACCCTGGCTCTCAGAGACTCTAGTACCCACGCTCACAGGTTTGTTCATCACCTCATTTGAAATCCTGCTGTTCAGTGCCCAAACAGCCTTGCCTCAGTTTCTCCTCTCTGCCTAGTGCTTATCTTTTAAGAGGCTTTTATGTGCTCGGGGTCAGGATTGTAAGTTCTTGATGGCATCGCTCCCTTTCTCAACACACAACACTCAAGCCATTGCGTTCCTTCCACTGAGGCAGAAAGTATTGCAAAGCAATGCAGTTTTTAGAACATCTTGGAAAAGAGGCTGCGCACCCAGCCTGTACTACGCTCTTTTATTTTCCTTTATCTGAACCAGACTCAGATATGAACTCCCTGCCCCAAAAGACATTGCACTTTCTTTCTGTGGAGTTTAGCATGGCTCTAAATGGTTGGGATCTTGAGCAATCAACCTTTCCCTTCAAAACAGAAAGCATACAGATTTGGCAGGCACATGGCCATCTTAATCCCCACTTCAGGGAGATTGCAGGACGCTAGCGAATCCATCACCCATTACAGCTACTATTTCTTAGTCTCACAGCTGAGGCATCCCTATGAACCATGTGCCCCCTGTGCTTGAGAATCTTACATAAAACCTCTCCAGTAATGCATCAAAAGAGGCTTGTTTTTACTTTTTTGTATGTAGTTGTTTTACCTGCACCTATGTCTATGGGCCACGTGCATGTAGTGCCTAGAAATGCCAGAAGAGGGCGTTTGATTCCCTCGAACTGGAGTTACAGATGTTTGTGAGCCTCCATTTGGTGCTGGAATTGAACCCAGGGCCTGTGCAAGAGCAACGAGTGCTCTTAATTGCTCAGCCATCTCTCCAGCCCCAAGGAAAGTATTGGCCTCTTAATTTTGGCTTTAAGTAATTAAATTTTAAACTCTTGAGTTTCTTACTCACAAGGCATTCTGATCTCCACTGGCATTTTCTTGATCACCAGACTGTGTTTGAGGGTCCATGTAGCAGCTAAGGCCTGCTCAGATCCCCAAACTGTGCTTGCAGCTGAACCACACCATGGTTCTCTCTTCCCAGTTCCTTATTTCTTGTCCTAGAAAACAATATAACAGAAGAATTACATCAAATACTGACTTCCAGAAGTCTCTGTGTGTCCCTCTAACCCATGCTTTGTCCTTGGCCTTAATGATAATATATCAGAGGTAATGGGACAGTGTCAGATCTACAGCCAGCTGTATGTATGTATGTATGCATGTATGTATGTATGTATGTATGTATGTGTTTGTGTGTGTGTATGTATGTATGTATGCATGCATGCATGCATGTATGTATGCATGTATGTATGATGTCTCATGGTGCTGATGGAGATGAATCCTATGTCTTTGTACATGCTAGGCAAGTGGCCTTTTATCTCTAACACTGTTAATAGATTATTTAATAATACCCCTGTTAACTACTGTTATCAAAGTCTAAACATGCTGGGAACAAAACAGAAAATCCCCTGACTGTTCAGCAGTTGTTACCTTTATTGCAAACATGATAGATACCCAAGCAGCTCTCCCCAAACCCCCAAATTAAATTAATCAACCTATCCCCCTCTGGTGTTCACAATCAGCTTAACACTAGGAATTGTGTAGCCTTGGTCCTCAGGATGCTGTGGCCAGATCAGTTTTGGTCCAAGTCATATAGTAGACAGATGCAAACATATGCCACTGATTGCAAAAAAATTGAATTTAGTGACTCTTTGGACTTGGAAGCCCAAGCTGCAATTCGCTTACTTCAGAATTGACTGCTTTGTGATGGTTCAGCCATCTGTCCCACACAAGACATGCTCAACTCCCACATACACGGAACATTAATATTGGCTAGTGCTGCTGGCCCAAGTCAATACAAATGTTTAATGTTCACAAATCTGTCTTGAGGTAGCTAGTGTGTTCCCATTCCCTCTACTTACACATCTTCAAGTATTGTAAAATCAAAGCGAACTAGTAGAAGTAGCTCATGCCTCAATTTCAGCTTCCTCCTTCTAGACTGGCTCTCCCCGGTCAGTTCTGATCTTTTTTAAACATCTCTGATTTTGCAGACAGAGACCCACAGCCCATCTGGGGTGCTGTGTGATGCCTGCCTCACACCCTGTTTTCCCACATACACTGCAAGTGCTCACATGAGCTCATTTGCAGAGAGTGGAGTTGGCAGTCTTATCAGGAGAAGAGAAAAGAGGCCTGAAGATGAAAGCCTGTGTGGTGACAGAAGTCTTTATTACTTTGGGCAGTAATGGAATGCAGGGTACACAGGGTAAAGTGACGGCCACCCAGACCATTTAGGGAAAACTAGAGCAGTAATCGTGTTTTATGTTGTTCCCCGTCTGCCTTTCTCTGTGAGCCAGTTGACCCCAGGGATGGGGCTTGTATTGGATGGAAGCAATTGAAGAGGCCTGGACTGTGCTTCCTGAGTGCTGTGGGAATTGGCTGTGGGGCGCCCCAAGTCCAATTCCAGTTTATGAAACATAAGAGGCAATCCTCATCTTTTCTCTCACACTACGAAATACACCCAATTCGATGAATTCGATGCCTGTTTTTATTGTTGGAGTCTTATCAGTTTTTTATACTCAAAGTAGACAGGTGTGTTGAGTGTGTGGGAGAAGGGGAGGGTGTGCCATCGCCATCAGTGTTCTGTGTAATCGTTTCCATAATCCAGCACTGTAGAGAATAGAATTGACTCTTGATCCCAAGGGCTTCCAGGGAGTTTGTGCATACAATCAGCTTTGTTATGGAGCTGGGAGTTGAAGGGAACAGCCAGGAAAGGCTTGTGCTTTTTCACAGAGTTGTGCTTGCGTAAACAGTCAGTCGGGCACTCTCAGGATTTATTTGTCTCCAGAAATAGAGAGAAGGTACAAAGAATGTAAGAGATATCAGATGTCTGCTACATCTTACTGAGACATTGACATTTTCCCCTTTGGACATTTGTTACAGGAAGTTTATAGTGTTTATAGTTCTTTAAAACATACAGGATACAATCAGAGCAGGTTCGTCTTGTTGCCAGTGTTACTCAGTGAGTTCCACAGTGGTACAAGCAAACAAATCCAACTAGGATTGGTTGTGTCAGGAGAGAGCCCTAGGTACCATGTCACAGGTTCTTCTGTCTCGTCTGAAGGCAGTGCCATTCTTGCTAGCTCACCTGAGTCACTCAGATGAGGAGACCCAGGTACTTTCAATCTAGAATATTTGATATTCAATGAAGCCCTCCCAGGTAGTCATAGCAACGTTGAAAACACAAGGCATGTTTTCTGTCATTCAAAGATATTTTAGCATGTGCTTTTAATCATGTCTCTTTGGACATAGATAGCAAACATTTGCCAGGAAAGAAGCTTCCCCTTTTATTTACCGTTTAGGAATTAGACTACCTACTTGTACATGGGTCCTCACATGGCTCGCCCTAGAGGGTTCCATGAACTCATGTTCCAGACCTGTATTCTACTCCCTGTGTGGTAGACTCAGCTCCTGCCTATAGTAATGGCACACATGCTGGAAGGCTACAGGCCCCAAATGACTTCCTTGCTAAGGTACTGACACTTGATGCTCCTCATATTCTCCTCTGCTGGTGGTTCCTCCATTCACTTGTGCATCTTCTCAAGGAGTTCTACCAAGCGATCTGTGTTTGCTGTGGGCCGGGCACCCTTTCCTGTGTCTTATGACTTCCTGCGCTCAGTCCACAGGAAAGGAAGTGGTAGTCCAGTACTGTAAGAGAACCACACAGACGGCAGGAGTTAGAAAGGAGCAGAGGTGTGTTTTGTCTCTAACCAGCCCATGTTTGAGCTGCACTGTATTGTAACCTGAGTGCTAAGCCTTCAGGTTGGCTCTAGAATGTTAAGACTTCCATCTGTGGGTGAGGTAGAGGCAGAAGACCACTTTGGAAAGCGAGGGATAGAATAAGATAGTTGGAGAAGATCTATCCTCCAGATTGGATAGCTGGACAATAGGGCTGGTGAGACCAATGCACATTTTGCAAGCCTCAATATACCCCGATTCCAAGTTGAATATAAATAGGTATAAATAGTATCTTGAAAAGTCATTATTTTCTAGAAATGAGGGAATTTCAAAAAGTGAAAGTGTAAAGTATGGGAAAGCATACTGTAATACAGATGTGAATTATTAGTAAGTAGGAAAGTGTTGAGAGATGCATCCACTTCTTTAGTCATCATGTATTTGGATATATGCTTACATATTTAATATCTATTATTATTAATATTACTATAACTAATATATTATTATAATATGTCATATATATTTTAATTTGTATTTATATTATACATTTATATATATATGTTATATAATATTATTAATATATTTTACCATTATTATATATTGATATCATTGTAAATATGACATAATAATATATTATCTATAATGTATTGCTAATATATAGTATAAAATTATATACATAATATATAATAAATTATGTGTAAATCTAGAATATATTAATATTTTATGTGTTAATGTAATAACAAAGTAAAATAATGTATTATTTAAAGTATACATTAGTATATATGTATATATGTATATATGATCTGGAAGATGGAGAGACGATGATTGATTGATAGATGAGAAATAGGTAGATGATAGATGGTAGATAAGGTAGATCCATCAATAGATAGATAGATAGATAGATAGATAGATAGATAGATAGATAGATA
>JANHMN010000009.1:71213666-71269629 GCA_030674055.1 Rhabdomys pumilio
ACACACACACACACACACACACACACACACACACACACACACACACACCAATCCTGGCTGCACTGGTTTTGGTGCTGTCTGAAAGTAGGATCTGTCCAGCTGTCCAATGTGTTTTATGCTTTATCAAAACACTCAAGTCTTCCATAGCACGATGTGTTATGTTGTGTATGTAAAGGCTTTCACACTGTGCCTTCATACCCTTGAACCTTCTTGGGAGCACCAGTTTCCTCACCTTTGTTCAAATTTTCACCTCTCTTGAAACAAAACAGTCTCATTTAAAAAGTTTAGCCCCCATCCTTCTGTCACTGAAAGTCACATTTCCTGTCCATGTCACCTCCTTCAGAGTTACTCTAGTCACACCTTCTGTCTACATACCCAATGATTGATTCCCTAACCCACCTTTAATTCCTGAATTCCAATTATTTAAAAAATAATTGTTTTTATTGTAATAAAAATAAATGATAATTATACATATGATAAAAATAAGTGTGTATGTGTGTGTTTGTGTGTGTTTGTGTGTGTGTGTGTGTGTGTGTTTGCCCGCCCACATGCATGAATGTGCACCACTTATGTACCTAGTGCCTGCAGAGGCCATCAGACCTGTTGGAGCTAGAATTAGGGATGGTTATGAGCTACCATGTGGGTGCTGAGAACTAAACATGGAGCCAATATTCTAAATCCCTCTCCATCTCTGCAGTCATGAAACTCCAATTACACCTCCTCAGAGAACTGTCTGGAAGGCCCAAAGCATGGCCTTTGTGTTCTGAGCCTGAAAGTTCTCTTCCTGTAATGGAGGAAGGGCCAGCAGAGCATGCATTCTCCACCAGCTCTCCTTGATCACTCTGAAAAACTTAGGGACAGTGGACTCTGAGACACCAAGAAGTGACCTGCAATTCCAACATGCCTCTCGGGGAAGACTCACATTCCTTTGCAAGACGTAAACATTGAATAAACATGGTGGATGAATTTGAGAAAAATCTGTGCCGTTACTCTCTATGGCTGCCCATGGGAACTTCTCAAGTGAGTCTCTTTCATGAGGGCTTGTTTGGACCAAAACATGTCAGCAATTTTAACTGACAGCTGCTAGGACAGGGTCTGGGAGGTTAAACTCTATAACCTTGTTAGGAATGAGTTCTAATAAAAACCCTTCTCTCATTAACCTGGGACTGAGCGCCTACTAACTAAGATTTTAAAATTAGAGTTTTATGTTGTAGTCTCTAGGACAGCTTGAGCAACTGGGTCATTTAATTTGCACTTTCACATAATGAGGGCATAAGTAAAATTCAAGGATAATTTCTAATAATTTCTAAATTGCTACCAACATATAATATGATTAGTTTAAGCCACCAGTTGTCAAACTTGGCTTCCATCAGGGAAATTCCAGCAGTTGGCTTCTTCAAACTCCATGGACATCAAAAGTTATAACTGGCAACCTGGCAGCCTGGGGATTACTTCAGCTAGAAATCTATGAGCAATTACATACTGATGGTTTTACATAAAGACACAGCATGGTGGTTTCTTTTGATTACGGGAGCTTTGAGACAATCATACCCATGTGGGCCTGCTCCAGCCATGAGGAGTATCTGATCTGTACTGTGTACTTTCTATAGGGCAAATTCTGTCTCTCCACTGCAGTGTGTGCCTCTTTTTATTTTTTGCTAACAGTTCACTTTACTGACACCATGAAGGTAATTCCCCAGGTGTTTGAATTTATAATTCTTGATATAAATATCAATATAAACCCAAATATTATGAGTTCTCTTTCAAAAAATATTTTACACATGAATAGTTCTCAGACTTACTGAATCAGGCCATGGAATTAATAGAACAGACACAGACATAAGTGATATTGTACTGATTGAAAACATTTGTTCATGCATAACCTATTTCTGCATATCTGTGTGTGTTCTGTAGCTGACATCACCATGTACATTTTGTGTATCTCTGTGTGTACCATAGCTCCTCTGATTTGATCTCCTGAATGGAAAACATGTACAAAATCTGACCTATTCCATTACATATACCAAAAAGATAAAGGCTGTCTCTCCTCAGGCGCAGTTTTTCAGAAACTAGAGTATGTTCTACTGTGGTGAGAAAGTAATAAATGGGAAATTCTGAAAATAAATTTTAAACATGTTGGGGTCTCAGGCTGGTTTGTTCCCTCTGCCTTAAATGTGGAGTGTCCCTTTCCCAACATGTCTATGATGTCTATCACCCAGCTGTCAGTCACTCCACAGCTGACTAAGGCCTGAGCTGGAGTGCTTCATGTGTACACCAGGGTGTTCTCAGGCCCCTTGTTTTTCCTAATAATACAGTTAAGTCATAAGAGTAGTGAGCCTGACAGTGTGGTGACGCCTCAGAGAGTCCATGCGCTGCTTTCATCTATGAACAAGTGAACGCTCCCGATTTAAGAAAAGGTTGAGCCTGACCAAAAGGTAAAGGTTACCAAAATCTGTGGTGAGTTGGAGTCTATGGTCCAGACTGTCATAAAGAAGTATTAAAATATTGTGTATGTTTTTCTCTCACCTCAAACCAATGTATGTATGTAATGAAAGCTCAGCCAAAATGGAAAGGTCCACAGATTCCTGTTTTTTTTTTTTTTTTTTTTTTTTTTTTTTTTTTTTTGTGTGTGTGTGTGTGTGTGTGTGTGTGTGTGTGTGTTTTGGTGGGGATATAGGATATAGTTCATACAGTGTTCAATGCTG
Source organism: Rhabdomys pumilio (assembly GCA_030674055.1). Classification (NCBI taxonomy): domain Eukaryota; kingdom Metazoa; phylum Chordata; class Mammalia; order Rodentia; family Muridae; genus Rhabdomys; species Rhabdomys pumilio. Next base: position 71,216,372 of record JANHMN010000009.1, read on the forward strand.
TGTGTGCTGTTAACATTCACCAAGGATCTTAGAACAAACCCCCCATAGTCAAGGGGTATGTACACGCATCTGCACATATGTACTGTAGTTTCTGGACAATTGTGTTTGATGAGATGCAACCTTTATCTTCGTGGTATATTTAATGGAATAGATCAGATTTCACACACGTTTTTCATTCTGGAGATTAGGTGCTGCTTAGTTCAATGATAGAGCGCTCCCCAGTCCGTGTGGCTTTCAAAATACCCACTATTTGGTCCTCTTCTGGTCAGCTTAATCCAGTCCGTATGTCTTCTGCTTAGCTGAACCCAGATGTGGTGGCCATCCCGAGGCTGTCTGTAATCTCCCCATGTCAGCTTCCCCTCCGTGTGCAGTGGACATTGATCTTTTCCTAATGCAGCAATAAGCTGCAAGCATTTTTCAAACGGGTATTTTATTTGCTCTATTATCCGTGAGAACAAAGGGAAATGCATTTGGCCAAGGTCAGTGGGAGAGGCAGCGAGACTCATGCCAGAGAGCCTTCTGCTGTCGGCTCTGCTAACACTGCCATTTGGCTCCGTTCTTCACTGACCGAGGATCTGAAGTATGTTACATTTCCAGCTGCCCAGGCACTTGTCAGGCTCCAAATCTGTGGGTCACTTCCATCTTCTTAAGTATTTCATTCATAGACTCTTGGAACTGGAAGAGAGCTTACCACGTGGTTGGATTCATTCATCTGCTTCCAGGCAGGGAAGCAATAAAAGTGTCCTGGGAAGAGAATTTTTTTTTTTCATTTGTCAAATTCCCCAAGTCCAGGGACGTATGGTCTTTTCTGTTTCACATTCAGTATTTAAATAAAATTCTGAATATAATTCTCACATGTTGATTCTTCTTAGAATCTGACTGATATCCTCTTAGCCATCAACTGCATCTTTCTTTGCACAGCGTCTGGGAAGAATGCTGAGATATTGAATCATGGCATTCTGTTGTCCAGCCAACTCTTTTTCAGTGTATTTTATGACCTTCATGTTTTTATATCTTTTAAAGTGTAATATACCAGAACACTAAGAAAATCAGCAAGTGAGAATTACAGAAAGAATCACAAAGAGATTCATATGTTTCGTGTGCACACTCTAGATGGAGAAATACAAATAGAGCATTCAAGCCGACAGAAACACCTGATTAATAAGTGATACATAAATGCATTTGTCCATCTTTTTCGGTTTTGTTGAGTCTTCTTTCATAATAATTGAGTGAGCTACATAGCAAATTCACTGATGTTAATTTACAGTTAAAACATACAACAAAATCATTTGGCTGTAGTTTTGATCCTTTGATCCAGTTTCAAATGGTGTGTGGAATTTAGCATAGCAATAGTGTGTGCTCATAGCAATAGAGTGTGTTGAAGTCTGTGTTTCAGATACACACAGGGAAACTGTAGGCTCATAGGATAGACTAAGAAAAGCTGGTTTGGACAACAACAGAGATGACAACTGAGACTTAGACTCCCAGTATCTAGCCTTGAGCTGCCTCATGACCAGGCAAGTGTGTTTGCTCTGTCCTTGGCTCTCATTAGAACGGAAAATTCTGCTCCCTACCTTGTGCGTACTTGGAACAAAGGTCTCTGGTGAAAAGTACCCATAGAACATCTATCAAGAAATTCCCTGCTTGATGCAAACATACTCCTTATGAAGACTCAGGGTGTTTAGCCTCTGAACACAGCAAGGGTGTTTTCTACCCATCCACCTGCTCTGCTTAAATGCAGGCTACTTCTAAATTCCTGTAGAAGCATTTGAAGACCATTTTCCCATTCTCTCATTTCCTCCTTCCTTCTCCCCACCACTTTCCTCCCCTTTCCTCTCCCTTCCTCTGTCTTCCTCCCTCTCCTCTTTCCTTTTTCAGTTTCTTAGTCTTGGTTTGAACTTGCCATTTCACTGCCTTAACCTCCCAAATACTGAGAACTCAGACATGTGCCACAATGCCCAGCCTAAATACCTACCTTCAAGAGTATTAATTTTCCTGGTATGGATCCTTTCTTTGACAGGAAATTAATTGTTTAGATTTATTTATATCTAGCTCTCTCACTTATTTTTAACATTTTATGCAATTAGGATGGAATCTGAAGTCATTTCTTAAGACCCATCTCCTTATGTAGCATGAAGTTTAGCTGAAAAGACGCGATGTCTCCTCGAGAATATACCATCTATGTCAAGCAAACTGAACTTATAGTTATTTGCTGAAAGCAGATAGAATCTAGAGTTCCCTGATAAAAAGGAGATCAAAATATAGTAAATGAAAATGGGCAATATAGGAAACACTGCTTGTATAGTGTGTAGCATTTTCATGTATTGATTATACTCATATGTGATATTTTAATTATCACTGTGTCTCAAAAACCCTCTCCCTTCATCTTAAGCCCCTCCATAGCCAAACATCAAATGTGGGGAGAGAAAGATATATCTTGCAGTGCTCACTGAAGTTCTTCATCTCTGTGAGCTTGTCTGCCTCTAAGAAGGGATGCCTTCTGCTCCATGTCCCTTTTTCTCAACTCTGAATTTGAACAGTGTCTATGACCCTATATCTCTTTCCTCTCTCTTTACTAACTACCCTCAGAAATATCTAACCTCTGCTTGGTAAATGAAGAGATGTTGAGTGTGGCCTGTAAGTTGAGGGTCTTGGAGAGCACACTTATCTTTATCTGGTAACAGATAGTAGAGCATCTCCTTGGCTTCCTTTGAGGATTCCTTCATTACTTTCCCTTTGTTTTGATGAAGCCCCAACAATGGCACATTTAAACTCTGTTCCCTTCATCCTCTCTAAGACCCACTGACTGTGATTCACAACCCAGCAACTTGTTAGCCATCTTGACTTCATATTTAGTCCGTGTTTGCATGCTATTACTATTTGCCTAAACCTCATCTGTGCGGCTGTTACAGAGAGTATTCCCATGGCGTCTGTGAATGTGTCAGAGTACTATAGTTGTGTTAAACCTCTTTCTTGCTCACAAGAGATTAGAGATGCTACAAGAAACCTGTCGCTTGTATGATGTTTGGACATGTGGATGCTAACATTATACTTACATTTAATTGCTATTGAAATGATTTGTTTCTATATGTTTTATGTATTGGGTATAGTTTTCACTAAACACAGCCTGAGAATATACAGCATTTCTTGGTATACTTTGTGGTAGATTTTGCTTTGTTGTTTGTTTATATATTTGTTTGTTTAACAGGGACACATAGAGACCAAGTTACCCTTGAATTTGCTGTAGGATGATTATAAACTTCTGATCCTCCTGCTGCTCCTCCAAAGTGCTAATATTAAAACTCATCTGCACTCTTGGTTTTTTTGGTGTAGGGAGTTAAGCCCAGGACCTCACGCTTGTTTAGTAAGCAATGGACAGAATGAAGTACACCCTCAGTTTCCAGATTTGTTCTGACTCTTACTTCGGCAGATTATAATGATCACTACAGTAAGATGAAATTTTTAAGATTTTTAAGATTAAGAAAAATAGGAGATGTGGGGGAGGTGGCTTACTGTGTGAGAACATTTACTGTGTATTCATGAGGACCTGAGTTCAGATGTCTAGGACCCACATAAAAAGCCAGATGTAGCATGCGGACCCCTGCCTCCAGTTCCAGCACTTTGGAGGTAGAGGCAGGAGGATCACTCTGAGTTTGAGGCCAGCTTGTTCTATATAATGAATTTCGGGCTATTCCAAGCTACATAATGAAAGCTTATTGGACAGAAGGCTGGCATAGACACTTGTGAGTTCACGTGTCCCAACTGTGCTGCTGGGGACTGCAAGGAGAGACGACAGAGGCAGCTGAGTACCAGCCAAACTTCACATTCAGTAAGAGGCCCCATATCAATGGAATAAAGTAGAGAGTGACAGAATAGCACTCTGGGAAGTTCCATGGCCTCCAAGCACAGGTACCCCCCATGTATGTACACACAGCACAAACTATACACGCACATGTGTGCACGTGTGCATACACACACACACACACACACACAAAAGAAATAAAAGGAAAAAATTCTTTTCTTTTTTAAAGACAGCGCCTATGTTTAGCACGCGCAGGCCAAGTGTGCACGCCCCTGACAAGGGAAGGGAAGAAATGACGCCTTTTGAACGGGAGATTTCTTTAATTACACTGAAGAGTTAATAATGGTAGGCGTCGCATGTTTAATGCCATGCTCTGGATGCCCCTCTCTCTTTTCGTCTTTTATTTGCTCCCCCTCACAGAAACCTCAGACTGAGCAGAAATAAAAGGTTCAAGGCTTGTCAGCATTAGTTTATAGACAGCTGTTTAAAAATAATGAGATATTGGGTATTGTGAGGCTCAGGGCTGCCTTGCCAGACTCATTCATTTCCATTCACCTTTTGTCAGACTTGCAGACAGAAGACATTCAATTACCATGTGTCACCTGTTGCAGATGACCTAATTTGTACTTGTGTGTGTCATAGATCCGGCCTTCATGCTTCACACAGGCAACTTTCCCTCTGCTAGGAAAACATGTCCTCTCCTGACAGTTTTGTGGGGAGTGCTTTCAAATGTTCCCCGTTTCCACGTGGACTCCAAGCCAGGTTTTTCAAGTTTGGTGCAAGGGCTCTGGAGCCAGGCAAGCGCTGTGGGTTGCACCTCGGGGAGCTAGGGAGCTGGAGTAAAGGAGCTTCTTTGGGATTTTGTCCCATGTGCATTAACCCACGTGTGCATTTTGGATGCACCTAGAAGCCTGTCACTTCCAGTGCACGATTTCCATGTTAATCATCCTGATGGCTGTTGGCGACCCTAAGAGGAAGGATTCCCGAGGGCTGATTGTTCATTTATCTAGAAGACAAGGAAGCTTTAATGGGAGTCCTGCCTTTTTATCTCATTGAGAGACTAAAGTCTCTCTGCTTCTGTTTATCTTTGTCTGCCTGTTTCTCTGAATCTTTGTCTCTGTCTACTTCTGTGTCTCTGCCTCTCTGTCTCTCTGTGTGTTTCTCTCTCTGTCTCTGTTTCTCTGACGTTCTCTGTCTTTCTGTCCCTGTATCTCTGTCTTTCTGTTTCTCTGTCTCTCTGTTTCTCTCTTTCTCTCTCTCAATGTTTCTCTGACTTTCTCTGTTTCTCTCTGTCTCTGTCTCTCTGTTTCTCTGTCTCTCCCCTCTTCTACCTTTCAATCCCTTCTTTGTTTCTCCCCTCCTTTACCTTTCAATCCCTTCTCTGTCTCTCCCCTCCTCTACCTTTCAATCCCTTTGTGGTCCTTCTTACATTTTCACATATTACAGAATTTCAATGCACAGATGGAGTAGCTTCTAAAACTCTGCTTTTGCAGACCTGATATTCCAGCCAAAGTAACCAAAATCATTAGCCACCACTCAGTGACGCAAGGGCCATTGGTGGTGCCCATTGGGACTGTAAAATTTGGCTGCGTTCTCTCTTTGCTTCTGTGCTCTGGCACATACAGGCCTGTCTAACGGGCAGTGCCCTTTCAACAAGAAATGAGGAGTATGTGGAGTTGTTAATCTGCCTTGCCTTGGGTTTGTTCACAGCCATGGGCTCAAGCATCTGACTGAGTCATAGACTCAGAGTCACTAGGGCTGGGATTGAATAAGGGAGGTCACGTGGCTTCTGCAAGACCTGTTCTGCCTACCTCTTATCTCTGCCCTGGTCAGGGTGGAGATATTGTTTACTTCAGCAATTTACTTTTAATTTTTGGGTATTGGCATTCTCTCTAACTCTCACACCTGACTCTGTCTCTGACACATTAAGACTTTCCCACCTGTTAAATGGGATAAAAGTAGAAACTGTCCCATGGGTTTGCTTTGAGGGTATGTGCACTGATACATGTAGAATTCAACTTAACCTGAATGTGTAGCATGTAACAGACTCTCAGGAACTTTAGTTTCTTCTATGATATGTCAGGCACGGACTGGCTCATTGAGATAACCTGTAGACAGTGCTTCCTGAGAGGAAATTGGCACCAGGATGCTGTCTGTTAAAACGGGGAGAAAGGGACTCAATCTCAAAGCCACAATTAAAAATATTGCTATCTACTTTGAGAAGGGTTGCAAAAAATACCCAGAGGTTGCTTTGTCACATTGTCTTAGATGGTCTACAAGCATTTAACATGGTTGGCTTTTCCCTGGAGCATCCGTGTGCACATACAAATAATTTCCACTCATCCCCTTGCTGGGAAGCCTATAAATATGCATAGCTGCCCAGATTTTGTCCCAAAGGAGACCCTAATAGAAGCTGCCATAGAAACCCCCAGCATTTGCCTAGACTCTACTAATTCTTATAGCCTCTTGCTGCAGCTCCCCTATGCTAGGCATAGATGCTGCCATCAACAGTCTCCACCAAGATTAGGTTAGTATCACATGGAAGGAGGGAGGCGTTAGTAGGCAGCAAAGCAACAGGGTAGCATACAGTAACACACAGCAACAGGGTTGCAGACAGTACAGGCAAGGGTCAGCAGGTGAAGGTCCGTGCCATCACAAGTTCGTCTCTCCCGTGGCCCTCCCTGACTCTACTGAGGTCTATGTTGGATGACATCTACCAAGCACAACTGGTTGTTTAGTATTCTTGAGGGATCATTTCAAAAAAAGTATTTTAATGTGGTCATTTGTTTCTTTCTTAAGTATTCCGGGGATCTTATCCTTAACATCTTTTAGTAAACTTCTGCTTTGGAGCAATGTAAAAAACATCTTAATTTTTAAATTGGGCAAGCAGGTGAGGTAGTCTTAATAATTCCCTGAAGATAAAGAGTATGGAGCCCATCTGACTTCATAGCGTTACAGGAGTGAAAGCGCTTTGATTTGGGCCATATAATATCATGAACGTTTGGTTTGGATGTAACATGCTGGTTTAGCATGGGTTGACCTGGGCGACCTTGGCTTGACCCCTTCGCTTTGTTGGGCTTTTTTTTTTCCGTTGTCACAGCGTTTTTTTTCCCTCCCTGTCCTACTCCTCCTCTCTCCATTTTGTAAATTTGGACAGTGCATACAATTTGTGACTCCCTAGTGGCTCACAGGCACACACTGTACGTGAAGAAGCCCTGTAAAATGTTCTGGTTAGGTAGGAAATGCCAACTATTAAAATATTTTATTTATTTCTTTATTTATTGAAAAAGGTGACGTGGTCTCCACTTGAGTGGACAACCCAGTTGCCTTAATTAACTTCAAATCTTGTCTCACAGGCTACATCCTGGGTGTGCTATTTTTAGGGAGGAAAAACCCCTCGTTTTAATTTTTTTCAAAGTATTGTATAAAAGGCATCTAAGGGGAAATTATTTATATAGACGTGTAAGACACAGGCATGATTATTTTGGGTGTGTCGATGTTTTTTTCTCAACAATATGGCTCTCCCAATTACCGATCATCAGTAATGCTATTTATTTTTACTAAAATGGTTTTGAACTTTTGAAACACAAGAGTATAGGTTGTAATTATTAATTCTATACTTTGTAATGGGTAAATTACAGCTGAGCTCAAGGAAAACATTTTATTTATTTATGTATTTATGTTGAGGTGGGGACCCTGTTTCCCAGTCAGGGGTATAGAGTGAGATTGTGTCTCAAAAGAAGAACAAAAAGTTAAGCTTTGATATATGTTTTTTTTGTCACATGAATGAGCACATTGGTTGTTAATCATCTAAGGCAAAGAAGCTGTTCTCGCATGTTCATCGGTTGGTTTGGGTCTGCTTTAGCCTACATGTTGCTGTTTCCAAATAGATTTATATTATGATCCAGGTGAGAAGGGACTGTCACTCCTTGCTCAGATTTTTGTTTCAGTGCAAAGAAATAAAATTGAGTGGCACGGTACAGTGCAAAGATATTTTCAGCTATTGTTAGTTGGATTGTCCTTTAAACTTTCACCGGGAGTACAGACATCTACACAAAATCATCATGATGACAGGCACTGTCCCTCCAGGGGTGCATAAAAGGCACATTACCCCAGGTTTGGAAGCAAAGTTAAAAAGCAATAGTAGGTATATTTTACTTGGTCTGAAATATTTGAAAAATTTTTTTAATATTTGGCTGCTTTTGATTGGGAATGAATTTGCACATAAATACATCATTATGATCTTCTAAAACACATCGACTTCAGAAAATTTTGCAATTAATTGTTATCCAAACTTGGCAGGAGCCCTGCTCTGCATATCGAGTACCTGTCAGGTTTCACTATAGGATTATTAATCTCATGCTTTACGAGTATCAATATCTAGTCGTTTTCCCTCCTGTCATATAAATAAAGATCACAAGCCATAAAAGAATTCTTCGTCCGATTGATTTTCATTTTAGAGAATAAAAAGTGAAATCCTCCTGTATTTTGGAAAGCTCTTGACTATTTAAGAATGGGGTGGATATGTGGGTCGGGTGGATGGATGGCAGGGTGTGTACGCAGGTATTATGGATGGATAGCTGCTTATCTACCTAGATGGCAAGGGATGGAGGTGGGGAACATTAGAGAGTCATCTGGAGCATGGACAGAAAGTCAGTCTTCAAAATTGAAAGGGAAATGCCTGGTGAAGGTGGTTATCTCTCACTGGGGAGAGAGAGAGAGAGAGAGAGAGAGAGAGAGAGAGAGAGAGAGAGAGAGAGAGAATGTGCATGTTTAACAATTACTTTTGAGGGCTACATTTTCTTTGAGCACACATGGTCAATAAATATTTCTGAGGATGCATTTTCTTTATAGATGCAGTCACTTTGGCTAAGAATAATCCCAGGTATATCTCCCCTAACCCCACACAAGAGACCTATACTGAATGACTTAATCCAAGGTCCAGCTGGAAGCAGTGCAGACACTTAATCACAGTGCTAAAAGCCAATTTCTAGTGTGTGGTGTACATGTGTGCATACTTTCTTGTGTATTGTGTACAAATATGTGCTTGTGTGTGTGGAGGCCAGGAATCAATGTCCAGTCTCAATCCTCAATCACTTTCTACCTTCGTTTTTGAGCCGAAGTATCTTACTGAACCTGGGGCTCACTGTTTTGGGTTGGAGAGCTGGCCACTGAGCCCCAGGATGCTCCCATTTCCCCTCTGTGGGCACTGAGATTGTAGGTGTATACTGCCACGCTCAGGATTTTACGTGGGGTCTAGAAATCAAACTCAAGCTTAAGCAATAAGCATTTTAGGGGCTGAGCCATCTCCCAAGCTCCCATAAGTACTACTTGCTAGACAGACTTCATCTTCAGAAAATGAGGGGCACTGGGCTAGTTAGACAGTTCAGGTAGTAACTTGCTTCCAAGTAAGACAACCTGAGATCCATCCCCAGGATCCACATGGTGGAAGAAAGTAACCAACTCCTGAAAGCTGTCCACTACCCTCCATATGTGCACACAAGCACTTATCCCCTTATAAAGTAAATAATTAAAGGTACAAAAGATTTTATTAAAAAATGAAATCTACCGGTTATGTGTGAAATTATATTGGTAAATGAATCCTCTGATAAGCTCTAAGAGAATATTCAGGAGCCCATACACCAGATCCACGCAATCTAAGTGCCTTCTGCAGACTTTTGTTCTATCAGTTTTAGAGATGACTAAAGTGCTCTCTCCTCTTTTACTTCGTATTCTCTCTTTCTCCCCTCCCTCCTCTCCCTCTCTCCCTGCCTTCTCTTGCTACTTCTAGTAACAGCAGACTAAATGTTTTGCTCAGGCTGAAGCTAGCTGATAGATGTCAAGGCTATAAGTAATATCAGTAATGTCCCCTACGTCTCAGATGGATTAAAATGGAACCGCGCCATGTAAAGTGGAAGAATCTTGGAGAAAGCTTGCAAGATAAAATTATGAGAGAAGAAGGATCTGAATAATTTGGGGAAGAAGGAAAATGTGTCAAACGTTAGTAAATATTGATACAATTGCACAAAATGCATACAACAATCGAAGGAATGAAGGCAGAATTCTGTGAACTTGAAATGCCTTGAAAACTAGAACTGAATGTACAGGATAGGAGGGTACATAGCTAAGTGGTAGATTTGACTTTCTTACCTACTGAATTCCCTCTTGGGAAAACACTCTCTACACTGTTTGCATAGCCCTGCCTACTTTTGGTTCCCATTAGTGTCACCTTGTAAATAAAAATCTCTTGAGGAAATACACTGACAGTTTCATATGGACCAATATTGGATTATATCAACCCCACACTTTCCCAAGTCTGGAGGAACTTTTTATCACGTTTGGTCTACAAGTGCAGCAGAGGGGGAGCTATATGTTTGCATTGACTGGGTGCCACACACGGAGCTCTCATGAGTGATGGAGGATGAGGGTCCAGGATACCAATTTCTTTTATCTTGAGACACCATGATACAAACACAAAAGAAACCACTTCTTCGGTTAATTTATATAGAAGTGTGCCTTTGCCGTGATGTATAATATAAATGGCAACTTTAATGGCTTTGTAGAAAATGCCTTTAATATTTTCTAGCCATGGGTAGCCATACTTTCCAAACACTGACAATTTTGATTCAACTTCCATTTTTTAAAAACCCTTCTCTTGTAATGCTGATCCATCCTGAGTTCTGCCGTCTGTCTCCCTAAGCACTCCTGAGAGATGCGGTTGGGTTGATGTATTTGATTATTCAGAGGTTAACTACCTCAAGAGTAAGCCAGTGTCTGTCTCTGTCCACAGGGGTCCGTCTTGACAGAGTGCGTGGAGGTCGGCAGAAGTACAAGCGTAGAATAGATGCTGAGAACAGCCCGTACCTGAACCCTCAGCTGGTGCAGCCAGCCAAAAAGCCATGTAAGTACAACAGATGTGCCTGGCTTCCCAGACACAGAATCCTCCCAGTTGGCAGTGTGTATCCTAGTGTTGGCACGCCCGTCCCTTCCGAGTCCAAGGAAACCCCTCTCTGTTAAAGAACATGAACTCTATTCTCAGGGATTGTCTATGAAGAACAATGTCAACCCAACTAATGCTATCTTGCATTTCTTTTAAAGTCATCTATGAGAATTCTCTACTCTCCCTGTTTGTGCCTAGTTACTTTGTAGAAGCGGAGGCATATTAATGCACAGCTCATATAGAGTGAGTTTTACATTTACCGGTTGTCATTATTTGCAGAGGTACATAAAACAGATCATACTGTGATCATTAGCTCACCGGAGCTGTTAGTTTCAGATTTCACAAGAAAGTGACTTTTGTAGTTTTCCCTAACTAAATGAGTTTGGCTGCTCAACCTCCCAATGAAAATACATTAGGGGCCTCATTAATTTGAAGCTATATAAGGTTAACACAGTAGCTAGCAATAGATTAGAACGAGAATGGACCCTACTAATAATGAGCATAGGTTGGTGGTTCCATCTCAGGTGCCCTTATGGGTGTTATAAATTGTTTTTAAAGAGCCCGTGATTTTATGATACCAGGTTGCAATTGGAAAGGATGGCTGGCGCATAAGCTAGAATGCAAACCCCATTCCCTTTGTCATTAACTAAAAGGGGCTGGAGTGTAGATTGTGGCAATAAATGTATCCCATTTTCTGGGAAATCAGTTAATAGCTACAGTGCCGCCAAGCTAGCAATCTAGATGTTTATGCCTGGCATTCAGAAGAGTCCCTAAGAGTTGCTTTGGTAGCAAAAATACTTGCATATACTGTTTTTTTTTTTCATAGAAGACACAAGCTACTCTTTCTTCTATATCAGTTTAAGAGAAGGTGACACTGTTTTGGTCTGCCCTCAAGGAAAAGGAAGGGCCAGCTTCTAGTTCAAGCTTTCCAGGAGGGGTCAGTGCTGTGCACCGTCCGGGCCAGCATCTGGGACTCTGTTAAATAAATAAAGCAGACCCTGAACTGTAAATGAAAGGACATTTTAACTGTGTTAAAGGCAAAGCATCCCATTTTACATAAAATTAAAGCGTAAGTGAACATATGGCATAGTTTCTTTTTGCCTTTCCAGAAAACATTATGTTGATTATACTTTCAATTGTCCAATCTGGCATCTCCTCCTCAGCCTGCGAAGCGGTTTGGCATTCTGCAGATACGATCTAGGAGTGCATTAAGCAGATTTTGCACATTATAATTAAAAACTTTCTGATAATACAATAAAATGCAATAAACACTAATGCTTAATTTCATCAGAGGGTTAGTGTTTCTTGATTCAATTATACCTAGATTGCTCGTTTCTCGTTTACCTGAAGCACACATTGACCAAAACCATTGATAATTTCCTCTACAGAAAGAAAAAGTGAGCACCAGGCTCTTTGTAAATCAACATGGTACAGGGACATCTATCGTTTTCTGTGTAAACCTGAAAAATTGGGAAGTGGCTTGTCAAGTAGCTCTAAGAAGATTACAGCAATTGCAGGGCGCTGCATTTGTCTGAGATAAAGAGGGCTCCTAATGAATCGTTACTCATTATCTAAAGGCCGTTGTGTTAATTTTCCTTAGTCCATCCAATTAGTGTGTTTTTGTAACAAACATTTATAAAACTTAATTTTCAGATCCTGTCGGATAGGCATCAGGGGACGCCACAGGCTTAACGAGAAGGTGGCTGGGGAGATTTTTGCACCCCTGGCTGGTTGTTTGTGTGCTACAAAGGCCCAAGGCTGAAAATTGGGTTGTATTGATTCTAATTAGGGAAACATTAAATAAGAAGCCAGAAACAGTGCTGTTGGCGATTCTGTTTGCTGAAGGATGGGGATGCCCAGGCTTTCTCTGAATCGCCCTGACCTGCGAGTCAGAAAGCCATGACGTGGCTAGAGCAGGCTGCATGCTTTTCCTTGTGTGAAACAATAAAATCTAGAGTCATGATTTCCTATGGTTACACACTTGTGCCCTTGACTGATGCTTCTTCAGAGCCACAAAAGTCAAAACTTCTCTCAGTGAAACCAGAAATACATAGAGTTCCTTCCATGGCATATAGGATAAACAAAACCCCTCCTTTATGGACCCCTTCCTTTATTTATATGAACACTAATGTTAAGGGCTACTATCTGGAATAAGTATAATTTGTATCTCTATAGTAGTGTAATTTAAAATATATTTTTAGGGTTGCCTGTACAAGAACTGGACAAAATGAAGCTAGCCATCACTCTAGCATAGAGTTGGGAGGAGGGGTCTCAAAGCCCTCCTACCCCTGTAAATTAAGGAACCCGTGACAATTGCCAGCTTTTCTTGGAAGAGTTAGATAGATGAGTAAGGGTTGGTTAAATAATTAAATGATTAAAATAAGTTATATGAATTAATTTCAGAGAATCAGTGGAAGACTACACACACACACACACACACACACACACACACACACACACACAATTTCAGAAAAAATGCTAGATATGTCTTAGATAGATCTATGTGTTACTTCATCATAAGACCAAAGAATTCCAGGTATCACTTGTAGTTAAAGGAGTTAAAAAAACAGAGTGAAAGAAAACATTTAGCAAACATCCTTGAAACTTTAGCTCTGTCCACAAAACTCGCCCCTTAGACTCCCGATTTTCTGGAAAGATATTACCTAGGACTCTTAAATATGTGAATTGATTTTTACCCATTTGTATCTCCTCACATAGGAGAAAGAGTCCCATCTAAAGCTACATCGAGAAATTGAAAATCAGGCCAACGAGAAAAATCATTCTGTTAGTCGGGCTTTACGGCCCCTCCATAAACCCACACATGCCCCTAAGCAGCAAAACACATTCAATGAGACACTTCCCATTCGTCTCCAGTGTTGACTTTATGAAGATTTCAAAAGCATAGATCACAAATTTCAGACAGATAAATCTGAAGCAGAGAATGAACTGGGGACAAGAGATGAAACTAGGAGATTAAAGAATAAGGTGCTCGGAGGAGAAAATGCTGGATCGTATAAGCAGGCTCGTTTTTATGGGCCCAGATATTAGCTGTATTTGGAGGGTTGGCTTGCTACATGGAGACCAGGGAAAGGAGGGCTGCTCCTCTTTAATGCATCCCAAGGAGATAGAGTTATATAGTCAGTAATTCATCCTGGCAGAAGGGCTCTGACCTTTGCCTCTTCCTTAAAGGAATTAAAACAGTTAATGACTTTCGTCCCTATTAAAGACTATGGGCGTTTGTGGGTCTTTGCTTTCTGCTTTAGACCCTATTTCAATGCCTTCCAGTAGGCTTTTATTTTGAAACCGTTGTACACTGTTTAATCTGTTTCCCCAGATCCCACTTAAGAAGAATCAGAGAGCAAACCCAAGAAAGATCTTACTTTTTTTTTTTTTTTTTACCTTTTTTCTAGAAAAATGTTCACGGTAGAACCAAATCTTCTTTCCAACAAAGCCAGGCTAAGAAAGGGGTGTTTTGTGTTGTGAACAGTGAGTGCTTTTCTGCTGTGAATTTTCCTAAACAGTGCTCAAAGCACACAGGGTGAACCATGATGGAGTATGTGTGTTTTATCGTAGGATGCTGCAATTAGTTTTCAAAATACAAAATAGCTTAGAGTTTATAAAAGTGGGCGATTACGCTGGTGAGCATGTAGTACTCTGGTCTGACCCCACAGATAACAAGATTGTCTCGCATTTGTTGGTGGCTGAACCAGAGAAGATCTATGCCATGCCTGACCCCACTGTCCCTGACAGTGACATCAAAGCCCTCACGACACTCTGTGACTTGGCTGACCGAGAGTTGGTGGTTATCATTGGATGGGCAAAACATATTCCAGGTAAGTTTTCTGGAAATCCCAAAGAAACACAAAGACTACAGGCGCTTCCAGGTTGGTATGTCCCACAAGAGAAAAATTTTACACTTTTTTCTGTGAGATCATTTCTAACTCTCTGTTGTCTGCACTTAACTCAGCACTGGTTTTCTTAATTCAGAGTGTCTACTTTTACGTAGTGGTAAGCATAATGTCTATACACTGTCTTAAACTCTGCTTAGCGGTCACTCTGTATTTGAGAGCACTATTTGCCACAATTTAATAAAAAACATGCCAACCATAAAATCATTTTTTAGTTATATTAAAGATTTTTATCTTTTTCCTGAGAATAATTCTACATTCTTTTTTATTTTAACTTTAAAACAATTATTTTCAGTAGTAGGATAGCGTACCCTTTTCCTCCTTGGTATTTATTTCATCTTGGTATTTATTGTCTTTACTTGATGATCACACATTTTAAGTCAGCTTGCAATTAGATATTTGTGATGAATTTATATACAAAATGAAATGCTAGATGAAGATAATAGATTTTTTTCATAGGCTGACCCCGAACCTGTGTCTTATTATCTTTCCCTCTTGATCTGTCCTATAACAGCAAAACGAATACCTACCATGTAACAAAAGGAAATCCTTTGAAGATGTTAGTAATGCGTTTGGATTTGTTTTCATTTCCTTTGCCTTTAGTTTCCAAATAGTTTATAAAGAAGTTTTCAAGTGACAAGAGATGTTTTCCTGGCACACAGTTAGCTTATTTCCGTTCTCTTAAACTAGTTTGTCTTTATGCTTTGAATGCTACAGTAATTTCTTTAATCAAATTGATGGAAGTCCCTTTCCCAGCCCACACTGAAACCAATTTATTGGTCATGATACGCCAGCCATGTCGCTAACAGTCGTAACGAACTGTCAGGCAGTATCGCAGTGAAGCTAATTTGAAGTCATTAGGTGTGCAGCGTCCGGGCAACAATTTGTTACAGTGGTTAGGGACACAGCTGACATTTCTGAATGGCTTTGTTCAGGGCAGTTCTAGATGAGACCAAGCAAATTGTAAACTAATTTAAACATCGCTCTGTATTATACTGGCTACTTTGTCTTACACTGTGTGCTAATAAAGCTCTCCAAATTAAGTCAGAACTGGTTAAATACGTAACTCTGGTGTATGCTTTGGGAAACGCCCATACAAGAAGAAAGGTATCTAGAAGAATACATTGGCCCCGTGGATCTAGGACTGTGAACTGAGATTATAATCATGCTTATATGGGTTGTATAAAAAGGTGTGCAGAGGAAGGATTTTGAAAGAACCAGATGGCTGGGTTTGATGATCTTAGCATTTGTAAGGCTGAGGCAGGAGGATGTGCCTTGACGGTAGAATGACAGGTCTGCCACAGGGAAAAAGCCAAGTGACACATTTGTCTGGACAGTAAATGAAACCTCTTTGGGAAGAAAGTGCTGTTGGTGGCTGGGTTAATGTAGAGAGAAACAAAACTAACACCTTTTGAAAAAATGTTTATAGTCACATTTTTATATAATCAAGATAGATCATTAATGTGGTAGGCTTGAGTTCCATGTTTATATCTTTTTACTTATCTTTGCTATCTGAATATCATCTTAATATAAATGGAATTACATTACTTCCCCCCTTTTTCCTCCCAGCCCTTCCCAACTACACTCTATCGAAGTCTTCCAATGTTCCTTTTCTTTAATTCTTATTGTTACATACACATGCATGCATATGTACATACATATAACTATTCTAACCCAGGGCTTCACATCTTGGTACTACCGATACTTAGTACTAGAAAATTCTGTTGTAGCTGGCTTTTCTGTGTATTATGGGATATTTGATAGCATCCTTATCAGCTGCGGACCAGATGCAAGTAGCACCCCTAACAAACAAAAATGTCCTCAGACACTACCGTATGATGCCAGAGGACACATCACACCAAGCTGTCCACCCCACCCCTCTCAATTGAGAACCACTCTTCAACTGGGAATATTTACTCCCCTCTATTCAAGGACAGAGAGATTTGAGGCAAAGAGAAATACAAGCACTCATATAAGTTCACAGATGTTTCCAGAATATTCAAAACACAGTCAAGCCCAGTACGACTCATAACAATGGCAGAATCAATATTAGACAGGTTGATGTAGGACAAGTGCCACAATTTTGGGTAGCCTGGGCTACATAGTGTATTTCAGATAAGTCTGTGTAAGCGTTTAAGATTATATTTCAAAGTAATAGCATATTTAAGTTAAGAGCTCCAGCACCCACTTAAAAGCCAGATGTGGTGCCACATGTCTGTCATCCCAGTCCTTGGAATGTGGAGAAAGGAGGATCTTGGGAAATTGCTCACTAGCTAGTCTACCAGTGAGCTTCAGGTTCTATGATAGACCCTTTCTTAAAAAACAAGGTGGAGAGTAGTAGAGAAAAATACATGGCATTGACCTCTGACCTCCATGCTCCTGCCACAAACACGCAACCAACAAACAGCAGTGTGTGATTCCTGTCATCATGATTTCAGGTCACCTACTGCTTCAGTGTGTTCTGCTCAGGTCTCCCCAAGTTAAGAGATTGATTAAGGCAATATTTTGATACCATCTGGAATTGTCATAAGAAAGACCAACCATTAAAAAAAAAAAAAAAAAAAAAAAAAAGCTACTGCTCCCAACGCCTGTGGTTAGGAAAGGTCAGAGGTGAGTTTACAGCTTGATTATGGACCTAAGTGGAGATGGGGCTTAGAAAGAAGCATACTGTAGTTACGGATTGAGCAACTTTGGTGAAGGCAGTAACTATGAATAACTGAGTAGTGCCCTTTCCAGTGCTGGAAACAATGAATGTGTGCTTATGTGCTTGGTCGTAAGCTGGGCTTGGAATTGGTGGGGGTTGACATTATTCTCTCTCAGTAGCAATGAAGACATAGTCACTGGCAAGATGCCTTAAGCTCTCATTTTTCTGGTACCCAGAGGGTATTTTAAGTGATTACAAAGAGAACCTTAGCTTTTCAGAAGGGAATTCAAAAACATCAATTCACTGAACCGTTTCTTAAGTTTTTTTGTTTATTTGGTTTTTAATTTTTTTTTGCTTTTTGTTTTTTTTTTAATCAATATGCATGCCCTGATGAGTTTGGGAATGGTGTGGGAAGCTCTGTGTTGTCAAAGCATGCCTGAGTTCAAGGGCATCCAAGAACTGCACATCGCCACGTGGAGCATAAAGATTAAAGTCACATGTCTGCCTTGATAAAAATAAAATTGTGTTCTCTATAGGGAGCCAGTCTTACTAAGTGAGTCTGGAGTCACGTTACAGCCAGAAGCAAAGTGAAACTTCCCTTTGGTCTTAACTTTAGAATTTTTTATGTAACACTTATAATAAAAGTAAACTTATACATATGCATACACATGTATGAGTGCACAAACGCATGCAAAGACACACATAAACACACAACACACACATACATAGACACACACATAAACATACATACACATGGACACACACATGAACACATGCATATGTGGACACACACACACACACACATGGACACAGACACACACAGGGACATACACACATATACATAGGCACACAGACACATGGACACATGGTCACACATACAGATACATGGACACACATATGTGGACACACACACACACACACACACACACATGATTCAAGCCTTTGTGATCCACAGTCTCTTCTCACGCCCACTGGCACGCTGGAAGCTTCGAATCTCGGGTCAGACCAGCTCCCCCTCTGCACCGCTGCAAATCCGCTTTAGCATGCTCGCTTCAGCCTTATGAAAAGTGAGGAGTTCTACCAAAGAAAATGTTGAACAAAAATACATAGGGAGTGAGGGGTTTTATCAGTAAATAGAATTAGTTGGCTTGCATTAATAAATCACAGGGATGGGGACATGAGCTGCTATGAAACATGACCACACTTATCTACAGAAGCAAGAAAAAAAAAGCAGCACAGGGGCTTCAGAAAATGCTTGACTTTAGCTGGAGGAGTGTAAGGGCACAAGAACAGATGACGGTGCCCTAATAGCCCTTTTTAAGAATGACAGGCCCTGCCATTAGCATCCCTTTATACCCTTGGAAATTGCTCATGCCTCGCTTTTCTGTTTCCTATCTGCCTGGCTCTTTTTTATTTCTCTTTCAATTTCGTCCGCGCTCGGATAAGCGCGTGCTAACACAATATGATTGAGCTGTAAAATGGAACGCTGTCGCCTCTAATCTCCTTTATGTAGATACGGAGGTTCGGCACAGTCCACTCCCTCTCCATTGTTGGCCTTTCTTAGAACGGGCTGCCAAGGAACGGAGGCTCCATCAGACAGCGGAGGAGCTTGGTTTCACAGGGTGTGATAAGGCAATTATCAGCCCAACAGGCAGATCTGGGATTGTTCTTTGTGGCTGATTAGGATATTATTATGTCCTGGAATTTCCTTAGCAAAATACAGTGTGGGCTTAGCAGGTGGCACTTAAAGAGCCATAGCCCGTATTAGCTGACCTATATAAGTGGCTTGAGCATATTTACGCATCCTGGCGGCCTACTACTTTAAAGGAACAGAAAATGTGTTTGACTAATGAAGTGGGTGGGTGTAATTTAAGAGAAAACATGGCAGACTTTCAGGTCGTTCTGTTTGCATCATCATTTGAGAAAGGAAGTTAATTTAACCAATTTCATCTTGCCGCAGAGGGGCTCAGAGCCAGACCTCTCTGGGGTCGAGCCATGCTCTCTGGCTGACCTGTGCGCCTCGCTCAGCTTCAGTATCGCTTGCTTGTTAACAGAACACATAGGTTATCTTTCACAAAGGAGGGCTTTGCTCGACGCTGGGAATGCCCCAGTCACATTTTTGTTCTTAAAAGATACATTTATTTTTATTTCTCTGTGTGAGCGTGCGCCCGTGTAAGTTAGGCACCACATGCACAAAGCCTTCCACAGAGGCCAGAAGAGGGTTTTGCATCCCCTGGACCAATCATGTTTGTGAACTGTTCGAGATGGGTGCTGGGAACTAAACCTGGGGCCTCCGTAAGGGCAACCCATCTCTTTAGCCAGGGAACTGTGTCTTCACAGTTCCCACTTGACAGGGAACAGCCCCACTTCATCGCATTCTTAAAACAGTGTCTTACACAAGGTGAGGGCATCCGACAAAACCAGGAAGAACCCCATGGCTTTCCTTCAGCCAAGGCAGGGCGATTAAAGCTCCAGGAACAAGCCACGCCTGGAGTATGAAGCTATGATAAAACTATCCTAAGTGCGTTTCTTTCTGTAAAATGTAGAAAGTACACTAGCCATCATTTCCCATCTCTGCTAACTTTCAAATAAAAAGATTCAGTCAAAGTTGCTTACTCACAGGGCTCTGTAGAGTTTTCCTGGTTTCAATTTGTAGACTTTGATGTGATAACAAAAATCTCTAAAGAACATAAACCAAACACTTTCTATACTAAGACATATATGTGCATGTATATACATATATATTTTATATGTAATATATATATATAAACAATTTTTGTAAAAAATGATTTTATATATAAAATTAAAAAAAATGTTTAAACAGTCGTCCCCAGTGGCGCTGTTTGGAGATACAGTTATTTTATTGTTGAAATAAATTTTCTATAGAGACCAATTTTTAGGATTATATTTTTATGTTGAGGTATTATTTTTGCAATATTTCTTTCTGGATATTGCTGATTAAATTCCCCACCCCATATTACACCCTTTTAAGACAGAGTACCACTTAGCCCAGGCTGGTCTGGGTCTTACTCTCTGTTCCTGTCTGACGTCAACCTCAAAGCAACACTCCTTTCCTTCTCCTCCATCGTCAATGTACACGATCCAGACCTGTAACACATGCAGAAGCCTGGAGACAATGGCGGAGACAGTGGCCCTAGGATTCCGTCTCACTTTTAATACATATAAGTCTCTGCATGGAAAGTATGGGATGTCATTGATAGTTAATAAGCAGGCAGTGGTTGACAAAAGGTGGCCTGTGCCATATGTAAGTCAGATTTATTTTGATTCTATATCAGTAAAACTTGATAAATGTTTCCTGGTTCATTGGTTTAAAATGTGGCCAGCACAAAACTTCAGCCAGCCTTTAGGGACTATTTGTACTTCATCCCATAACTGAGTTTATATATGATTGTGTTTATATGCCTCTGTGAATAAGTTAAAATGAAGTCCCATGTCTTTCTCTAGTAATCTATTATCTGTTTATGTAACTCTATTAGATAAGTGGATAAAAGTGAAATGTAGACCCAAAGCCCTGGTAGTGCATACGGCTGAGTTACAGGTTATTCACTTATTAAACATTCAGAGATGGTTTAACATACCAGCTAGTTGTATCCCTTTATACCTGTTGGCTAAAGAGTTGATGAAAATAAAATTAGAAAAGAAGAGCTGTAGCTCTTATTTTATTTTATTATTATTTATTTTATTTATTCATAAAATAAAATAATATTTTATGTTATTTAATTGCACTATTAAGTATATTTTGAAAATCAAATGAGGAAAAATACACATGGAAATTACAAATCTCTATATAATTAATTCACATACTATAAAGTATCATATTCATGTAAAATATCCAGGAATCATTTTTATCTGCAAAGTATTGCTTACATATATGATCCTTTCAGTGCCTCAAGTTCAAAGGACCTCCAAAAGTTAGTACAAAGAAGTCATTCAACAAACTTCTGTTCTGATAAACAAGGGAACACTTCCTTAGCTAAGAGATCCTTGTGTGGGTATTTACTGTTCATTCCCAGACAGATGAGATCCATTATTGTCTAAGTAATGTGTATCCTAGGCAACCTTTCGTAACTGAAAGTTTTAGAACTGTAAAGGAGTAACAGGACCCAGCAGGAAGAAATGGATTGTGAAAGAAAGTTAGCTGAAGTATTATCCAAGGGGTTCTCTACTTTCTGTAGCTGTCCTTGCAGAAAATGAAATGCAGACTGTTGGGAGACATCCCCAACAGATCAAGTTCAAGGGACAAGCCACAGTTCCTTCCTGGGACCCACAGAGGCTGGTCCTCTCCACCCAGTGCCTTGGGTATGAGCTGTTCCTGAGCCATCTCTGAATTATAACATCCATCTCGGAGAACTCAGGGTAGTTCCTAAGACCCTGGAAGCTATCCATGTATGTGACATCTGGGAAGCTTAAATAATAACCAGACTTACAAGGTCCTTCTTTGAGATTATGTCAGCTCTGAACAACTGCTCAGGGAGAAGGTGCCTCTTCAATTGAGTTTCCTGCAAACTGTGCAAGAGACTCTAGTAAAGTTCCTTCCTGAGTCTAAACAATTGGTGCCGGGTCACCTACCTTCCCACAGGCATCCTGTCCCTCATATTTTTCTAAACTTGTTGGCTCACCAAGCTAGATATGACTGGATTTTTTTTGTATATAATTAGTGCCCTAGCTGGGGTAGATAGACACTTCTTCATGTTTCGCCGTGAACAGTCACACAACACAATTGATGCTTTAAGTAACAATTGACAGACCCTAAGATGAATTTGGAGAAGGAACATTGCATCATCCTTGAGATGGGTCAGACAAAACAGAATTGAGACTGAGTGACTTAGATTGGAAATATCCATAGGTCCAATCTAAATACGCCTTCTGTCTCCCATGTAGGATGGGGTGTTTTGTCATTTTGCTGTAATGGTGTGCCTCTTGGTGTGGGTGATAAGACATGAAAAGAGGTTGGGCCATGTGAGCATCCCTGGGGTATTGTGCCATGTGAGCATCCCTGGGGTAAAGGACCTAGGAGAGTTGTCTTTGTCCACATTATATGGGAAAGCATACCTCTCTGGTGAGTGAGGATCGCCCGCCATATCCCTACTGGGATACTCCTGAAGCTAGAGAATAGATTGCTATTCCTGAAAGTTGGATGAATGAGACAAGGTCATAGGCGGGTGATGGCAGGTTTTCATGACCTTTGCTGGGATGGCAGATAAGACACTGAAGCTCTGCTGCTGCCCAGGACGGAGTTGCTCTCCTAAAAAAGAGAGGAGTTATGTTCAGGAAAGACACTAGGATGCCACCATCTTCATTAACCTCTAATTTGGTAGGAAATTAGGGGGAAATGGGTAGGGTGATATGGAGGTGCTCACTTGCCATTTCTTACATTGGTGAGATATAAAGGAAAGAGAATATAAATTAGATTTGTATTAAAGAGTCCTTCCTGGCTTCCACGGACAATGAGGAGGGAGGGACTAAGCCCAAGTGACTGAAGATAACTCTCAGGTCTGACAGTTAATACAGAAGTGTTGGAGCAGGGACTCCTGCATTCAGCTCGAACATGAGAACTGTAGTAATGGCTGACACTGGAAACTATGGTAACCAGGGGCTGCTCTACATCTGAGCTGAATGACTCAGGAAATACTTCTATACAGAGAAACAAAGAGCCTTTCACAGCCTGGACTGTGGGGCTATGAGACACAGCAGGAGCGAAACATGCAGTAGCTGGAAGGAGTAAACTTTAGTGTAGCTAGCGTCTGTGACTTGAAATCTCACCTAAGTATGGTTAGCATTTAGAAACACCATCCATGCTTTATCTATTCACCTATACTCTT
Source organism: Rhabdomys pumilio (assembly GCA_030674055.1). Classification (NCBI taxonomy): domain Eukaryota; kingdom Metazoa; phylum Chordata; class Mammalia; order Rodentia; family Muridae; genus Rhabdomys; species Rhabdomys pumilio. The sequence goes on from JANHMN010000009.1 coordinate 71,239,509, forward strand.
CATTCATTTTGAATACAGGCCATAGATTACCTTGTCAGAATCTTTCAAAAATAATTCCCTCTCATGGGTCAGCATGATGGCTCAGTATGTAAGGACACTTGCCCGCAAGCCCAACAACCAGGGTTTGATCTTTGAAGGAGTAAACAGTGTGAGGAAGGAACAACCTTCTGCTAATTGTCCTCTCTCCTAAACATGCACCAATTAAACAAATGTGAAAATAAATGACAGTTACCTCCCCTCGTCCATCATAAGACTTAGGAAGTTAAGTAACCCAAGAGACTTGAGTACCTTACTAAGATAAAGACTCCTAAGATCTTCCCTTGATATTTTTGGATCAAGGATATATTGGAAACAGTTAGCAATTACTGAGATAGGAGAAACTCTTCAAAAGAGCTGCCTACAGATCATGCGGGCACATTTTTTTATGAATCTTTCATGAGTTGTCAGCCGTTCTGGGGTGAGACTTTTAGGTGATGCACCCAACTGTGTGCCACACTGTGTATAATCCTTCACCCACGATCCCCTAGATAACCTCATAATCCAGTTACTATACTATCCTATGCTATACTATACTATACTATACTATACTATACTATACTATACTAGTTGTTTTTCTCACTGCTGTGAGAAATACCTCACAAAAGCAATTTAAGGAAGGAAGGAAGGAAGGGTTTATTTTAGCACACAGTTTGAGGTATAAGTCATGGTGTCAGGGAAGGCATGGGAGTCAGGCTCCTGAGATAACAACAATCACATTGCATCTGTAGTTACAAAGCAGAGGGAACAATGCCCACCCTCAGCACGATTTATAATTTTAATGTATTCCTGAACCCCAGTCTATGGGACGATGCGTTTAGGCGGGTCTCCACACAACCCTGATTAACCCAATCTAAAAACTTGAAAAGCTCTTAGTGCCTCGAGGTATGTCTCCTAGGTGATTCTAAACCATGTCAAGTTGACAGCCAATGCCAACCACCACAGTCAATATCGAGACCTGATTGGAAGCATTTCTTTCGTGTATTGGTGGTGCCTATCTGAAGTGAATACATTTTCCCTCTATATCTCCCCAGGAAAAGCCATGCAACAGGCCCACTGCGTCTTTCTGCTATGAGACTGAACTTTCTCCGCTCATGTACTCTATTCCGCTATACCATGGCCAGTCACTCGATGTTTCCAAATACTTTTGCCTTCCATATAGTTATTGTCTGCTCATAAGTGGATTGCAATCTTATAGCACATTATTAAATCATGACTTCATAGTAAATCCCCAAATACATTCTAAGTGTTCATATGTCATTTTTGTACATAGCAATATGTTCAGTAAGTAGTATAGGAAATTGAAAAGATCCAACCTACCCCAACTCAAACATGTCTGCCAATATAAACACATATGTTTTATATAAAAATATATAATCATATCTGACGTAATGAATATCATGACTCTCTTCTTCATTTATATCTATCAGTTTCCTATCTGAACTCTTCATTGGTATTCTCTTGGATGGGCTTAAGCTTTAAAAGTAAAACGATTCTATCTGTGTCTAATTTTGTTTAAGTTTTTGTGGCAGCTTCGCTGTGTAGTTCAGAACGGCTTTGAGTTTGAGTCCATACTGCTTGAGCTGGAATTTCAGGCTGGCAAGCCCTAACCATCCCTGGTCTACATGGGACTTTGCCAGTTGTAAAGCACGTCACTGGCCTAGCAGTTATGTGGACAGCACCCCTGCTGCCTAGGTCTTTACAGATGAACATGATTGAGAAGTAGGAGCCAGTGGGGGGTGCAGTGGGCTACTCAATGCCCCTGCCATATCCCCTGTGTCTTTTTTCTCTGCTCTCCGTCTGTGTCACACCATTTATTTGTCCTAGGCCACCTACTTGTATTTTATAACAAATGGAGGATGATGTGACATATTCACCCCAACTCTAAACTTTGAATACTTACAAAACTGAAGATTAAAGGAATGCCAGTAGTTAGAGAAGCAAATGCATGGAACATTTTAAATCAACAAAAATCAAGATGCTGAACTAATAGTGTGCCCTAGACATCACCTATATTGATGGAGCAGGGCTGTCACCATCTGGCTACTCATGTGGGTGTTTGAGGAAATCCTTAAATGCCTGGTTACAGCCATCTATGTGGACGTTCGCGTGAATTTGATTGACACTTAATGGTAAACAGAAGCAGAAGTGACCTGCTGTAACTTTCTACCCTATAAAAATGGTGGACCAGATGAGTATGGGCCATTCCTGTAACTCTAGATCTCTAGAAGCTGAGACAGGAACATGACTCTATGTTCAAGGCCGGCATTGGCTACAGGGTGAGACGCAGCCTAAACCACGAACCCTCCAACCCATCAACCAACAATCACTGACAGCTCTCGTATCTAGCACTGAATCAATATCTACCTTCCTTCTTTCAAAGGGAGGCCTTTGGCACATAAGCATTTAGATACTGTGTGCATACACAAACATCAATACCTCACAAGTTTTTCTTCTCAAAACTTTACAATTCTGTGTTGAGAAAGATGAACTTGAAACTACATGTAATGAGTAATGAGGGCTGAGAATGTTTGAAGAAACAAAGAGTGAGGCAAAAAGCCTTGTCACAGGGAAACTTGACTTCTGTGCTGAGGAAAGCGATTTCCTGTTGAAGTCAGAGCTAAGGCCTCTAAGTTCTGAACTGTGAAAGATCTAATTGAAACTTCCTCTTGGAAAGGAATAAATCAGAATGGTTGAAGCAATTTACTCTGAGATATTAGTCAATATAATCAATATATTATATTAATCTTTGGATTAATGGTTCTGTGATATCCCAGGGTGTCTGTGATCCTATGACCTAAGATCTGTTGTGATTTTTATAGGGGTTTGGGGTGGTTACTAAGCTCTATGGAATGATACAATGGAGAACTAGTCATTTGCTTTCCAATCCACCATGATCTCTCAGATGTCTGAAATCGCTGGGAGTTACCTTGAGTCACAATATAGGCACTCTGTTGACCTGATCCAGTTCCCTGCAGCTTTCTCTAGCCTTCTCTGGCTTCTGGGTTGTTTGCAAAACCACTTGAAGAGTTAGAAAGTAGACATTGTGAGAAAACTGCACTGTAAAAGCTGGCATCATTCCCGCAACCCACGTGTAGGTGGTTGATGAAAGCTGCTTCCATAGAAACCCTGACATGTGGTTCACAGAGCCTGGTGCATTGAGTTTTCACTCTGTCCCTTGGTGACTGACCCTCGCTCTAACCCTACTCCCTCTTCCCGTAGTGGCTGGTCACACTTTCCCTCCATGTTCCCCTTCATCTGCCTCAGCCAATCTCCAAATGAATGCATGTCAATCCCGGCCTTGGCTTTGACACTCTGGATATATTGATTAATAGTTGCCCTAAGCTCCTTTTAGCAAATCAAATTTTCACTTTTAGCAAGGATTTCGCCTCTGATTTATTCAGCAAAGTGAAATGCACTAAATTGACTTTGACATTCAGGGAAAATGGCAGAAAAACAAAGAGCCGAGGAAAGAGATATAAATTGTGTGGCAGCTGGAGACTTCAGGCACCAGAGAAATGGTTTTCCAGAGAGTTCCATGTCATTCGAAAACATTTTTTAAACACAAAAGTGATTTTTTAAATTGTTTTAATTGCTGAGTTTTCTTTTAGGAAGATGTGTGTGCTTGGAATTTCTCATACATTATTCTTTTTTTTCTTTTTTTCTTTTATTTCATGGATAAGTCCCACTGCACAGTTCAGGGAAGACTCTAGGATGTTTGAGTTCACCGTTCTATTTTATATAAGATAACTTGAATATTTCTCTTCCAAAGGAATTTGACATTTCTGACTTCCATAAACTCATTTTGGTATGTTCCAAAGCTATAGTAGCAGCAGTTAGAGAGAGATGATGCATAAATGATTGACAGATGATAGATAGATAGATAGATAGATGATAGACAATAGATAGATAGATAGATGAAAGAAGATAGAAAGATGTGTGTGTGTGTGTGTGTGTGTGTGTGTGTGTGTGTGTGTGATGAGTTTACAATGTGTGTGTGTATGTATTTATGGTTATTCTCAAGAGCATAAAAAGATAAACGGCTGAGTCATAAACACCAGTATAGAAAAGCCATGTAGGGCTGTTTTCCCACTGCCTCAATAATACCATCCTTGGCTGTGTTCATTCACATGACTGAGTTGGCCTGCTTCCTAGTTTTTCCAAGGTTTGGAATAAACCTGTAAACCTGTTGGATATATATATATATATATATATATATATATATATATATGTGTGTGTGTGTGTGTGTGTGTGTGTGTGTGTGTGTGTTTTAAGAGAAGAGGTGCAATTGTGGATGGAGCAGACAAGAGAGCTTTCCTTGTACTGTCTACAAAGCACTTGGTGGGGGTGGGGAAGCAGTGAGCAAAAAAGTATCAGTGTGTACTGGCGAGTTAAAGAGAAAGCTTGCAGTTCCCAGGATAACACACCAGGGAAAGTGTTTACCTTATTCCCAAGAGTTCATCCTTTAAAAGCTCAGGGTGGTGCTTTATGGTTGTAATTCCAGTGGTGGAGAAGTGGAGACAGGTGAACTCCTGGGATTTGCTGGGAGCTAGGTTAGCCTACTTGGTGAGTCTAAATCCAGTGAAGCCATCTGAAAAACAAAACAAACAAAACAATAGGAAAACAGAAAGTGAATGTTATCTGATGAACAATACCCAGCGTTGTCTTCTGGCTTCCACATAGTCACATGCATACACACACACATGCACAGACATGCACATACATGCACACACACATGCACACACACAGAAGAGGCAGAGAGAGACATAAACAGAGAGAGAGAGACAAAGGGAGAGAGACAGACAGAGACAGAAAGAGAAAACTGATTAGATAAATCCTAACTCCTGTTAGTTCTGAGAACCATTGTCAGTTCCATTCAGTTAATCTCTCAATTTTACAAGTGTCCTCTCAGCACACACGATATCCTCACCACAGGTTTTTATGTTAATATTATAGCACTTAGAAGGAGAGAAGAAATGATTCTTCAGCTGGATTTAGGTGAAAGGCATTGGTAATTGAATGTGCAGGTCAGCATCAGAGCCTGCCCAGCTTCAGGGAATCATGTGAGTCCAATTAAATCCCATCACTCCAGGGGCATCTCCAAAGAGCAGCTACCTCCTCTCTATATGAAGAAGGCTTCCCACCTGCTTAACCTGCATTAGGAAAGGATTAATTACCTGGGGTGTGGGCCCCTCTGCCAGTCAGCAGGTTTGTGACAGGGCACATGGTGGCCTGAGCTGCTGAGGGATGGAAGGAGGGAGGCAGGAGGGAAGAGAAGCAGCTGGGGCCTCAGAGATAGGCTGCCTCCTCTCATTCTGATCAGCACTTTAGGGGAGGAAAAAGCAAAAGGCAGTTTGCTCTTCTGTGGTGATCTTCTGTGTTATGGTGGGGACTGTGACTGGATACCTTCTACACAGCTTTGCACCCCTGAAAGAAGAGCAGCCCCAGATTGGCTTGTCTTAATGCTACAGTTTCTTGGATTAACCTTTTATAGAAATAGATGGACCAGTTGTTTCCAGTTTGGCTTCTGCAAATTGTTCTTATTTTGAATACAGTGCTTTATGAGAGACTTTTCCCAGAGCTGATTAAATATGTTCATTTATTCAGAGGCACACCAAGGGGAAGCTTTGTAATACTCCCTTTTAAAAAAAATACATGGAATGATAGCAGAATGAGTCCCTCACCCCTCAGATCTGATCTGCGTTGATAGATATGAAAAGTACCTTAGAGATGAGACTAGAATCTGGCCCCTAGGGAAGAGGCTCCAAACTTCAGTGGACAGCATAACTGTCTCTGAACTTAGAGACCCTACCTGTCCAAAAGTGAGTTTGCATCCGTTCACGATGACATGTGTAAGGAGGGATGGTGTTAGGGTTGATAGGGGTTTCCTGTAGGCTGATGGAAGCAAAGGCCCAATCTGAATTTGGTGTGCCATTCAAGTTTCTAGTGTGCATTAAATCAAATGCCTTTGCTTGCACGTTCTGTTTTGGATTAAATACACAGAAGCCAAATGACCTGTACAAGGTCACAGATTAGTCAGGGGTCAGCTGTGACTGAGTCCTCCACCTTTGAACTTACAAATGGGACCGTATTAGTACTTATCGTTGTTGAGAGAAATTTTTTTCAGGAGATATAAATCTTTATTTGTAGTGTTAGAAAGCAAACCAACCTCTTTTCTTTATAATATGCTATAACACACTATAGAAAATATCTATCCAAGTTCATTTCTGCCCAAGTACACATGTGTGTTCATGTCTACACATGCACATGTGACAGGAGGTCAGAGGATGAACTCAGGTGTCACATCTCAGGCACTGTACTGGCCTTCCCATGCCAAGTAGACTCTGGGCTGCTGAACAGGGAGCCCCGAGATATTCCCATGTTACCCTCTCCAAAACTGAGATTACAGCTGTGTCTCACCAAACCTGGGTGTTTTAATGTATGTTGTGGACAAACACTTTCCTGACAGCTACCCTGCTAGGCTCCTGGACACTGTATCTTCTGAAGATAGACTTACAGCAGTGGAAATGTTACAGGAATTATTTTTGGCACATTTAAAAAAGTTTATCACAAATCATAAACAATAAACTCATCTATCCTTTGGTGTCGCCTGGTACACTGTCAGGATACATTACATCAGATGCCCTCCTCAAGGACTATTGGCCTTCGGGTAGACAGACTCTCGATATTCTAGGCAGTAGGATACATTGGAAGCAAATCTCTGACTAGGGCTTCACATTGGGAAACACAGCCAGCCCGCCAGAGGCGATGAGAGTGTGGTGAATATAAAGACTGTCAAGGAGCTTGATGCAAAACCCACAAGAGGAAATTACCTGAATTCACAGGCTGTGCCTAACAAAAGCGTCTTCCACTCTACCGGGTAGGGTAGGCACCATGCTGTCTGAGAAGACAGGTTTCTGGACAATGATCAGTTTATAGCGTTTGGTTAAAATTAGCTTGAGGGTAACCCCTGACCAGTAATTTACTGGTCAGCTGTCCTACCCAATACACTCAGTGAGCAACTTACCATGATGGTTTCTGCCATGAAGCTTGAACTAACTTTGTAAAGGTGACGTTGTATAGTCACACGGGACTGCTCTTTGTCTAGCTTGATGCAATCATCCTGGTTTTGTGCTGCCGGATGATTTTTGGTTGGGTCTTAGAATGAAACCTAGGACCTTGTACACAGTACACATACATTCCAATGCTGAATCATACCCCTAACATTTGATTAAAGTTTATACAGGCTCGTCTGAGAATGGGCGGTGTTGTAAGCTTCGCATCAATACATACAGCATTCATGGTAAAAAGCCTTAAACCTTCTGGGTGACATTTCATGTACATTCCCTGCATATTGTTCCAATTAATGCATACAATAAAAGAAGGTATTTACAGATCAACTTACCATATTTTGGGCCTTTGCTAGGGAGACTGTCTCTGAGGTTATAGAGATTTCGACATTTTCTTTTAAGAACATTGTTCTGTAGCCCACTTAGGATTCTGTGTCATGCGTAGCTGTCTTAAAGAAGTATCTGAAAGGTAGTCTGAGTCAGATGCTAGCCTTGCTTAGATCTCTGATTTTTCGCCATACAAGTCTCCTTCCCTGTGCTTCCTGGATCAATGAGATTCTGTGGGTAAACCTAAGGGCCATAATCTGCCTAAACAGGATTTAAGTGGTTACATTGTTTCAGAAACGGAGGCCCTGCGCTTACAGGTTCTTAGTCTGTAAAATGGAGGATGCTAGTACTTAAGAATCATTCACTGTGGCTTAATATGGACCATGGAGCTGGTTGTCACTGTCCTTCTGAAGACTCCTAAGGTCCTGTTTCCTCTCTCACTGTTAGCGGTTAACTTTGTCCCTCTGCAGGGGCTCTGCTCAGATGGTGGGCTCCATGTTGCATCCATACTTGGCTTGTTACCCTCTTATCAGGCTCTTAGCTTCCCTTTGTTTATTTGAGGCGACAGGAAGACGGCGTAAAGGCTGCTTAGTCAGGGATATCAGCCTTGTTGGCAGGGGAGTGATTGCCAGTTGAAAAACAAGGCATTATTGCTCATTTTTTCCCTCTTATTAGTTTGATTACATTTGCAAATCAAATCAATCCATCAGACATGATCAGGCCTCGTCCGCATTTTAAGGAATAGTAATCTCCGTCTAATAAGATGCAAATGTGTCACATCGGTAAGTAACCAATAAATCATGGCCTTGTCTTTGGCAATCATTAAATATCAGAACCAACAGTCAATTTTTAGTATTTTCAATTTGCGATATGCCGCTGGAATATAAAGATAGATGGACGTAATTACACAAACCAAACACTATTTCAGTTCATTCCAGACAGCAAATTTAGTGGAAGGTATAACCGGCCTGTCATCCCACTGCATTATTCCTGGAGGTTCATGCAAAGTTCACCGACAAGCTTCAGATGGACATTGCTTTTTTTTCCCCCCAACTCCTAACAACGTCCCCACAGATGACAGACAAACTTTGATAGAAGGGATATGAACTGAACTTCCTGATGGTCCAAGTCGGATGCCGACATGACAGGAAGCACGCATCGTCATCCATCAGAGACTGCTGGCAGTGCCAGCTCTCGCTTCTTCTGTGTGCCCTCTCTAAGAGAATGAACTCACAATTGTAAAAATACAGAAAACCAGCGGCAGCCAAACATGCTCAGGTGACTTATACAGGCCTCATCTGTTTTGATGGAGTACTTTTCCTTGGGGGAAGGCGGAGTGAATGAACCCTGATTTTTTTCTAGGTTTCACAGTTTAGCACACCCTCGCATAGGTAAAGGATTCGTTTGACCTCTGCCATTCTCTGTGAGTATATGCAGATTTGCGGTCCCTAACATGGACACTGAAGACACAGTGTATTAATGTTTGACGTATAGGAAATGTGTGTATGTGTGTGTGTGTATACCAGAGTATGTGCATTTAGAGGCCAGAGGCTGATATCAGGTGTCTTCTTCCCCATTTTATTAATTTATATTGTTTTGATGCATACATGAGCTCATAGAAGTAATTATGCCAGTGCACACACACGTAAGTCAGAGGACATCAGGTATCTTCCTCTTTGGTTCTTCACCTTATTGCCTTGAGATGAATCTTTCACCGAAGCAGAAGCTTACAGTTTGGGCTAGGCTGCCTGGGCACTGAGCTTCCAGGATCCACTGTCTCTATCCTGCATCTCTCAGGTTAAAAGGTGTGGGGTTTCAACTGCGGGTCCCCATGCTTGCATAGCAAGCACTCTTATCCACTGAACATCTGTCCAACCCATCACAATGAGGTCTCTAGTGTTTGCAGGCATGTTGAGTTACAATGACTGACCAGTGAGCGTGCCTCTGTGTTCCGCACACAGCCTTTACAGGCAGGCTCAACAACATCTTATTTTATATATGGATGCTGATATCAGGTCCTTGTGCTTGTACAGCAGGCATTTACCCACTGTGCCACCCTCCTAGCCCTATACATGGGGAATCTGAATGCAGTCAACATGTTCTAGTTCAAAGGATAAGAAATGTAGTTGGATGGCACAGCTGAGCTGCACATATTTTCCCTAGCTGTGCTTGCTTCAGCAGCTCAAGTCACTGATCTGCAGGGACACTTGCAAAAAGGACCCTTCTCATAAGACCTCTCTCTCTCTCTCTCTCTCTCTCTCTCTCTCTCACACACACACACACACACACACACACACACTTGCTCTCATTCTCTCTTCCTGTCCCTCCCCTCTCTCTCCCTCTCTCCCTCCGCCCCCTCCCTCCCCCATGCTTTTTCCAGTCCCACATCGCACCTTCCTTTTCTCCTCTCTGTAGTATTACTTAACTCCTCTAGAACAAGTTGCTAAGTGGCGTGTGAAGAACATGTTTATCTGACCTTGAAGAACTTGTCTATCTGACCTAGGAGCACCTGCCGCTTGTTTTGGTGGCACTTCAGATCGTCACCGAGTGACTGCAATGTGTCTTGACAGATTCACTCTGTTCTGTGCAGTTAGAATTGAGAGCTCAGCACCAAGACACACCATTCTCTCACTCGCAGGCATCCCTATTCACCTGGAGCAGGGTAGAGTTTTGGAATATGACTTACTAAGCATGCCCATGTAAAGTCGGCAGTAGCATACCTTTTCATCGCTTTATTTATTTACTTATTTATTTATTTATTTATTTATTTATTTATTTATTTATGTGCTGTAGAAGATAGTTAATCTGAACCTGGAGCTTCTATGCTGCCTTTGATTATTTGGTTCCCAGATAAAACATACACTCAACCTTTATATTTATAATAAGCCTTTATAAGCAATAATGCTGGGCAGATAGCTACCCCCTATGCTATTAGAATCTATTTCCTATAGATATCCCTGAGTAACTACTCACTTCCTATGTTTCATCTGGGCTGGTCTTCACTCCTGTCGGCCAGCCCTCAGGGCCATGCTTTCTTGACTCCTAACCTATGTGTCTTTCTCCTCCTCTCTCCACCTTCTACTTTCTCTCCTCTTGGTCTCTTCTGACCCCAAGTCTGGGAACACCAAGCCCTGCTTATATCAGTTCTGCTCAACTGTAGGCTGTAGGCATCTTTATTCACCAATCAAACATAACTTGGGGGTAACATCTCATGGCATTGCTTGGGTCTACATGCAGACTTTCCTCTCTGGGGCTAAGTGTGTATCCCCCACACTTAGCATTAATATACATAGCAGCAACATTTATGAAGACAGTGTTTTCAGTCCTTTTCTGTAAATTACTTCCAGGTAGTGACATGCACAGTTCAGCTGTAGCCTTAGACTTACAAAGCTTAGAGACAAGGTAACTGTGATACTGCTTACCTGTGACCTCAGGACTCAGGGGGTAGAGACAGGAAGATTAGTCCTTCAAGCTCACCCTTGGCTACATGTCAAGTTTGAGACTAGCCCAGGCTGGCCCAGGCTCCACGAGACCCTGCTTCATAAAACCAACAAGATAAAATAAGTCCTGGTGTCTGTGAGTGATTCCAGACAAGACAAGAGGCATTAATGCAGGATTCTGAGAATATTGGCAGCATAGCTGAGCACACTACAGTGTACCCTGGTAGAAACCTCAAATCTTTCAAATCAGGGTGGACTTCCTGAAGACAGGGCTTTTTCAACTGCAGAATGCATAGACACAATCATAAGACATGAACAAGGAATTTAACCACTCTCTTTTCTAATGAAGCCAGGACTGTGAACAAGGTCTCTTTTGTCAGCAGAAATGCTAGATATCATTTTTTAAAAAACAATAAAGAGCACCTTTTCAAACTTGAAGCAGGTATCCTGTAAATTGGATTGGACTCTGGTTATAGACAAAGCTGGAAAGGTTTAAGTAGAGACTAAGAAAGCAAGAAGTAGTCTGAGGGTGTGGTCAGCTGAGGGAGTGGTCACCCAAGGGAGTGGTCATATGAGAGAATGGTTGGGCAAAATTCTTGGATCAACATAATGAAATCCACAGGACTGTGCCCATTGGGTATAGTTGTCTTGCACCACATTTGGGCCGGCAAAGTATACTATCTTTTAAAGACTCACCTCCTCCCAGTGTTTCCCACTTACATTTGAGGTTAGATTTTTCAGGATTCTTTTCCTTCTATATTTGTCATGTATTTAAAAAAATACAGTTTTGATCTTTCCTAATGGTTATTTTACAAGCTAGCTCATGGCTCTCAAGGAAACCCTTTAGAGCAGCCATGGCCAAGGACCCCCCCTCCCTGGCCCCCTGCCCCATGAGTGACAGTCAATGTAAGCCAATAGTTCCTGTGCCTTGAAGCTCTGTTCCAGAACCTTCTGCTCCCTCTAACCGATTTACATACCACCATGGTATGTTTAATTTGCTATTTCATCAAATCAATAATGGGTCTAATTGAAAAAATTGGCAGTGCTGCATGCAACCTAACTAGTGATCTCAATGTTTGCCCGCTTCAGAGAGTGTCTCTCAGTTCTGTCAGGCACCTGTGTTATTGGTGCACTCTTCTTACTAATGTGCACAAAAACAAACACTAATACAGGTGGAGCATCTGCACCAATTGATCACGATGCTATGAAGAATTAATCACCTGGCTTTCAGCGCCAAGAATAAAATTTACATCTCTAATGTATGAGATGTATTAACACGCATGCTGGTACCATCAGCTTCGGGTGGTGTTGGCCGGCCTGTATGCTCAGCCTCATGCAGGTGTGTGTCTCTTGTCCTTTGGGCTGGATGGTGTGAACCTGAAGGGCAGGTCTGAATTCAGAATTTGGTGATATTTTGAAGACACAGATGGGAGACTTAACTTGAGACTTAACTTAGCTCAAGAGACTGAGAAAATGCTGGGGAATCTTTCAATTTGGATTCCTTCAAGTCTGCTCTTCAAACCCATATGGTGAAGATTTAAAGACTGAAGACTGGGTCTTCATCCCAAACCCAAGTGGATTCAGCCAAAATCCTCCTCCTGAAGGTGGATTCAATAAGATATCAACCCCCTTCCCATTCATTGATTTCTGTTACTATCCTGATGCATCTTAGAAAACAAACAATCTGCGATGAAGGATTGTCTGTGATGCCATGTTTGAAAAGTCAAACAACTTGTCTGAAATCCCAGAGCTGGTAAGAGAGTGGTTATGATATTTGAGGTCGGGTCAGTTTGATTCCCAACCTTGGTCTTGACCTACTGACCTCAAATCACTTAGGTCCATTCACTCTGTTTTACTTTTTTTTGAGTTCCAGCCTCGTTTCATTTTGTCACTTCATTCCTAGACAGCAAGATCTCAAAAGATCTGCTGGCGAACATGGACTTCACTGATGCATGTAGGACTGTTGAGTTGTTAGTCCTCGATGCGTGTGTGTGGTCCACCCTTGGGAGACAAAGGTCCCTTATTAAAAAGTTATTTAAAATTCCAAGGCTGCGACAGAACACTTAGACAAGTGTGGCTCCCTGCACAGTTTGCAGATTCATGCAGCCAGGTATCATTGCGAGAGAAGATTTGGCTTAGGGACAAGTTCAGCAAGAAGAGAGGCTTAGCTCAAGTTTGTGGCTTGTTGGGTCTAGGAAAATGCTCCGTAAACCAAAACAAAATACACTGTGATTTGTTTTCGAGTGTATCTCAGCTCTGATGCTCAGGCAGGCCTTCTGCTCATCTTCTCATTTTAGCCTCCAGGGTTCTCAGATGTCAGGGCTGTTGTATATCTCCAAGGAGACAAGACATACTGGAAATCACTCTTACTCTTCATTGAGAATTTATTTGGAAAGAAAATATGTCTTTACATCACCTCTTCCTAGTGGTCCCTTTTCATGGGAAATTTTTCACCAGTGGGAACAATCGCCAGCATCTAGAGACATCACAGTTGTCACAACATGGGAGATGAGGTGAAGGAAAAGCAATGGGCAGGGGCCACAGATACTCACAAATCCCCTCCAGTGCCCAGGAGAGGAGACCTTGTCCTGCTGTATTCCCAACAAAAAAATAGGCCACTAGTTTTGAGCACCTTGAAATCTGTACTTAATCCTCATCTACAGGAGACTCTCTGGTTTATTGTTCAAATAATTTAAGAGTCAGTTTGATAGTTTTAGCACTCTCTAGCCTCATTTGACAAAATGCCTTTTTTTATTAATAAAATCAACAATGTTTATGGGGTAGATGGGGTTTATTTGTACCAGTACAGAGTAGTCATGGAGGAAGTCTTATAGTTATTATTTAAAAATAAAACAGAAAGGATAATGAAGTCTAAAAGGTGACCACTGATATTTGAATATAATTTCATCATAAATTTCTTAGGAAACATTGATGGGGTTAATTACACATTCACAAATGACAGTGTAATAGGAGCCTTGAAGCCCATTGGATAAGCATTGTGCACTTTAGTAAAGATGGAAACGAATGCTTAGTTACTAAACAATTAACTTACTATTATTTTGATGTAGGTTTTATGAATCCAAGTGATAAATTATAATTTTTGATAGAGAAATGTACACAAAGAGTGGATGAAATCTAAATGTTTACATTGATCTAGAAATGTTTGGAATTCATTCATGGAGATGAGAATCTCATAGCTTCAGACTGAAGCTTATATAAAGGCTTATATAAAGTTATTTTACATGCCATATTGTTTTATTGCAGAAGTACTCTGGGAGTTATTTATAAACACATAGGGGGTGTCAATGAAAAGTATAGCTCTTACATCAAGGGAGGAGGTGTTAATTAGTTCTGAGCCAAATAAGAGTGATTATGGCCCAGGAGCATGGACTCAGGATGCCCCAAATAACATGTGTGTCCTAGTGTGGAAATTATTACATAAACTTAATAGTCATAGAATGGATACTTTGGTGGGAATACAGGCAGGCTGGTTGCAGAAAAGCAGAGGAACCTCTACAGCAATGCTGAGATGCTCTCTGAAGACATCCTTAGCTTTGGGGTTAGTGAAAGCAGGAGTGTGCTAGGCAATACCTTTGGAATGTATTAACCTAATAGCTGAAAGGATGTTAGGTCAGACATCAAGGTGGGGGATGAAGGGCTATGGAAGGGGACTAATGAGAGCACAGGGCAATCTGGCTTTGTCTATGATATCTTATTGCTCTACAGCATGAAGTTTGACTCAGTCAACTGGGCTTGTACAGTCTTTAACCTGGGTGTTTCTGTTTGTCTTTGCTTCCTCTGAAACTTTAGTTCACAAAGGCTGTATAACAGCTCTTACTGGCAATTTCCAATTCTTAAATTGTTTCTTTAATTATTTTAGAGAAAAAAAAACAATAACCCTAACAAATAGGTACTGTAGAAGTTCCCATTTAAATTTTAAAATAAAAATTATCACTGTCTTTGAACTCCTTCTATGTCCACTGAAGAACAATATTAAGCAATTCAGATAACTAGAGCACTGTTAGAAAGAACAGAAGTTTTGAAACTAGGTTTGGTGACTAAAATAAGAAAATTGCTCCAAATTTGAGGGCAGCCTGGGCAATAGTAAGCTGTAGGGTATCCTGGGCTACACATGAGGACCCTTTTCCAAATGACCAAACCAAGCCAAACAAAAACAAAACAAAAACCACCATTATTTTATTTCTGATTAAACTCCCAAATACCATACATTCTACACTGTGTTCCCCAATGGTTGTCCTGTTAGCAGGTAGTAGAAACATTCAAAGGTGGGAGCTAATAAGGGCCCTTTCGTCACCATGGGGATGCTAGTCTCTCTTTCCTCCATGGCTGCTGAGGTGAGCAGTTTTGTTCCCCCACCCTGAAGTCATTTTTCTCTATGTATCAAAAGCAGCCTGACCTGGAACCTCCAATATGTGTGTACAGGGATGTGTATATTTTCTTTTAAGTTTGCTCCCACAGGTGTTTTGTTACAGAGATTTGGTGCTGCCTAGCACACAGCCATAGAGCAGCTCTGAGGCCTTCCCTGAGAGGCAGTTTGGCCTTATGTCATTTTTAACTACTTTTCTTCTCCCGGCAAAGTAGAGAGGGGATTGGGCTAAAGGACTCTCTCCTGATCAGCAATTAAAAGTCAGAGAATCTTAATGGAATAAAATAAAAAATGCCAGGCAAACACTAGGAAGCTCTGGAATGGAGCCTGGTTCCATTATGGTCCTCAGTGACCTGTACAAAGACCCAGGGACACTCTGGGTGTCCAAGTAAATGATAACATTTTACTGACGTCAGCTCACAAAGAAAACTATACTCAGTGAATTTATTTTAGAAACACAGAAATATTTCATTTTTTTTTTTTAAGACTCCAACCAAGGTCACTAAGATGTTTTAGAATTTGAGGTAATAAAGTTCACCTAAATGGACTACATTCTGTTAGGGTTGGGCACTTTTACTAAGCACAAAAGAATAACAAGTTGCCCCGTCTAGCAGGGCAGTGAACAGGGTGGGGAGGGGAAGAATCAGCCAAAAGCGAGAATGGGGGAAAACAGGCAAACACAAAGAATGACAGCTTGTCTATAGGCTGATCAAACCGTAATTTTTACTTTTTCACACAGGGGTTATAAACACATAAAGGCAGGATGTGGGGAAGAGGATGACACAGGAGCATAGATGTTCAGAAGGAGTACAGATATCTTCCAGAACAGAGTATTGGCTAGGTGAAGGTTCAGGGAACATGTCACTATGACTCTGTCTATGATTCACTTGTTTCTTATCTAAGCTGGTACTATCCACTAAGGTTACCTATCCACAAGGTCTATGACTACTAGTTCTTATCCAGGCTGGTAAATTTCCACCAAAGCTGCTTGTTTACAAGATCTTATAGCTATTTGTTTCAGTGTTTTTCCACAGAGACCAAGACTTTATGTTAGCAAGCATATATGGACAACTTAGGCCTATTGCTGATTTTAGGCCTTCACTGTATAAGCAAGGCTGCCCCCGACAACAAGTTTAATTTGCAATGACTGTATAATGACTCCACTGACTAGGACTGTCATTTGCACAGGTGATATACAGACTGTGAAGACTACAAATGCACTGTGTGCCTCCTTGCTCTGGGGCTCACCATACCCCTGTGAGGTTGGTAGATTTCTGATTCTGTTTTATTCAGATGAGGAAACTGGACCCAAAATCAGTGACTACCCTGATATGTTCACAATGACTGTACATATTCATCTTTCTTTTCATATCAGGCAGATGATGGCTGAATATGATGACATTATATTCAAATCCAAATGATCAACATTCCTCTTAATTCGATATGTGAAGCAATCATCCACAGTTGAGACATTCCTTTACATATTACAGATAAGCTTAAGGTGAAAACTTGCTGATTTCCCTTCAGTATTTAATTCTTTCATTTCTATCTCTTTAGAGGTATGTCATTCCATGTTACCACGAGTTTTAGTGGTGGCAGACTCTGCAAAACTTAGACTGATTAAGGCACCCATCTCACAGTGAATACCAGTTCTCTGTTTAGTAGAGGGAGTTACTTTGCAAACATAAGCATATATAGGTCTGATAATAAATGAAGGAAATACCCTAAGTCATGACAGTAGGAGAGGTTAAAATGTCACTGAATGAAACTTCAAGAGACAGCATCAGAAACTTGGAGGGCTGTAATGAGTTAATAAAAAAGCACTGCCAAGTTAATTCTAACCTTGCAATCCAAGGCCTCTGGCTCTTTAGTTCTTGAATGATCAAAGTGGTACAGAAGAAATGTTTTGAATGTTTATACAAACAAAAAAATAACCTAATTTTTGTTTCTTCTGACCTTGGAAAATGCTGGTAGATGGTGAAAACATGTAACTGAAGAATAAACAGTAATATGCCTTTTTAAATTATTATTTTATGTATATGATTACACTGCAGCTGTCTTCAGACACTCCAGAAGAGGGCGTTGGATCCCATTACAGATGGTAATGAGCCACCATGTGGTTGCTGAGAATTGAACTCAGGACATCTGGAAGAGCAGTCTGTGCTCTTAACCACTGAGCCATCTCTCCAGACACAATAGATTTATTTTATGTATCTGAGTATTCTATCTGCATATATACCTATATGCCAGAAGAGGGCATCAGATCCCAGTATAGATGGGTGTGAGAAACCATGTGGTTGCCGAGAATTGCACTCAGGACCTCTGGAAGAATGGACAGTGTGCTCTTAACTACTGAGCCACCTCTCCTGCCTTAAGACAAATTTGGAACATCAGTAGCAGAGACATGAGCAGGGCTGCAGGTGGTGACCATGGGTGGACATGGGAAGTTTAGAACTACAGAGTTATGTTTCCCTACAGTGGCTCACAGGTCTTCTATGCAGTGTTATCAGTTTCTCTCCTGCCCTTAACTGGGAGTATTTCTCAGTGGGGTACACCTGCCTTGCCTTTTGGATTGGGAAATTATTTGTATTCCAGGATATTTAGCATCCTTTGAGTATTCTAAAAGTCCCAGTTCAAAAATTCTACCCTTCTCTCCAAATGCCATCTCCTGGAGAAGGAGACAGCAGGTGGCATCCTAAACTGAGAGCCATTTGAGTGTAAATAAACACTAAATTAAAGCCAGTGACATTAAAGCAAGAGTCTATTTTTTTTTTTCTGCATGACCCTATTTCCCATGAGAAATGGAGACCTAAAGTCTTCAGTTGGGTTTAAAAAAGTCTAATTCTGTTATGTCACTTGGACTTTTTTGCATAGAAAAATACTCTTAAAATTCGGCCCTAATTATTAAAAAGTGTTGGTCTACTTAATAATAGAATATAGAAACTCTAAAATTTGAAAAACAAATACCCACAAAAATGTTAACAGCAATGTGTAGTATATGAATGCTAAATGGTACACATTCCTCTAACTTCGGGAGGGCAAACAGTGGCTGTCTGCCACTTCCGGGATAGATGGGGGGGTCATCCACCCTTGCCCAGTTGTGGCTCATGGTGATATGGTTATAAGATGGGATCCCATTTCTGTTGATTTAGGAGCTATAGTAGTGCTTGGGTAACTGTGTAAGGAATCAGAATAAGGTATCCCCTTTACTTCTCCAGGGATAAAAGAAACTTGAACCTTGGTGTAGTGATTAATAATTCCTATAGCTGGGAGGATAAAACCAATCCTCAGGACAGGACAACACAGCATGAAGCTCACCAAGGTGTGAACATCAGAAAGGGTGCGCTTGGGCAGGTAGGGTGGGTCGGAACAGGTCAGGCAGGGGTTAATAGAATTAGGTTCTTTACACTCTTCCCATTCTGACCCCCTTCCTTCCCTCTCATTCCTTTCTTTCTGCCTCTCTCCATCTCCCTTCCTCCTGTCTCCTTTTCCTTTCTTCTCAACTCCTATCTTGTTTCTATCATACCCCTTTCCCCCAGTCCCCACCCACCATTTCCTCCTCTTCCTATGTCTCCTCCCCCTTCATCCTTCCCTTGTCTCCTCCTGTCTCCCTCTATCTTCTTGTTCTGTCAGACCCACACACACAGCGGCATACTGGTGTGCCTGGTTCCCCAGACTTACCACAGAGTACCTTTTCAGTCAGTTCATTATTAGAGAACAGGACCAAATTAAGATTCCAGACTGTGGTCAAGATGAAAATCTTAAACCTTCAATAACCAAAGCTCTGGGGACTTACTGTTCAAGTCCTAGATAGGCAAGAAGTGTCAGTGGAGAAAAGTTTAGGATGAAGATAAATGGCCCTGGAGAAAAGCAGATTTGGTTAGAGAGACAGCTGAAGAATTTTGGTATAAAACTGATCAGAGACCTGAAATAGAAGGGAGCCACGCCTGCAGTCTATGTGTTGGCTTCAAGAAAGGGGGAATCTTGGGCTCTTCTTTTTAAAGCTTCTCCTTTTGTGTCCAAAGCCACTGTAGGTACATGGAAGATGTGGTCACAAAAGTCACCAACAGACACAAAGATATCTGAGAAAACTTTTTATGCTGAGATATTTCCCAAACTTCCTCCTTGATGGGGCTCCTGCTGCGTAACCCACTGCCACCTACAGAATGATAAAGCCACAGGCTGAGCAGTGATAGTGAATTCTCCATCCTTCTATGATTGGGTTGAATTTGCCTGTTAAACTCGGGATGTAATTAAAGCCGATACAAGCACTCGTATGTTTTTTGCTACAAATTGATAGGATCTCCTTTGTCTGTGATCTAAGTGAGATTGCCCTGTAGTTTTTAATTTATCAGGTTAAGAAGCACAATTAAAATATCTTGAAAAAGATCATAATCAGACACCATCTTTGGGGTTGTCCCTGCCAAGTCGATAAAGGAATTCGTGTGTTTAATAATTACCGCCTTTGCCATACGTTTGTTCTGTTTGTGGGATGAGGTATTAATAAATACCTTGCACCATTCCGGTGGGAAAGGCCTCCTGCTTAATTAACAAAGTCGGGAAGATCTGCAGCACGCTGAAGCGCGTCTTTCTTGTCAGTGCTGCCTGCATCAAAAGAAAATCCTGTCTTGTCAGCACATCTGTAACTGTCACGTCTATGAGTTATTAAGAAACATCTTGACAAAACGGTGGCTTTGAATTGAAATTTAAAAAAAAAAACCCAAATCTTCAATTTTTTAAATAAATAATTCTGTTGAATGTTAAGCAGCAAGAAATCTTCCTGATGATAAACAAGACTGATTCTGTTAAAGGAGACGCCTTCCTGGAAACAGTTCATTTGGGATATAATTGGATTTGAGCTGTCTTTATTTCGAGCCCTATATTCCAATTTCTAGGCCTGTATTCCAATTGCCTGAGTTCTTTCCAGGCCTCCATCCTAACAGAAAAAGAGATGAGAATGTATCTTTTGCTTGCCCCTTAACTATTAATTAATAAATGTCAAGTTTATCACAAGCATTTTTATTTACATGAAAACTGAATGCAGCTCTGAACGCAAGAACACAGGATTGCAAACGTGAGCATAGTGCGCACAATCTGTGCTTGCATGTTTATGCATTTGATAAATATTTGAACACTTACTTTGTGGTATGTGCTGTAACAGTGAATTAAACCAGGTCTGTAGCCACATGTGGTCTTCCATGCAAGGTTGAAATCACCAGTCTGGGGTACTACTTTTTGTTATAATGTAAAATGTACAGCAAATGAGAAACACGATTGGCCAGTAATCTACAAGGTCTGTTTCTGTGTAGCATGTGGAATTCTCCCCCATTTCAATCCATGCAAACTGCTGAGGCCACTGGCTTTTCTGGGATCCTTGAGAATATGAAAGTAGCAATATCTGAATTCTGGGGGAAATTTAATGAGCCAGAAGGCTCAAAGGGTTACCCCAGTCTTATGTCTGTAGTAAGCGGAGATAGCCAAGTACAAAAATTCTGTATGTAATGTGGCCAGACAGAACAGTTATGGAAGAGAATAGCGTGTACATTTCAGATTCCTGGGCTAAGTTTTTTTAAAATCATATTTTTAATTTTACTTCAGGTATTAACATGATGAAATAAAGCATTCATATAGTTCTATTAAAGAGCCGTTATTAAGTAGTCTTTACACAAGAATTAGAAAATAGTTTGGACACAAAAATTCTTAGCTGCACTTGTGAAATCTTGGGTCAAGACTACCAATCATTCTTAGCATTGAAGACACAGTGAGAGCCGGGCATCTTCCATTATAGACCGGCTAATTGAACATAATGTCACCACTGTATTAGTGCTAAATGTGTCTTTTTTATTTTGTTGTTTAGTTTTTCATGCATTTGGGGGCGAGGAATTGTATGGGGTTCTGCTAAACAGCTGTGATTCGACAGCAAACAAAATGATCAAAAAGAGAAAAAGAAATATGCTTGGCCTATAAAGCTGAACCCTTGGCTGGAAGAGATGGCTGTACAGGGCTTCAGAGGCAGCCCTGTTCTTGGATCTTTGAGAAATAGCAAGTATGCCCATGAGGCTGGAGTAGGGTGAATCTGGGTGATGATAAACAAAGGAGGTAGAGAGGGACCAGTGCCAGTGATTGGAGTGAGCTCCAGAGTGTCCCTGCACTGAATCCCTCTGAGTCTAAATCCTTAGGAACTGTCCCAACTCAAGTATTAGTTGGTCAGGTGGTGCTAAATACTTCCATCCCCAAAGACTTATCTAGGGGAAAATGCTTCAGTGAATTGGATACATTTTCTTGGTTACCTAACATAGACATTGGCAAAATTAATCTATGTTAATTACCTCATGAAGTGTAGTGAGACTGCAGAGATTGATATTGAACCATTTCTTTACAGTTGCAGTGCTGGTCTTCCTTTCCTTGACAGGACAGGAAAATCTGTCTTCTAGTTGTGTAGTATTCTTAAAGATGTGTTTGTTTTATTTTATGGGTATGTGTGTTTGCCTGCGTGCACATGCATGTGCAATATGTGCTCCTGATGCCTTTCAGAATACCATATCAGATCCCATGGAACTTGAGTTAAAGATGGCCATGAGCTGTAGTGTGGGAACTGGGAGCAAAATCTCTGCAAGAGTAGCCAGGCTCTTAACCTCTGAGACATATCTGCACTTCATCAGCCTTATATTTTGAGTAGTGAGCATTCATAAGCATACCTATCAAATGGTTTAGATGTAAGTCATTGTGACGAGTATATAAATCTTTTAGTGGTATCGCCACGTTTGCATGGGACTTGCTTCCTTCTGTTCTCAGTGAATGTGCAGAATGAATCATTTTCTCAGGATTTCCTGAGCTTGTTTTGGTGCTTGCTTGTATTGCTCAGAAGATTTAGCCTCCAGAGCCAACTTATACCAGGGCTATGAACTTGGTACCTGGCCTATGTGAACTTAACCCTAAGAATACAAAGGAATAACGGAAGTGCTAAACTCAGTCCTATTGGAGGGATGTCTGGATATCCTTGTGGTGGGACGCAGTAGTAGACAGTATTCCATAGGACTTAGTTCCTCCCACACTTGCTGGTGGTTGCTGAGCCCAGGGTCTGCCAGTTCTTGTGTCTTTCCAGTCAGTTGTCCTTCTGTACCTTGCAAGCAAGCTCTAGGCACACACACCAAAAACAAAAAGACGGAACATTTTCAGGTAAAACACGATTTGTTGCTGTGTATACTTTTAATCCCAGAATTTGGAAGGCAGAGGCAGGAAGATACCTGAGTTTAAGGATGATATGTCTATAGAGCAAGTTCCAGGCCTGTCAGACTACACAGGGAGAACCTGTCTCAAAAAGAAAAATAAAAGGCTTTTATTTTCTTTATGTATATGTGTCTTTGTGAATGTATGCACATACACATGTGCCAGTGGCCCTGGAGGCCAGAAGAAGGTGTTGGATCCCTTGGAGCTAGAGTGACAGTGGTTTGGGGCTGCTTTGTGTGGGTCTTACTATCCAAACTCTAGTTACACAGCAAGCACTCCTAACCACTGAGCTATCTCTCCATCATTGTTATTTGCGGAAGACTAGGAGCATGGGGGCAGAAAGTACCTTAGGAGAGATGATGCCCTCATTAGCATCTGTAGCAACAGAGATGGGCTGAGTGGTAGAGAAGAAAATGATGCCCTTTTCTGCCTGAGTTTATTAAGGAAATACTTATGAACAATACCACAGAAATGCATGGGTGGTTGAAGAGACTTGAGCCTGTCAGGGAGGAAGGGGGGAGCCACTGCAGACCCAAATGTAGAGTCATTCAATAGCATGGCTTGCTTGGGAAAGGCTACATAGTAGTGGGCATACAAGAAGTTTGCTAATGGTAAAAGGTGGTTCAACTCCAGGTTCTGGACCCAGTGGCTGGGTACAAACCATAATGAATGCTTCAGTCATGTGACTTTAAATGTGTTTGGACTTTACTTTCTTTATATGTAGAGACTGAACAAAATGGTATATTCTCCATAGAGAGTTAAATGCTTGTCACATTTTCCTCCTTGGCTGTATAGACCTAGTCATATTTGAAAATATAAATCATTCCATTTTCTCTTTGCCAAGATCCCTGGCCAGGGTGGCTTCTTATATTTCTCAAAGGGTAAATCCACAAAAGGTTACAAAGCCTTTGTGACACACTTGTCCCAAGAGTCTAGTGCCAGGCTCCACTGTTCTTCTCTGACCTCTTTGTCATCCTCTGAGGCACCACAAGAAGGTTCTTCCTCAGTGTAGGCATCTTTGTCATTCCTTATGTTTCAATTATGTTTTCTAGGGTATCAGTCTGTCCTGGCTGCTGTAACAAAAGTATCATAGTATCTTTTACACAGCATGCAGTTAAAGAGCTAGGAATCAAAAGATCAATGTGCTGGCAGATTTAGTGCCTGGGCCAGTCTGCTCAGTCACAGGCATGGAGGAATTCAGGAGAGAGATCTCTGAGGTCCCTTTAATCAGGCAATGAATCCCATTCATTAAACTGTATGAATTTGAGACCAAAGCATCCCTGGTGCCCCCTCTTCTGAATAATCTTATTGAACACTGAGATTCTGGCATATTGATATGTGGGATATCCAAGTGTTTCATTTGCAGCATTTAAATATAGGTACATACTCTTGGCTTGTTATAATATCTGCTTAAAGGTCAGGTACCAATGGGGCTTCCCAAGGCTTAACCTGCTCACCAAGTGGCTCCTCTTTCCCACAATCTATGCATGGAGACCATTTAGTCCCCAGTGACAAGGACAGTCTGTTCAGCTGTACTGCTGGCTTTGTGTCTGTTTCCATAGTTATTTCCCTGATCCCAGTGTCAACCCTTGAAAGATCTGAATAGACCTAAATCATGTCTTTATTGTATTTCTAATGTTTGTGTCATGAAAGGCATGCCACAAAACTGCTCAGTGTGATGGTGCCTGGCACACAGTAAGCCTTCAGGAAATTTTTGTTTGTGAGTCATTATCCTCTACTCCCTCCTCCTTAATAAACAGGGAGAAAATTGGAAATAAAAAGGAAAATTGGGTCCTGACTGTGAAGGACTCTGGGGACTCACATGAACAAGTCACAAAGCTAGGAAGACCTCATCCTTTATTACAGATCTACATGGGAAGAGATAAGCACAGGGGAAGGGAGGAGAGAGACTACTGGGTGAACTCAGGCAGAGACCTTAAGAGCTTGAAATAAGCAATGTGACTTAAAGAGTCAGAAGAGGAAGATTGTTGGAAAGAATTGGATGTAGGAGAAAGGTCAAAGCAAACTCCAAATTTTAAGTTCTCTTGTTCAAAGTTGTCTTTTCATTGATATATTCTGAATAATTGGGGATGCCGGCATTCTGTAATGTCTTTGAGGAGTATATTTGGAATAGGCTTAAAGAGACAAGAGTCCCAATGTTAACCAAACCAGGGAAAGCCTGTGGGATATTTAGGTTTGAATAAATAGTGAAAGATTGGGAATAAAGTGTTCATCTCTTTGAAGAAAGGGTAAGCTGTCTCCTAATAACCATGGAAATGAGCAGGGAGCATGCAGAGAAAAGTGGTTGTGTGTATGTATGGGAGGACTGCAAAAAAGACGGTGGGAAATCCAGAAGAAAGATGGTCGATGAGAGTCAGTGGAGACTGTTGGGCAACGGAGGCAATGTACGAGACTAGACAGAAGGACTAGCAAGAGGAAGGGAAGCCAGGCTGTGGGAGGTGGCAGTTAGGTGAGAGGGACGATCCAGACTTCAGAAGACAATGGGTGAGTGCAGGACAGCAGCTTATGTGTGCTGTGTTCTCGGGCATCAAGATGGGCAGGGAGACAGTAAGACAGAAAAGTAAGCTCAAAATGGAGGGCTAAAGAAAGAGAAGAGACTGATGGACATTAAAGGGGCTACATAGATGATGTGTGGAATAAAACCTATGAGGTAGCTAGAGCAGGTAGAGCAGACACATTGAAAAGAACTCCCCTAGAAAGAGGGAATAGGCTGTGTCCTGATAAACAAGAGGCAAGGCAGCAGAAGAGTTTCCAGTTTGGGTAAAAAAGAGGAAGCAGCTCATGAATGTTTGTTTTTCAAACACCAGATCAGAGAAGACATAAATGAAATAAAATACAGTCATCTTAAAGACGAATCCAGACAGAAGAGGTGTCCACCCATGGAGACAGTGTGCTCCTGTGCTCAGTTCTGAAACAGACTCTGTCAAGTATCAAGGATGCTCTTGAGCTTACTGTATGGCAAGAATAACTTTGGACTTCTGGGCATACATACTGTCTTTACCTCCCAGTGGCTGGAATTATAGGAATGAGTCACCAATACCAAGTTTTGCATTGCTGGAAATCAATCCCAGGCCTTCGTGCATGCTATGCAAGCCTTGTACCCTATGTCTAGCTCACGGCTCTGTAACTAGTTACTAACTATGGTTACATTGAAGCCCATTCTCTTTACCCTTAATCCATACTTCTGTGAACTCTGCCAGGTGGTACTCTCCAGAGGCTCAATGCCATGGAAGCCAACACTACCCCGCTGTACTATGCATTCTCTTCCCCTCACACATACCCAGCCTACTCCCCTGTCACTCATCAGCCTAGAACCCAGCCTTCTGGCAATCTGCTCCTCCATTGCCTTGCCTGCCCCTCATGGCCACTACTGCAATGCTCAGTCTGATTTAAATCGACCCTCACGTGGGCCTTTCCCCTGCATGAGACCCTTTGCAGACTGCCTATCTGCTCCTGTTCATGAAGTGAGCCAGTGTGAGACGGATGGCATCCTAAGGACGGAGGGCATTAGCACTGCAAAGCCAAAGCTGCTGCCATGTCCGGGAGGCAGAGTTGTACTAGATGCTCCCTGGAGTGTAGCACTTGAGGTTGTCAAATGACCCTCCTAGATGGCCCTTTTCCATTTAGCTTAAAGTTTAAGAGGACCCATAGAAATGCTTAATTTACCAAAAGAGGCATGATGGGAAACTGTGAGGCTAATGGAGGCTCATTGGGTCCTGGACTCTGTGCAGTCTCGTGATATCATCATGACCGAGAGCTATAAACATTGTACATGTAGCAATAGATGTAAGAATTTTACTTATCCCATCTGTGTTTCAGTGTGGGTTTTTGTTGGTCTTGAATTAATATGTTGAAGATGTTAATATCTGCACAAGGGATATTCGTGAATTGCAAAATGAAATAGGTTGCTGAGCGCTCACGGTGGATCGCCGTATTAGCGTGCGATATAGAACATTATACTCCATAGATCATGCCTTCTCGTTTATTTTCCCCCGATGAAACTGAGGTTAGACTATCTGAGCCATCCCTGCCCTTAAAGCAACGCTCTAAATACAGTACTCATGGACATCCCTTGCTTCTCTCATTTGACTTTTTTTTTTTTTTTTTTTTTTTTGAGATACAAAGAATAAATGAGACATTCGCTTGGACTTTTCTCTCTTTTTATAAAACCCGAGTCATTGTGGAGCACACGCAAGAGAAACCTGGGAGGCCACCTCCTCGGGAGCAGCCACTCCCAAGCGTCTCATCCTCTCCTCTGTCATCCCCGGGCGATGTACTGCATTTGTGTGTGCAGATTTATAGTTTATCTTTATCTCTGGCTTCATCTGTAGGTAGCTATTAGAGCCGCCTCGCCTGGATATTGTTTGGGCCTGATAGATCTGTCCGTAGTTCATCAAAGGGGAGCCGAGTGCCTAAAAGCCATCGAGTCCAGCTGAGGATGAAATACGAGCCATCAGCCTTGGTAATGGCTGTAAAATTTCATAATTACACGGCCTTTATTACGTTGCATAATGATCCTGAAGCAGTATGGAACAATTAATTAAGATTTTCAACCGTGGCTCTTTCAGAAATTAAAAGGTACTGGGAGCTGAGCAATTGGGATATGTCTTGCCCTGGAAGCTTTGGGGACACTAACAGGAGGCCTCACTGCATACGTATTTTTCCTTAAGAGAAAGCACCTCTTGCTTGGGGAACATGCGTCAGTATCCCTTGCCTATTTCCTAGCCTTTATCTCAACTTCAGAACCGATATTTTTTTTTAAAGGAACGGGATTAAAAAGAGTGCCCAGGATCTATAAAAACTCTCCAACTTCCCTTTGCTGTCCTTTGAAAAATTCTATTCTGCCTGCTGCTGTAACCATTCATCACATTTACGGTTGTTCCTCTCCACACATTAAATAAACGCCGGCTCTGAGATAGGGGGTCAGTTAACTGCCTACGACAGTGCACTGACCAAGGAGTTTTTCTTATGTGCTCGCTCATATCTTGAGGCATTAACATTCTTTCAAGATCTCTACGCTTCTGGCCGTCATTTCCAAAGGAAGGCTTTTCTATTTTCCTTTATTACCCGGTGAATGCAGCATGCGACTTCTAATGCCTACCTTTTGTTTTTCATAATCTTATCTTCACACTTTATAAAGAGCAATTAAACTTGGAAAGAGCCCATAAGAGTTTCTAAGACCTAACTATATTATCTGAAAAGAAAGAAAGAAAGAAAGAAAGAAAGAAAGAGAGAAAGAAAGAGAAACTAGAGAAAATGTAGGTGCACCCACATGTGTGCATACTTACACACATGGGAACAGCCTTTGTTCATGTGTATGCTTGTGTGAGCACTCTTACACATATGTAAATGATGACCCACTCTTGGCTTTCTTTTTGAAGTCAAGGAAATTATGACTCGAGGTGGTTGTGCATAATAAAATCCCAATGAAGAGATCGCACAGGCAAGCCTGACATTTTTTTAAGGTCTGGAAAGCCCGGACTTTCATCAGACATAGACATGGTTTAGGGAGGTGTCTTCGTGGTGCTCCTAATGCAAACGAGGATAAGAAACAAAACGTCCCAACCCCGTGATTTGCAGAGAACTCCTGCATATTTGCCCCCATCAAGTATTATTGTTTTTAAATTGACAATCATCACATAATGTTTTACGGTTCTAAATATTTCATGGGAGACTAAAACTTCCCTTGGGCCTCCCCAATAATAAACTTTCTGCAGAAGAATCGGCAAGGCTGATGTACTTCGAGGAGGAGCCTGCTGCTCCCAGTGAATTCTCTCACTGAGGCATTTAGCCCCTTAATACGAATTTTCTGATCGGCTGTCATCCTCGAGGGCGCGCGAGCGTCACTGCCTCCAAAGCACTTGTCATTCTTTAATGGAAACAAAACAGTCATTGCAGCCAGAGCCATGGTGTCATCTCACAGCCCCTTGCTGTGTCGGCAATAGTGGAATGACAGAGAGGCCCTCTGTAGGGGTAATTAAAATGTAAATATTGATATTTTATTATTTGAAATTACTTTCCAGTGCGGCATTTAATATCTCTCCATCTGTGCGGCTCTGTTTAGCGGTCACTTTACTGCAGCTCTGGGAGTCTGAGCAGCGGCTTGATCCCCGTTATGTCAAAATGCTTGTTGCTGCTTAATTTTGATATCTAATTAAGTGGAAAAGTACAGTCCGCACTGTAATCCATGGCATCTTAACCAGCTGCTTGGGTATATTTAGAATTAATCTCCACTATGGAATCATCCTAATGTATGCAATTAAGAGTCTGCCGATGGCTAATTAGGTGTATTAGAATCAGGCAGTGGTTTTTTTTCCCCTCCCCCTCTCTCCTTTTCCCCTGCTTTCATTTTGGACCATTGCCGATGTAAGAGTGTTTGCCTCCAGAGGTGTTCTTAATACCACTTAAATCAAGTTAGGAGATGACACAAGTTCCTAATAGATTCATCTGTATATGGTAACCCCTGGTCTTGTCCCTATATTTTCTTTGAGTCAAAGTTGTGTGGGAGTTCCTAGGAATTTCTAGGGATGATTGACAGGGTCTCGAGGGCTTGACAGGAACTGAAGAGGACAGAGATGGGCTGCATAGATAAAAAACGTTTTCCTGAAGACCCAGACCAAAGAGGAGGCTGGATAAAGCACTTTGGGTGTTTTTTTTCATTCAAGGAGGGGAGGGGATACAGGTACCCCTGCTGATGATGTCTGCATGCTCCAGCTTGCTTTTGAATGGGAGAGCATCTCTGAGAATTAGCCTACAAGGCCCAGGTTTGTATCCCAAAGGTCCAGGTTAAATATGGCAAGCAGGTGTCCTTTGCTCTCACCCGGATGCGGGAGGACTCTCAGGAGCTGAGCTACCTTGATACAGTTTTGTCTCATTTTCATTCAGCCAGATAGCCAAGCTGAGGATGGTCAGAGAAGACCAAGACTGGGGCCAGAGAGGAATTGAAGGGGTTGTTCCCATTGTCAGTGAGGAGATAGCTGGTCACCTCCCCCTGGAACTTATGCCAAGTTGTAATGACTTAGCTTTGCCCCAGCCAGCCAGCACCAGCGATGAACTTGGGAGTAAATATTCGTAAACAGACCTTCATTAGCTTCAGTGGAAATCGTGCCACAGCCTGACTCCAAAGTGAACTCTTAGAGGCAGAAATAGAGAAAAGCTGTTCTCCCGTGATGTCTGAAGTACAAGTTATGGCCAGATCCAGGATATATACACAGAATCTCTCCTAGAAATTTGAATGTGGAGCTTCTTGTCAGCATGCTGTGATGTCATGCCTATGACCTGAGTCTCCCAGACCACTTGTTCCCTCCCATTTTTGTATAGAAAACTGTGACACTTTGCTCTTAGTGGCCTATGCTGAAGATCCTTTAGCTTGCTTTTTTATGCACAGGACCAACCCCTGGTTTTTTATCTCCCCCTGCTTCTCCTCTGTTTCCTTCTAGGTCATATGTTAGAAAACAATATACTGTGTCTGTTTTAGAAAAATTAACAGAACACCTCACAGGGTTCCTGTCCCTTTATTATTTACTTTTCTGGTAATGATCCAAAGTGAGGAAGGGGAAGATGCAGATGCAGAGTGAGGAGGGGGAAGATGCAGATGCAGAGTGAGGAGG
>JANHMN010000009.1:71269639-71283126 GCA_030674055.1 Rhabdomys pumilio
GGAAGATGCAGATGCAGAGTGAGGAGGAGGAAGATGCAGATGCAGAGGGAGGGAGGGGAAGATGCAGATGCAGAGTGAGGAAGGGGAAGATGCAGATGTAGAGTGAGGGAGGGGAAGATGCAGATGCTAAGGGAGAGTATCAATTCTCAGCACTCAGGGCCCTTGTTGGCTTTGTGTTAATAACATGAGGGGGTTAGAATTGGAAAATTAATTGGAAAAAATTAGAGGCCATTTTATTTTAAAAGAATTTAGGAGTTATTTGTGAGTATCTCTCAGAGATCCTAAATAGAACCAATTCTCGTTCATTTCAGTGGACATCCAGTACCATTTTTAAAAAGAATTTTCTGAATTGGTAGTCTGATACCAAAACTTGAGGTGGTAAACTTATGTAAAAGGAACGTCTCAAAGTCCTCTAATCCCTCTATGATTCTGTGGCGTCTGTGAAGATGGGTGGCTTTCAGCCACGAAGAACTCTGGCAAAGGGACTTGTTTAACAAGATGCTGCAGTGCTCGGTGAGCTCCGCAGACTCCATTAGTCAGCGGGATGAAGACCTCTCACCTGTTCTTACTGAGATGATTGTAAACTTCCTGTTTCCTTCTAATTTACAATTTGACAACATCCGAGTACAGGACTGTGTAAACCTGTCTCCCCTATCCTCTGTGGCTTATCCCCAACGTATCCAGTGACTGACGCATGCTTTTAGATTGTTATAGTGTGAGAACATCGTGTTGAGCACATATCACAGAAATGAAACGACCAGAATAAGGGAGTAGATTCCACTCGTTACTGACTGTTTCTAATTAAAGCAGGTTTTGTTAAGAATTCTTATTAAACATGATATATAGGGAAAAGAGAAGCCCATATACATGTGCACATGTGGGTAGTGTATGCATGTGTGTGTGTGTGTGTGTGCACGTGTGGTTAGTGTATGTGTGTTTATGTGTAGGGGATGTATGCATGTATATGCATGTGAGGTGCTGTATGCATGTGTGTGCATGTAGTGTGTGTGTGTGTGTGTGTGTGTGTGTGTGTGTGTGTGTGTACATGTGTGTATGTGTACATGTGCTGTGGCCATGGGAGGTTGTTGGGTCTCCTCCCAGTCTATAACTGGTGCTTTATTCTTTTCAGATAAGGCTCTTCTCTGAGGCCGCAGCTTGTCATTTTAGCTAGCTGACCAGTGAGTCTCAGAGACTACCTTATCCCCCTACCTTAGCACTCACCTCTGCACACAGGAGCTTGCCCAGCTTTTGTGTCAGTGCTGAGGATTCAAACTCAGGTCTTCATGCTTGCATGGTAAGCATTCTTGCACATGAAGCCACGGCCCCCGGCTTCTCAGCATTCTTTCTTGAGGAAGGCTGTGTGTGGATTTTGATAACACGTAAGTCTAAATGGCACTTAAATTACCGCAGCGCCGTATTGAGACTCGGTGAGCAGCACAAGGCAAAGTGGCTTCTTTGCCGTTTGTTAGCGTCTGACTCACTGCTTTACAATGGGCTGCTCACTTCCCAAATGCTCTTGGGTGGCTGTCGTTCTGTGCCAAATGCCTGTGATGAGGTGAGTGCTCTCACAGAGAAGCCCACTATTGGATTAGGAGGGCGTCGTTTGTCAGATGTACATCTTAAGGCCGCTATCTCTGGGTTATTTTCAGAAAGAAGAAAATGATAATCACCCAAACTGAACCCATCTCTTCCTCCTTCTCTTTCTCCTCTTCCTTCTTTTCTTTCATCCTTTCTTCTCTTCCTCCTCCTCCTCTTCCTCCTTGTTTAATGCAGTAGGAGGCATCATCACCATCACCATCACCATCACCATCACCATCACCATCACCATCACCATCACCATCACCATCACCATCACCATCATCATCACCATCACCATCACCATCACCATCACCATCATCCTCAATTTTAACTTGGGCTTTCCATATGAGTAGATTTGGTTTCACCTAAAATCTTCTAGTCTATGAAAGAAGTAGACATGCAGTTTTTCCCCCTCCAAGATGAGAGAAACAATGGGTATATTGGCTCATCTTTTATTTGGGGAGTTCAGGTTTTCAGAAGTTTAAAATCTTAGCTATGGGCGATAACATGTGTGCTTAAATATATATGTTTAAAAATTCACTGTACTGGGGCAAAGTACAAAAGCTAATTCCAGATGTTTGTAAGGAATGTTTAAAAGTTATGCTGTTTTCATGGATTCTGTTTCAATTTATTTATAGAAACATAAGAAAAGCATTAGACTATAGGATTAGCAAATCACATCTAATTTATAACTAAAGGGGGGGCAGTTGAATGTTAGGGCACATGGGTAGGCTTCCTTAGAATTTACCTGACTCCTGTATAATCCTATAAGCAGGATAAGCAGAGAGCTCTCCTCATGATCAGCGCTTTGTAATCACTCACTGAGTTCATGTCAAAGCCGTAGGATACTTCATTGGAAGGGAGGGTGTTCATGGGTATGCTGGGATGTGACATCTGATTTCTAGAATAGTCTCTTCATTTCCAGTCTGGAAAGTCAATCATTGAGTTGCAATCACCCATTTCCTCATGTTGTAAAAGGACCTATGTCATCAGAGGCACAACTGAGGGGTCCAAAACTAGTTGAATAGCCAAAGCAAACCCTGCTCCATTCTAAAGAGCAGCCATGACATGGAAACCACAAAATGTCATACAAGGAGTCAGGCAGGCCCCACAGGTAGCGCTTCCTCATGGGCAGACCTTACTTCCTCATGATCAGTCTCTACTTATGCTCAGATATGTACTTCTGA
Source organism: Rhabdomys pumilio (assembly GCA_030674055.1). NCBI lineage: Eukaryota > Metazoa > Chordata > Mammalia > Rodentia > Muridae > Rhabdomys > Rhabdomys pumilio. Next base: position 71,272,405 of record JANHMN010000009.1, read on the forward strand.
TTTAAGATTTTACCTTCTCCTTTATGATACACAAATGCCCTAGCAATATACAGTAATTAAAAAATGTCAATAGGAATGGGAGCCACCAAGTGTGTTTGAGAATGGCTTCACCATGGGGGTAGGCCAATGAAGGGCCAAGAGAGTAGCAGGCAGTGGGAGAATGGTGGTCCTCCTGACCTGGGTTGTTGGAGCTGTCGCTTTTAATAGAACGAATGGGAAGGCAAGTTAAGTTTTTGGTATGCTAGGGTGTCGTCCAGAGGGGGCTTACCAAGGGAAAACTTAGTCATTTTAAGGAGGTAAGATAGGAGAGAAAAAGAGGTCCAAACGGTGAAAGAAATTCAGTGTTACATCAAAACATTTGAATTTTGTCCTGCTGGAATTCTGCAAGCGAGGGGAACATTTTTAAAGGTCATTATTATTTATATTTTATTATCTTTTTGTAAGCACACAAAATAATGGCTTTCATTGTGATCCTTCCATGCATCATTCTGTTTTGCTCACGCTTAACTCCCTTGTAGGCCCTGATACCCTATTACACTCCCACTGAACCCTCTTCTACCTCCTGCCCCGGGAAAGCATTTTTATCAGAGGAAGGCATATTTATAGCCTATCTTTATCTATGGATAGGATCAGAGATCTGGAGTCCAAAGAGAGAGTAGAAGCTTGAACCAAAACTGTGGAGGGGTGGAGAATAGCCAGAAGAATGTGTATACCTAAACCCCGGGGCTCCCTCTCTGTATCCATGTATATTTTGACCCATGTTTTCATAATTTATGGTATTTCTTCATTGAGCTCCAATGTACTTTCACTTGACTGTTTTAGGAGATAAAGGCTTTATCTGACTCATTTTCTATACTCTAAAGTACGTAGTCTACTACAATGCCTATGTAGATGACCCAGGTGTCAATGGTATGACTATCCTTATAGTAAAACCTCCAGAAACCTAGAGATGCAGAGTTTGCCATAGCAAACTTTTAGGGATCATCTTTTCCATCTCATTTTTAAGACCAGAGCTAAAGAGGATGTGTCATGCCCCAAGTCTTATCAGTGTCAAGGTGGTAGATGTCCTACTGTACCTGAGGTTTTTCTGTCCCCAGTGCTTTGATTTCTGTTTTCCATGCTCGCCGATCCCAGGCAGCCTTGTGATTCACCAGCATAATTCTTGCTGCTCCTTCAAGTCTAAAATCTTTTGAAACTAGAAGACACTTCAGAAAAATAACCAGTTGAACTTACCTGTTTGACTGATGAGGACGTCAGGCATGGGTCTGTATTTGTTTTCTAGAGGTGTGGAGGCAGTACCTCAAGTCAGGTGGTTCAAACACTAGGGGATGTACCATCTCATAGCCCTGGGGAATAAAAGCCCAAGTTCAAGATATCAGCAGGATTTGTTCCAGCTAGAGGCCCATGAAGGGTCCCCTACAACACTTACTCCCCCACCTCGTATTCCTGGAGTCTCATATCTTCCCTGACAATATCCATCTGAGCGTGTCCATCTTTGAGTCTAAAGTCACTCCTTTCTATAAAGATTTAGTCATATTAATTTAATGACTTTTTTTCTCATTGATCATTGGCAAAGTCTATCTCCAAATACAATCACATTCATAGAAGCAGAAGAAAAAAAAGGGTTTCATATTTTGGGGAACAATTCAGTTTGTGAGGCAGACCAGCTAAATACTCTTGAGGGATAACCAGTTATCTGGATTTCGGAGTTCTGTTCCTAGACAACGCCTCCTCCATACTTTTACAAACTCCTGTCATCTAATTCCCAGCTGACATGGATGGTATTTTATGAGTTGTTGAAACCCTTTGTTCAGGATGCTGCGTTCCCTTGCTCTTGGGTAGCACACAAACCTGTTACAGCCAAAAGATGAGTTTTTCTAGACAGATCATCCTGTTTGGGGCTTGTAGGAAATAAATATTATGGGACAAGAAAGTAGCTGGTTTCTCCCTATCTAGACAGTTTGCTACATATTTGACTCACAATCTCTGAGAACTGTCTTGTTCTAAGTTTAGTTTCAAGAACTAGAGAAATAAAGCCCTAGCCAGGTAAGGCTGGAAAATCCAAGGGATTGTCTCAGCTATGGTCTGGCCATCTAGAAGTGGTTAGGGCAAGGAAGGACTTCAGAGAAAAGCTGTGTGATTCGTAGTAGCATCCTTGATATTCTGACTAGACATTCCTCACCTGCCCATGGCAGCTTCTTCCTCAAAGCAGGCTGGCTATTGGTGGAAATTCTACCCACTAGTGGCTGGGAGGTAGTTCAGTCAGCGATGTGCTTGCTGTGCATGGAGGCCTGCATTTGGTCGTCTAGAACCCATGTAAAATGTCTGGTATAGTTGTCTGTATCACTGTGGAAGCAAAGGGAAGAAAGTTACCTGGGCCACATTGGTTAGCCAATCAGCTGATGAGATCTATGTTCATTGAGATAAAGTAAGAAAAACACAGTACAAAGACCTCTGGCCTCCACACGTATGTACCCTCACACAAACATGCACACGCACATGCATACACACATCCACATAAATGCACACACATCCAGGCATGTGCGTATACAGCCAAGATCCTTGCATTTTGTGGCTCAGAGAACAAGTAATAATGTCTGTCAATGTGTGCAAAAGGCAACTGGCTTATTAACAGCACAATAAGTCATCTCTATTAAGGGTCCGGATCCTAGTGTCTAGTGGCAGCTAAGCCAGAACCTCAGAGGCACATTACTCTTCCCCAGTTCCTGTAAGCATCAGGGTCACTTGGATGGGAATGAGAGATTCTTGCCTGTGCTACATCCCCCAAGTGAACTTTGCCATCTCAGTGGGTCACTAGAGCTGAATAATGATTGTAGCCTAATATGCTATTTGTCGGGAACAAAAGTCAATCATTTTATCATTTTATTTATTTATTTGTTATTTATTTATTTATTTATTTATTCATTTATTTATTCATTTACTTATTGTGGAATAGAGAAACTACACTTCAAAACTGGGAGAAGAGGCAAATCAATGCCATGATTAACTGATACTAACAGATACCCTGAGGATTTAAACGTTGACGTTCTGTTTCGAGCTAAGCAGCTGACAGGGAAATGCCTGGCAGGGGTTAAAACCAAATGCCTGCACTGCAGCCTATTTCTGTCAGCACTCCATTCAGGAAATAAACATTTATGCTTTCTGAAATGAAAGTGTATTTTGAAGACTAGCCGTCAGATAGCTTTTGCGCTTCACACTTTCAAACGCTTAGCCTTTTTTTGTATGTGGACTGTAAAGTGCATAAGTTTGCCAGGCTGGGGGAAAAAACGTTACTGATGAGTGCCCGTGGTGTCCCACTCAGTCCCTGAAGGTTCCCAGAGAAATGGGTAAGGAGGTTGGCATAAAGCATGCTTCTTTAAGCCTGCTACCTCAGGGGCACCTGTTTGGAGAAGCTCTTCAATCCTTCCACGTGATGTTATTCGCCACTGTCATCTAGTGTATTTGGAGCACACTGAAGTTTAGATAAACACTTTAAATAAACAATTTAACTGCAGGTCAGAGGAGAGAGCCCTTCTGCTGAGCAAAATGCCTAAGATACAGGAAATGGCACCGAGTCCAGGACAGAGATGAAGAGAGATCAGACTCGTCAGTGGTATCATGGAAGGGGCTGCCTACGGGAAAGAGAAAAATGTGCTGTGGTGTATTTTTAAAAAGCTGTAATAGGGCTGAACATTAGAAAGTATAGCCTGCCACACGCCAGAGATTAAGATCCCGGATGAACAGCATGTGAGCTTCAAGGGACACAATGGCAAGCCCCGTCTCATTTCGCTGGAGAGAAGAAAGGTGTCTTGCCAACGACAGCTACATGTTATAGATGACAAGACCTCTAAACACCATGGAATGTCTGCTAAGAGCACAAACGAGTAATTATCATCTGGACATAAGTGCCCATGAGCCAGTAACGCTATCGCGTTTTTAAAAGAACCCTTAGAGGCGGCTTTATGATCCTCCATTTTCATTAGCCTCCTCATTTAGTTGTCTCTGCTTTGCTCAAGTCTCTTGATAAAGATATTTTTCCATCATGGGAAGGGAAATCCTAAATGTAGGGTGAAAAGATTTTTTTTTTTTGTTTTGAAAGCCAGGCATAGTGGTACGTATCAGTAATGCTAGCACTCAGGGCTCAGAGAGAGGAGAGCAGCAAGAGGGAGGACAGCCTGCACTGTGTAACAAGTTCAAGGTCAGCCTCGACCACTTATGCAAGCAAGCAAGTAAATAAATAAATGAGTGTTTTATGGAATGGAAATAAAATCTTTATCATACACTGGGCCCCTAAGATCTACGGAATGCCTGTTTTGTAAGCAGCTTGAGTTCCACCCCAGGGTTTGCCGGGGCGGGGGATCTTTGTGTCAGTTTCCAGATTGCGGAGGTGAACTTAAAAATGGGCCAAATTGTGAGAGATACTAATTAATAAGCTAAAGAGAGATAGAAGTCCAGATTGCCATATTCTATAATGCATTTGTTTTCCCTTCCTTCCTTCCTTCCTTCCTTCCTTCCTTCCTTCCTTCCTTCCTTCCTAATTGATGCTTCTATAAAAATCATACTACTTTAACAAAGTGGGGAAAAAAACCTTTCAAGACATCAAGCAAGCAAAGTCATTACAACATTGTGGTTTAAAAAAGGTACCTTTTTTTTTTTTTACTTTTTCTTTCTCTTTATTTCATAGTAAAAATAAGAGGGAGAGTAAAGTTTGCAAAGCAGATGCCACACAGGCAACACACAGGCGAATACACAAAGTCATCAGTACAGAGGAAACAAATTGCAGAATCAACCTTTAAAAATGAAATTTTATTGCTTTTGCTTAATTAAACCCCAAAGAAATGTGGCAGACATTGTTGTTGTTGAAAAAAATGTTAATTTGTAAATCACAGGGACAAAGGGGCCCCGTGCAACTTTCAAGTTTCCGCACGCGTAAATGTCGATAGCACGCCTTCTCCATCATCAGCACTAAATTCACATTGATGCCTCTTTTCTTCTCAGTATTGATCCTTCCATGAGAACGTAGATTTGTATCTGTTAATTAATGCGTCCTGAAACAGCGTTTGTATTAATCAGGCAGATAAGAAAAATTGGATGGCTGCACCCCTGTGACAACCGTAAAAGTGCTGGCCCTGATAAAATCATGGATGGACCTCAATAAAAAAGTTCCTCCTTCCACTCAATAAACTAATCATCCTGCTTTTAATTATTCGTCAGGAAGATGTGTGGAGATTGGAGGACGGTGTAAATCTATTTACTAACACCAGTGTCTGGGAGGGAGGACCGGGCTGTCTCAGGATGGTGCTCTGGGCTACGAGGTCCCTCCATCTGCTGTGGTCACAAACTGCTGTTTGGGATCAGATTGTGAAACAGAAGAATTAAACCAGGAAAATTAAAAAAAAAATAATCCATTCCTTCTGGCTCAGAAGTTTCCCAGTGATGATTATTGTGGCGGGTGTTGTTGATTGAATTTGTAAAAAATTCCTTTTATGAATTTCTTTCTTTTCCAGTTCATTGGTGTGCTAGTGGTGGTGGAGGGGGGGAGAGGATTGGCAGGGAAGGAACAATGAGCTATGTTTGTCTTTTGTAGAACTTAATTTTCTCTGATAATTGTTTCCTCTGTTGACTTTTTTAAAATGCCACCGGGACATATTTATTAATGTAATACTAAAATTTATTGATAAATTAAGGGGAGGAAAGCCTTCTACAACTAGACCCAAAGCCAGCCCTATTAAATACAGTGTACATACCTTCATAGTGAAAAAAGTGCTATGGGAAGGGAAGCTGAAAGAATCCTTTTGATGGTTTGATCAAACACTTAGAGGTAATGGTGACAAGGGGCAGTTTACTGGTTTTCTCAGTGGGTCAGGAAAACCCCTGCTTTACCGTTGTATGGGACAAATAAATCCGTTTCAACATTAAGAATGAGACCAACTGCTGGTAAGAAGGAACTTGTGAGGTTAGGTGTACACGGTCTTTATGATTGGGTCCCAATGTCTAGGAAGGGTGTCAAATGAGGCTTCCTAAGTTGCTTTAGCTACAGTGATCTCTCTTCTGTAGGGTTGCTGTTAGAAGTGCAGTAAATCATGGTAGTGTCGCCGGGCAGTGGTGGCGAACTTTAATCCCAGCACTTGGGAGGCAGAGGCAGGCGGATTTCTGAGTTCGAGGCCAGCCTGGTCTACAGAGTGAGTTCCAGGACAGCCAGGACTACACAGAGAAACCCTGTCTCAAAATAACAAAACAAACCAAAAATCATGATAGTGTGTATTTAGTGACCATGGACCAGGAGTCATACTTGGGATTCTGGAGCATATCATTGGCAAGGAAATTTATGCTTTTAGGTCTCTTGGAAACAGTCAACTGGTCATCAGCCATTATCGTTGTTCTTTTCAGTATAGAGCTCAATCCTCTGACATGTGAAGGCATTAGACGATATGCACACAAATTATATATGCAAATACATTATATAATATACACATTTATACATCTATGTAGATTTAATGAAGGAGATCTGACTGCCTTATTCCATAGTGCCCTGTTAGACATGATTTGACTCTTCTCGGTGTCTGACTTTGGTTACTCAAACACAGAAGACAGCTTACATAGCCTCTATATTGGATTCTCAGTTTATGTAGCATCTGTATTGGATACTAAGTTTTAATAAAAAATGGAGCCAGAAATTTGAGGTGAAAATAAGATACATTTCCCAATTGTGTGTTGTGAACTATTAGTTAAAAAAAAAATAGCATATTTTACGTTTCCCAAACGTAAAATCAAGTTCACTGCCCTGCCTAGGATACATGACCAAGACAGTGCCTGAGTACAGCCAATACTTCTATTTGGGCTCTGGCTTTCTGCCAGTTTTTCCCACCAAACACATTTTTTTTATATTTAAACTTTTAAACAAATAGACTTTAATAATAAAAGTGAATTGTGGCTTTTCTCTTGGAGGGGCAGTCAGGTAAGATAAGATTTCTTCTTTATATACTAGTGAGTATTTAAAAGAGAGATCTATACTAATAACAGCAGGGACAAATATCCAGGCAAGAATGCTACTTGGCTTTAATTCATCACATGGATGTTACAGAGACACATTTCCAACTTGGTGACTTTAAGTGGCTTAAATCATTTTCTTCCAGGAGGGGGGATTATTTTGGCCTTCATCTTCCCTGCCAATATAGATTTTAAAAGCTAGGTAGTTGAAGGCACCTGAAAAATCTCACCTCCTTTAATATTGGACATAGAGCAGAGAGATAGTGTGGTGCTTTTCTGCAAATAGGAAAGAAAATCATCTCTCTATCATGTTTCCTGAGCTAGGTTTATAACCCTACCGTAGCACCTACCACAGAAGCTGGCTAGTGGCTTCTACTTTGGGTTCATTAAATGATACTGGGGTTGGGGGAGTTAATAGCTTCTAATCAGAGCATAGCATGGTTTTGAGCTCCAAGGCAGAGACTGCCCACCCTAGGAAGTGCAGGTTTCATTATGAAACTGTGGCGTTAAAGTAACTTGATCCACCCATCTTCCCTTACAGGCTTCTCCACATTGTCCCTGGCGGACCAGATGAGCCTTCTCCAGAGTGCATGGATGGAAATTTTGATCCTCGGCGTTGTGTACCGATCGCTTTCGTTTGAAGATGAACTTGTCTATGCAGACGATTATATAATGGATGAAGACCAGTCCAAATTAGCAGGCCTTCTTGACCTAAATAATGCTATCCTGCAGCTGGTGAAGAAATATAAGAGCATGAAACTAGAGAAGGAAGAATTCGTCACCCTCAAAGCAATAGCTCTTGCTAATTCAGGTTGGCATATCGATGTAGTCATTGTTGCATTGTTAAAGATGTCGGCTTTACCCCTTTCCTTCTCTTCTTGGGGATTTGTGAGAGCTAGTTTGTAAGTTCTCCATGAGTCAGCAAAATTATAATCAGCGCAGCTTTCTAGTGAAAAGTTAAGAGAGAGAAAAATAAACTTAGAGGGAATATTTTTTATTTACTTGCTCTTAAAAGCTCTGACACTTTTCCACCTTGTGCTTTTACTAATTTGAAAGGGAGCAAAGCAGAAGGTCCTGAGGGACTCACGTAAATGGGTACTCTTGGGACAAAATTAGCTTCATTGTTGTTTCTGCACAAGTCAACGCCATTGAGTTATGGGGAAACAGTCCCCACTTTTCCTCTCAAAAAGGCCAATTTTGCAGTTGAGAAAAATACATGCCATGTTGCCTTTTGATTTTTGTTATGAAAGAAAAAAAAAAACAGTCTATGGTTTATAGCCTGGAATTCTCTAGACATCACATTCTGTTGAAAGTGCTACCTTCAGTAGAGATTAAGAGTTATAGGAATAGGTATACCTAGTGTTTGAACAGGAGTGTACTAAACTAGGGGAATACTCTGGTAAGTTAAAATGGTTGATACTTTGTTATATTTTCCCTTTTGCCTTCCCTAAGGCTAGACTATAGCCTTAAGTCTCTTTTAACATTTGCATAAAGTTCAGGATAGATCCCTCCTAATGACGGGCTGATCATCAGATACCTGTGTGTCAATAACGGCTCTGAAACCATGTACCATTGACAGTCACACGGTGCTCTTTCCAGCTGCTTTTGTTTTGACCCTATCTTTGAACTTTATCTTGGTTGCCGGCCAGTAGTTTTCCCTTTAATTACAAGAAGGAAACTGTCAATAAAATCTGTTAAATGGGATGCAATGAGTGGCTTGAACGGGTGGATGGCTATTTGTTCAAATTCTGCAGTATTCAAGGTATTGACAGTTTGTTTTCTGGGGCCATATGTGACGATCAATCTCAGGCTGGGCTCAGCCGTGCTGAAAAATGAAAAACCAGATTGCTTTTGCTTACTTGTGGATGACGACTTTGTGATTTGGCGCGGTCTGGGCAAGATGAGACCTTCTGCCCAAATTGCCCCCATGAGAGCCAGGGATGCGTGACTGTTTTTAGAAATAATTTTTAATTGATTTTGTAATTAACAGTTCATCTAAAATATTGATGCATGAATCCTTGGACTGATAGAAGGGAAATTGTTTTCAACAATGAAGTCGTACCTTTCTATTTGTCTTTATAATGGGCGTTAGCATTTCACAGTTTAATTGTGAATATAGCCCACTCCTTATCACACAATTCACCCCGCTTTCCCTCCCTTTCCTGAAAACTTAAAGTCTGATTGTGTGTGTGTGTGTATGTGTGTGTGTGTGAGAGAGAGAGTTAGAGAGAGTGAGTTAGAGAAAAAAAAAAAAAGAGAGAGAGAGAGAGAGAGAGAGAGAGAGAGAGAGAGGGTCCAAGTGGAATGTGAGATAGAAGTTTTCTGAGAGTCTGTTAGTTCATTTATCCTCCATGCTAGAGGACCTATCCAAATTAGATGAAAGATTTTACAGTACTGGATTTGCAAAGGAGTTTTACTTGATAATCTCAAAAACGATTCTAACTGAAACCATTTACTCTGTTATTTTTTTCTTAAACAGAGCCAGCACATATTATATCTTTTTATGTTTCCAGTTGATTTTGTAAATTGTTAGTTGATTATGAACCCTGAACAATGCTAAAATTTTGCCATCAAAATCACTAAACGTTGACAGTTGGAGGTGTTCCCGGCATAGTTTATAACTAAGTATGCTTATTTAGATGGCCTCAGTTTCTTACTAGACGAATAACCATTCGTATTGTTGAAACACAAAAACTCCAATCCCATTTCCTGTGTTGTCAGACCAGGAAAGAACCTACGGTGCTGCTGGCACAGTTGACTAGAAGTCCTTATTTAATGTACTTTTTAGTTTCTTTATGTAAAGGCTATAGTTAAGATGTTTCCTACCTCGCCAGTTCTAGATCCTGAGAAGCATGGCTGCATACAGGCAATTCTAACATCAAGTTAGTTCCTGATACCAAGAAAAATGAATTACATCTAGTTCTAAATCACAGTTAGGTCATACACAGACCTTTAACCTTATAATCAAGCCACAGGGATAATGACCTTGTCCCTACCAACACCACCCAAAGCTCTAGCCTTTCAGTTTGGGGCAAACGACTCAGAAAGTAATTTTCTTCCATAACTTGAATGTAGGTTATTTTGTTCCATTTGGTATTACCTATAACTTAGAGGACAACAGCAAACATTTAGATTTAATCTTATTTGATTCAAACTTGAGTTTCTTAAATGTATATGAAAATATTGTTGTGAGCACAACCCTGTGAGCACATCCCTGTGAGAGCATCCCTGTGAGAGCATCCCTGTGAGAGCATCCCTGTGAGAGCATTCTTGTGAGAGCATCCCTGAGAGCGCATCCCTGTGAGAGCATTCCTGTGAGAGCATCCCTGTGAATACATTCCTGTGAGTGCATCCCTGTGAGCACATCCCTGTGAGAGCATCCCTGTGAAAGCATCCATGTGAGCACATCCCTGTGAGAGCATCTCTGTGAGCACATCCCTGTGAGCACATTTCTGTGAGCACATCCCTGTGAGAATATCACTGTGAGCACATCCCTGGGAGAGCATCCCTGGGAGCACATCCCTGGGAGAGCATCCCTGTCAGCACATCCCTGGGAGAGCATCCCTGTGAGCACATCCCTGTGAGCACATCCCTGTGAGCGCATCCCTGTGAGATTATCCCTGTGAGCGCATCCCTGTGAGAGCATCCCTGTTAGTACATCCCTGTGAGTACATTCCTGTTAGCTCATCCCTGTGAGCATATCACTGTGAGAGCATCCATGTGAGCACATCC
>JANHMN010000009.1:71283136-71300386 GCA_030674055.1 Rhabdomys pumilio
TGTGAGAGCATCCATGTGAGCACATCCATGTGAGAGCATCCCTGTGAACACATCCCTGTGAGAGCATCCCTGTGAGCATATCACTGTGAGCATGTGCTGATGTTTTGCTAAGATGTGCTAGAAAATGCATTTAGTATTCAGAATCTTAGGTTAACATAAATGAATACTTACATAAAAAATATCTTGTAGAGACCTATCTGACCTTTTCCTACATGGCTGTAGATGTTAACAGAAATCTCACTTTTTTATGTTTTATATTATTTTAAGCATCTGCTTTTATTTAATTGTCATCAATATTATGCTTTTGTTTGGTGAACAGACAGTTAGCTTCCTGATAGGGGTTTTTATTCCTTTTAGTGAGTTCATTTTATTCAAGAATAAATATGAGTAAAATTAAGTGTCTTTATTTAACTTTTCTATAATACTTCTAGAATAAAATAAATACTGATAGAACAATATTAATACTACATTGGTTATCAGCTTAAACTCTGGAGTAATTTTAGGAATCTCATAATTGAGGACGTTCCTCAGGACAAATTGATTTGTGTACACAATTTACAGTTGTAGAGTTTCTAGTGACAAATGCTGTGATTTCTTTAGATGACTGGAGTGGGGGCATATTTAGGATATTTGAATCCTCATGCAAGATTGGCTTAGTATCTCTCAATCGCTTTTATTATCAAGCTCTTAGAGGAATCTTTTTGATAAGCTTTTAAACACTACAAATGAAATGTGTGTGAAGTAATGAGATTTCGGTAGAGGGGATATTTGGTTTGGAGACTCTGTGCTGAACCTTCAGTATCAACATGCTAGCATCTCCATGAAGCTGAACAGTGAGCATAGATGTCACCAATAACATCCTTTTCAATCTAAAGGCATTACTGGGATCTTAGGCAAGGTTTTTAAAAAATGTCTTTTTTATGATGTTCTAGAGATAGCTTTAGTTGCTGGTCAAAAGGGTATACTTATTTATTTATTTATTCATACATGTATTTAATTTTTATTATTTATTTATTTATTTATTTATTTATTTATTTATTTAAAACCTTTCTGTAGCCAGCTCTTTTAGAAAACTTCTCTTGAGGAATCTCACAGCGATGCCCATGCAGGAGCCATGCTCTACTGAGATAAACCCATGAGCACTTGTAGTCACTGTAAGACAAAAGGTTGGACATTTTGTCTCCACCCACTCCAGACACATTGTTTTTACTCCGAAGACAACCATATACCGTGTTTTAGAGGGTTCAGTACAGAAACCTGGGCTGTTTCTATTTTACTTCGAGGAACCTAAACTGATCCTACTAAATTGTTTCAGAATTTGATGCCTATACTTTATTTTGCTGTTTTCTGATAATTATAAAAGTCACTCCTTGGTATTCGTGAAGAATCAGTTCTAATTTTTTTTTTTTAAGGATAGTTACAAAACCTGCCAAGTATCAATTTCTATGTAAAATGGCCTGTTCTTATATAACCAATACCCATTTACTTTAGTAACTTATCTCTAGAGTACTTATGTGGTGCCAGATAAATTCAGGTAAATGGTTGACATATGGTGTTCTCTAGGGAACAATGACAGTGAAAACTATGCATATTCAGTACAGACATAAGTCACACCGTTGTTTTTAACATAGGTTTGTGCTCTCATCTCTGGGGGTCAGAATTCTAAAATCAGTTTCATCATGTGTACTATAAGATACGGACAGAGCTCAGCTTCCCCTGGTAGTTCTTTTTCCTTAATTTCTCTGGAACTGGTCATATTCCATAACATATCATCTGCATACATCCATCCATCCAACCATCCATCCATCCCTCTATCCATCCATTTCTCCATCCATTGATCTATTCATCCATCCATCCATCCATCCATCCATCCATCCAACCATCCATCCATCCGTCTATCCATCCACCCGACCATCAAGCCATCCACCTCTATCCATCCATTTCTCCATCCATTGACCTATTCATCAATCCATCCATCCATCCATCCATCTATCAATCCATCCATCATCCATTCATTCATCTGTCCATCCATCCAATCTGTCTATCCATTTATCTTTTCAGTTTGCCTTATATTTTTGAGACAGTGTCACACTATGTAGTTGAGGCTACCCTTGAGTTCTCAATCCCTATCTCTGTGAACCCAGGCCTGCTCACTGTGCCAGGCTCTTTGTCGATCATTAAAAGCTAGTGGTGTAGAGTCTACCTTCATGGCATTGCTGTCTTCTTTCTATTTTGCTTTTATTGGACTGGATATTCCAAGATAATGTCCCATTTGAAGATTTTATCTCAATCACATACAAACTTCCTTTTGCCCTATAAGGTGACATTCATGGATTCTAAGATTCAGGACTTGGGCATGCTTGGAGTCAGTTTTCACATAATATGTCTAACACAATAAATATGTAAGCAAGGTCAAAAAATAAGACTGCAAAGTAGCCAGGAACCTGTCTAGATGTTTTGTTTCAGCCTGTACCCTCTCCCTTTCCTCCAAAGTAACTGCTTTTAGAAAATGGGGTGCTAAATGTATACTTTTGATTCAGATAGATGCACTGGATTCTCTGAATGTAACAGAAGTAGATGCAAGGGGGAAAAGACTGATTTCTAGAATGTTTTTTTTTTAATGACTTAGTGGTTTTAGTTGATAGTTTATACCATTTGATGTGACATTTTAAACTAGGGCCAGATCACAACCTAGAGAAATGTTAGGAACACTCACATATATGTAATCATGTGGGCTTGAGGGAGCAGTCTTGAGGACAACCTTGTCCTGATTTGTGTTGCAATGCCACATGTGTTGGTTTTCCTGCCCAGTTGCTATAAAAAACACTTATGATCTGTGCTTTTCATCCTTTTATTTTGGGGTGCAGTCATTCTGTCAATCAAGAGACCATTTGACTTACAGTTAACCAGGGGTCCTGGATGGCAGCTAGCTGCTGACCATGGGGTCACTCTAGAACATCTTATCCTAGATGATTTCCTAGAGAAATTAAAACATCAATTTTCTTTTAAGAAATAGACATTTGCTCATTTCTAATTTTTTTTTGTTTTGTTCAGCACATTCTGTTTTAATCTTTTAAGGTTCAGGAATAAAAGTCATATTGATTGTCACCTTTCTCATGTAGACTGTTTTACATTGCTTGTTTCAGTGCTGGGTATTGACACCACCTCCTTTCCACATGCTAGGAAAGCACTTGGCCTCTGAACAACATGTCCTGTCCATTATAAACACTCAATGAAGTGACCATATCTGTTCCACAGCGTATATTCCCAGTTATGATTGTTCATTCTACATACTAGACTTGACATTGGGCATGCATGTATATTTCTGAATCTCAGCTCTAGCTCAGCTGGAGACACCATTATAGAGAATGAGCCACAAGCAGAAAGTCAATTCCCAAACTGAGCTGTGGCCCTCTGAGTAATCATGCCCATGTCCACCGTTATAGAAAAGGCCAGTGTTTTACTATACATAAGGAGTAAAACTAAAGTCTTTGAATGTTCCTACTATGGAAATAGATGTGCTTTATCCATGTTCTGAGAGTCAAAGACTGGAATGACACCCTCCTTTATGGTCTCATTCATAGGGTAATATACCAAATATTATGAAAATAGAACTGGAGAGATGACTCAATGATTAAGAGCACTGATAGCCCTTCCAGAAGACCTAGGTTCAATACCCAGCACCCACAGAGTAGTCCACAGATATCAGTACCTCAAGTCTCAGGGGATATAAGGCCCTCTTCTGGCCACTGTGCACACATGGTACACAGTCATACATAGAGGCAAAACACTCACATTAAATAAATAAATAAATAAATAAATAAATAAATAAATAAATACACAAATAAAACATAATAAAACCATTTTACATAGTTAATGATTAAGGTAGCTATTGGGGGTAGAAACTACATAATAATAGTATATATCTTATGTTTGAATTCTGGTTACATTTTGAAATCTTAATTCTTTTTAATAACATGTATATATTTATTATTCTATTCAGTAGTCGTCAACCAAGTTCTAGTGAAAAGTTGTGGACCAAGCCCTAATACCTTGATTTGATGGTTTGGGATGTGGGCCTAGGCATCCAAATTTCTGACCAGCTGAACTAGTGTTCTTTCTGTCACAGCCTTGTGTGTGTACATGTACATTTGGGGTGTGTAAGTGTACATGTACACAGCCTTACTCTGTCAAGTGTGTCCATGACCGGATGTATTCCCATTATTACTTTTCCTTTGTTTCCATTCATTCTGATTCTGAGACCTGCTTCCTTTGAAACACACTTGAGAAGAAACAAGTAGCAACAACCAAAGCCAGACAATTGCCCAATGCCACTTCTACTGAGCCTAGCGTCTACATGTCTACCTAGCCCAAGAAACAGAGCAGATTAACGTTACAGAACCAGCACTTGAACTAGGGCCCCTAATGGAGATGAATATTTCCTTCAGCAGTCTGCCAGCTGAATCATGGTCTAATTAAATAGTTCAGATTTAGTGAGTTTGCATTTAAAGTATTAGCAGATCTGAGAACGAGTAAAGCTAAAATGAGTTAGAATCTTTTCTGTAAATGGGAAGTTAAATTATCATAGTAATTTGATTAAATCATTTTAAATCTCTCCAGCTAAATCACAGCCTTTAAAGAATAGTTTGAAGTCTTAATTGCTGTTTGTGAGCATATCGCTCTGCTATTTGTTCTCGCCTCATTTCCTGTGACATCCGCTCGTATATCTCCCTAGGCCAGGCCAGAGTAGCTGCGAAGGAAAAGCTGGGAAGCTGGGGAGGGGGTCTGGGAGGAGCTGCAGCTGGTTTCCCATGTTTAAAGGAACACCACCTAGAAAAAAGAAATACACTCTAGTTTATTACAATAGTTATTACCCAAACCAAAGGAAAAAACTTGGAGACAGACTGGGAAAATATGAAACAGGTATTTCTCATCTTTAGACCCATTCCTTGTAAAGCAGCAGCCCTCATACAACTGGAGACGCCGTTGCTCGGAACACTGTAGAAAAGGTTGTTGATAAAGGTTGTTGATAAAGGTGGGTGAGCCCATGACTGTGCTCTCTGGACAGTTCCATTTTTATTGGAGAAGAAACACTATTATCACTATATTTTAGAAGCTGAATTTGATTTAAAAAAAAAGAAAAGAAAGAAGGAAGGAAGGAAGGAAAGAAAGAAAAAAAGGAAGGAAGAAAAAGAGAAAGAAAGAACAAAAGCCAAGTTTATGGAGCTAGTGAGATGGCTCAGTGGGTAAAATGCTTTCTTTGCCAGCATCAAGGCGAGTAACAAGAAGCCACGCTAAAAGCCAGATAGCATAGCCAGAGCTTGCAATCCCAGTGGTGAGGAGGCAGAGACAGGAAGACTCCAGGGACTCACAGGCCAGCTCATCTATCTGGCTTGGCAAATTCTAAGCCATTGAGTAACCCTATCTCAGAAGGAACAGTGGGTAGTTCTTGAAGAAGGTTACAGAGATACATATGCATGAATACATGTACACTTACACACCCCAAATGCATAACACATGTACACACACAAATAGAGCAAACTATGTTTGAGCCCAAGAAAGCACAGATAGAGGGTGATTTACAGGGCAGGTGATTACAAAGCAGCTCCATCACCACCTAGTCCCAGCTCACTATGGACCAAGACCTCTTGAAGCTTCATCATGGAGTCTTCTAGTGATCACCCTGACACACCCCTTAGCCTCTATTATCTCCCAAGGTCACTGTCAATAGCAGGACTTCTGGGTGGGAGTCTTGTGACCCTCCCTCTCCCTCATGTCCTTCTACAAGGCAGTGCTAACCAAGTGATCCATTGATGTTAGCATAGCCTCGAGCATCACTGTATTGCATTGCTCAGTAGTAGCCATGGTTACCATGCCAAGTTAATCTGAGTCCAAAGGTAGCATCAAAACCACCAAGAAATCATTATCTACTTGGTTATTTATACCAAATTTACCAGTAACTTGGTAATATATTTTTATTTGACCCTGCGCAAGAAACAAAACAGCAAAATAGTTTTAATAGACAAAGGAGGGGTTTTTTTATTATTTAAAACAATTTTATTTGTTTATTTATTTCATTTACAATCCAGATGTTGCCCTCTCTCCCAGACCCCCCTCCCACAGTTCCTCATCCCATTGCTCCTCCCCCATCTCTGAGATGTCGCCCCCCCACCATCAGACCTTCCTCCTCTCTGAGGCCTCAAGTCGATCAAAGGTTAGATGCATCTTCTCCCACTGAGGCCAGACCTCTGATGTATGTGTCAGGGGCCTCATATCAGCTGGTGTATGCTGCCTTGTTGGTGGCTCAGTGTCTGAGAAATCCCAGGGGTCCAAGTTAGTTGAGAGACTGCTTGTCTTCCTATAGGGTCATCCTCAACTTCTGCTTCTTCCTTCCTTCCCATGATTCAGCAAGAGGGGCCCCCAATTTCAGTCCAATGGTTGGGTGTAAGTATCTGCCTCTGTCTCAGTCAGCTGCTAGTTGAGCCTCTCAGAGGACAGCCATGCTAGGCTCCTGTCTGGAAGCACATCATAGCATCAGTAATAGTGTCAGGCCTTGGTGTCTCCCCATGAGGTAGATCCCCAGTTGGACTGGCCACTGGGCTGCCTTTCCTTCAGTCTCTTCTCCATTTTTGTCCCTGCACTTCTTATAGGCAGGAACACTTCTGGGTCAGAAATTTTAGCTGTGGGTTGGTAACACCATCTCTCCTCTTGAGGCTCCAGACTGAAGAGTTTTAACAGCGTTTTACTGGTGATATCCAGTCGTCCTCATCCCTCTGCCTGTTTGTTTTTACTTGGTTTATTACAGGGTTCTGTTTAGTTTACTCTGTGATCTATGTTTGAATTGTGCGAAACTTTGGCTAACTACATACATCTTCACACTTGACATTCACAGAGAAAAGGGATTATTAAACATGAAGAGTCCCCAAAGACTCCATTATGTGTAATTAACAGATAAACTGTCATCAGAATCAATAAAACGTGCTAAATGATTCAAACTTGTATATAATTAAGTGTCGGTTTTATTTTTTTATCCACATTTCACATTTCTCACAAGGATAATTACGGCAACCTTGTTAACCCTTTTTGTTCCTGACTACGCTGGACTGTTAAATTAGTCAGTTTCGGGGCAGAGTTCACTATTACAAATGTGGACAATATTTCACAACTCAGGAGGATCTGAGCATATAAGAATATCTTAGTAAGATGCGAGCAATACATTTAAGGTCTTGAAGCATTGGAGATGACAGAGATATCATATAGTGAGGGTTTCCGTGTGCCATGTGGAGTTGTGAGTTATGATCTCGGTCGTTAACTTTTTCTGACCTTTGGGAAATACGAGCTTTTGGGTATGAATTTGGGATTTAAAATTTATCTCAACATTTAGAATTTTTTTAAAATACTATTTTTTTTATTCTTTGAGAATTTCTTAGAGTTTAATCATATTTGTTTCTCTCCCTCCCATTACTTGCCTGTGTTGAAAATTCTGGGCTGTAGTTCTTTGTTAAATGAACACATGACAAAGGCGTAGGTTTGTGTTGCCAAGATTACAATCTGTTCAGGTGTTCTGTTGGTCAATATGTAGTGTATACTGTAAATACACGTATATATCTAAACATATGCAGATACAGAATCATTCTTAAATTCTAAGCTCATATTGAAGATTACAAGTGAAATTCTGGGAAAAACATATAGGTTTCAAAGCAGCTTTGACCTTGGGTGCACAAGAGCACACAAGTATTTTATTTCGAATGTTTTCATCTGTGTTCCTTATGATCTTTCTTTATAGTGATTTTAGTGTGTGTGAGTGTGTGTACATGAATGAGTGCGAGCATGTGTATGAATGCGTGTGAGTGTGTGTGAGTACGTGTGTGCCTCAGTGTGTCTGTGTGTGTCTCTCAGTGTGTAAAATAAAACATTAGTTATCTTGAGTTTATTATTTACATGACTGCTGACCTATTCTGTTTCATTGCCCAGATTCCATGCACATAGAAGACGTGGAAGCTGTTCAGAAACTTCAGGATGTGTTACATGAGGCCCTTCAGGATTACGAGGCTGGCCAGCACATGGAAGACCCTCGCCGTGCAGGCAAGATGCTGATGACGCTGCCGCTCCTGAGGCAGACCTCCACCAAGGCCGTCCAGCACTTCTACAACATCAAACTCGAAGGCAAGGTGCCCATGCACAAACTTTTTTTGGAAATGCTGGAGGCCAAGGTCTGACTAAAAGCCCCCCTGGGCCCTCCCATCCTGCACGTTGAAAAGGGAAGATAAACCCAAGAATGATGTCGAAGAATATTAGAGTTTAGTGAACAACATTAAAAATCAACAGACTGCAATGATATTTTAGCAGCCACAGTACGATGCAGCCTGCGGATTCCGCCACATCTTCCTGATAGGTTTCCTCTACTTTCTCCCATGATCCTCTGGCCACGTTTCTGCATTCTTCCACTCTTTCTTGTTCCATTATTATGTTTTCCTTCTTTCACCAGTGGTTCCCTCTCCCTTCTCCCCTCCTTCCCACTTTCCTCTCCCCCTTTCTTTCTTCTGCCCCTTCCTTTCTCTTCCTTTCCCCAATCTTCTTCTCTTTCCTTGTTCTCGTCCCTCTTCCCTCTCTCACACCCCTTCCCACTCTACATAATCAATACCTCTAATCATACAGAACATTTCTTTTACCTCTTGAATCTCTTCCCCATCTCTTCCTTCCCTGTTTTTTTTTCTTTTTTTCCTTCCGCTGCTGAACTCTTAAAAGCGGTTTCTAAATGGAGAGAGATGGAAGCCAGCCCTGCCAAAGGACAGAGATCCATACTATGGATGCCAGTGAACTTGTCGTGAACTATGACATCCCCAGTGAGTAAGGAATCAAAGAGAGAACCATACCTAAAGTACAGTGCAATGCAAACGAATCGACTTAGTGCAGTATTAGATTCTACTGGGCAGCCTCCGATCAGACAACCTAAGCGGCGGCATTGGCGGCAGCATTGGCTGCTTCTACTTGCTTTCTCATCTAGATCAGTTACAGCCATTTGATTCCTTAATTCTTTTGTCAAGTCTTCCAGGTGTTGGTTAGTTTAGCTACTATGTAACTTTTTCAGGGAATCGTTTAAGCTTTATTCATTCATGCAATACTACAGAGGGGTAAGGATACCGCAACCTCGTGCTGGCTTTGAACAATTGAACACTAATGAAGGACAAATGAACCCTGAAGGAAGATTTTTAAAAAAAAAATGTTTCGTTTCTTCTTACAAATGGAGATTTTTTTGTACCAGCTTTACCACTTTTCAGCCATTTATTAATATGGGGATTTAACTTACTCAAGCAATAGTTGAAGGGAAGGTGCATATTACCACGGATGCAATTTATGTTGTGTGCCAGTCTGGTCCCAAACATCAGTTTCTTACATGAGCTCCAGTTTGCCTAAATGTTCACTGACACCAAGGATTAGATTATACCTACCGTGACACCGAGTGGTCCCATCCACGAGCACTGCACATGGGATCTCTATCTATAGAATTAGCACCAGTACACCTCCCTGCTGGGAGGGACAGTCGCCATACGATTTCTAGCTGCCCTCGTGGTTAGGAACAAGATGCTGCCTGTATGCAGTTAAAAACTCTGTCTCAGAAGGAGCTGTGAGCCAATATCATTTCAGAGGCAATAAGGCTAGTGCCAGAATTCAAACAAACCAATCGTCAAAGACAGCAGACGCCTGACCAAATTCTAAAATCCTGATCCATAGGAGTTGATTCACTTAGGAATGGTTGTTTAAATTAACCTGCAGGTTCGTTTTGTTTTGTTGTTTGTTTTTTTTTTTTTTACCAAAAGCTAAGCCAATAGATGTGCTTCTCAACAAGTATGGTCACAGCACGAAGGTCAGTCAGGTTTCAGACTGTAACCAGGTGTAATCTAATGAAGAAATCAGATGCCCCCTCCCGAAACCTACAGTCGCCGAATAACCAGAAAACAGTAACCTCCATAGAACGCTTTACCAATGGACCAGTGTTAGTAGCTGCTCTCTGTATTCTGTGGACAGTCTTATTCTATGTACACAGATGTAATTAAAGTTGTACTCCTAACAAACAAAAGAATAGTTCAGCTTCAATGTTCCATGTTTGCTGCGCTTTTCTGAACTTTACGTTGCATTCAGAAACTGTCGTCTTGTTCTCGTGGTGTTTGGATTCTTGTGGTGTGTGCTTTTAGACACAGGGTAGAATTAGAGACAGTATTGGATGTATACTTCCTCAGGAGACTACAGTAGTATATTCTACTCCTTACCAGTAATAACTAAGAGATTGAAACTCCAAAACAGTATTCATTACGATCAGACACACATCAAAATCATAATAATATTTTCAAAAAAGGGATAATTTCTCTAATGGTTTATTATAGAATACCAATGTATAGCTTAGACATAAAACTTTGAATATTCAAGAATATAGATAAGTCTAATTTTTAAATGCTGTATATATGGCTTTCACCTGATCATCTTTCAGATGTTGTTACTAACTCGCTCTGTGTTGTTGCAAACCTTTTTGGTGCGGACTTGCTTCCAAAACTATTGCTACTTTGTGTGCGTTAAGCAAAATACCTTGGACTGAGGATGTCTCAGCCCTGTGCTAGGAATACTGTGTATCTATCATTAGCTATATGGGAATATATCGTAGATTGTGGTTCTCAGTAGAGAAAGTGACTGTAGTGTGAATCTAGGTAAATCATCATTAGCAATTCATTCGGATGGTCAATAACTGGAAATTGATAGCTGTGATAAGTTAAAAAAAAATTGGCAAATCCCTGACTAAACATCAACAGAAAATACAACTCCTGGGGGGGAAAGGTGCTCATCCTGTAAGATTCTTTCATCATGTAAGTGTTTAAAACGTTATTTTGCAGAAGGTTTATGCAGAGTTTAAGTTACTACTGCTCAATTCCGCTATATATACAAATGGAATATAGACAATGTATCCACCGTTTCACTGAGTCACATTGAAGTATCTGAGCTTCAGAAGCCAGAGCTGGCAAGTGATGGGTGAGACAGAAACACATTTAACAAATGGGGTACAATGTGTAGTGCTCTGTTTAAAAGACTTGGCCTTTTAAAACAACAAATATCTTAAAACTAAGGTGAAAAAAAAAAACAGCTTAAAATGTAGATCTAAACGAAATGCACGGGCTTTAGGGTAAATACCATTTGTACCTTGCTCGAGCAAAGTTTCTTGTTTTTTCAAGTTTCTAGCAAGACCGTTTAGTTAATGCCAGCTGTCAGGAAGATACCAAGGTGTATGTTTTAGCCATGCAATTTACACTTTTATTTTCCTTTTAGGTTTGTTCTTATTTAAGGCAATATGATTGTTTTGGCTCCTTGTAGTGACTCTCGTGTTTTAATCAAGTCAGATTGTTGTATTTATTCCACTATTTTGCATTTAAATGATGACATAAAAGATATAAAAAATTTAAAACTGCTATTTTTCTTATAGAAGAGAAAATGGATGTTGGTGATTGTATTTTAATTATTTAAGCATCTCTGTTTACCTGCCTGGGACAACATTTTATGGCAGTCTTATGTGCAAGATCGTAAATGGACAAAACAAAAAATTAAACTGCTTACAATGATCCAGGAGTTGCATTATAGCCAGTAGTAAAAATAATAATGATAATAATAATTAATAATACTAATGAAACCATGTCTATAGCTGTAGATGGGCATCACATCTGTAAAGCAATCAATTGTATATTTTTGTGATGTGTACCATACTGTGTGCTCCAGCAAATGTCCATTTGTGTAAATGTATTTATTTTATATTGTATATATTGTTAAATGCAAAAAGGAGCTATGATTCTGTGACTCCAATCAGTTCAGATATGTAACTCAAATTATTATGCCTTTCAGGAGGATGGTAGAACAATATTAAACAAGCTTCCACTTTTTGCTGCTGTTTTGTATTGTGTTTCTTTTTTCCCCTCACTAAAGAAACAAATAGATCAACAGTGCCCTTTGTTGCCTCTCCTCAAAGAGTAGCTCCGAGGACCGGGTCCCTAAAAATAAAGTAGGACTTTAAGTAAGAGCTATATAAAGGCTTGTCAGAATGAATTCTAGGGTGCCAAGAGACATTTTGCATATTTAAGGGTATGCAAAGTGTCTCATGGCACATTAGAATTCATTCTGACAGGCCTTTATATAGCTCATATTTAATCTTAAGCAGCCCCACATCATCCTGCATTACTCAAAATCATCGCCTCTATGTCAATGTCATAACAGAAAACTTTCCCCTATTTTAAGATCATATTAAAACCTGTGAGAGATATCTATTATTTCCTTCTATCGACAATTAAATCAAGCTCCCTGGCTGGCATACATGGAGCTCAGCGAGTGAGTGCCAGGCTTTGGTGGAGGACACAACAGCCACGGGCCAGCTCTCTTGAATGGGAAGTCTTGGCAGAGCCCTTTGATCCATGCATCAGGAGGAGGCTGAGGCTGTCTCGGAATTCAGGAAGTCTAAACAGCACTGCTGACAGCTAATAACCTTTTCCTGCCCTTGCTGCTTGGGTTCAACTTGGAGCTTTCCCTGGACACTCCTGGAACCATCACCAAGTGCTAATGTGCTCTCTCTTGCTGTATCTGCCTAGCCTGTCTTTATTTTTTCTGCCCAGCTAGAGAGTGTTTTGTCAGTGTGCCTGCCCACCTTTCCAAGGTTCTCCAGAGGTACACAACAATGACACAAAGGCCACTAGCCAGAATTGCTGGTTTTAGGACCATGAGATCACCTAGTAGAAAGCTCATAGTTCAAGTTTATTATTTTGATGTCTGTTGCAGAGCAAGAGTTCAACACAGTATCTCATGTTTATACATATTACTTTTGAGTTGTCCACATATGTGTGTCAAATTTCAGAAATGCAGTATTCAGACCTCAGAAGGGCTCCCCTGTTTGCCTTCTCCAGGAGAGTTCCTCTTTTAAAACATACATGAGGCACACCCATGTTCTTTTAAAAACCCAAACACTTATATTCTCTTGCTTTTTCATAACCTGTAATTATGAGACAGCTTTTCTGGTGTAGACATGTACATCCTGGCTACCTCAGGCATAAAAGCAACAGACAGTGGTATTATGACACTTTTAGATGCCACGTTTGTCAGTTTAAAAACAAGGTAGATATGAATGCTAATTGTTTTTACAAATTATTTAACTTTTAACAGATGGCAAGAAATTATTTGTTTCACACCTTAATATATTAGAAGGGGTACACATTACTTCTCAGATTATTTTAACGAAAAACATATTATCAGAGGAAAAGAATTAAACATTAGCCAAATGCTGCATTCAAAATATTGTAGGCATTGAAATCTGAAAACCCATGTTGTTGAGTTTCATAAAACTTCATAAATACATACTAAATGAGAGAAATATATAAAACAGTGTTCAACTTGAATGATGAATGGTAATGTAACGAGTAAATCATAACTTATAAGAGTAAATGTGCCTTTTGGTGTATCATACCAATTATTTCAGAGAAATTTACTGGCAATAATAGTTTTTGATACAACTGTAAACAATTGTTTTAAAAAAGCAATGGTTCTGAAACTTGTATTCATGTTGTAAACTTCCCAGGAGTGCTGGAACCTCCAGATACAAAAGTCCCATTCAAGAAGGACACAAATACAGTTTCACTGAGGTTTGCAACATAGCCTGGGCTGGGCTTTCAAACAGTTGGAGTTCTCCAGATGCTTTAACCTGAAAATAAGGAAGGAATTTTTGCATCTTTGTAATTTCCTGAAGCCACAAATACCCTTAAAAATAAAAACACTTACTTGCATGTTTATAACTAAAGATGAAATCCTGCAAGAGATCTTGTCTTACTTTTTGTTCCCAAAGACAGGCGAATAAATGTCAGATGGGGTGAAAGCCACTCATCTGATTCCATCTCTGTTTATATTGTCCCTCCTCAAGGAGAGTGACAATAAAAACCAGGGAATGTAATTTTAAAAGACTGTCACATTTTTAATTTCATGTGTCTCTGTATATCTATGTGTGTGATCATGTGAGTGTTGATGCCAACAGAAGCCAGAAGAGGCCACCATGTCCACTAGAGTTGAGGTTAGTGCTTGCTAGTGTTTTGTCCCATGTGGGTGCTAGGAACCGAACCCCCGTCCTCTACAAGAACAGCGAATGCTCTTAACCATTGAGCCATCTCTGCTGGCCCAAGAGAACATCTTTTATTTTATTATCCTGTCCATATCTAGTTACTTACCAGTAATAAATGGTGTTTTCAGCAAAGCAATTTATGTGTTCTGAGTATTTCATTATCATTTTATTTGAATCCGTTCATTTGACCCTTTAACTTGCTTTGAAATTAATTTACATGTTCTGGGGCAAAAAAAAAAGGATGATTTTTCTCTACAAAAAAAAAAGATAAATTTAAAATTACTATTTTTTGGAGTTTAGACTAAATTTTTTTTCTTTGACTTGTGTTTTTCAAGTTGTTGGTTTTTATGTGGATGGTAGAAATGAGATGGACTTGAGGCTGGAAATGTTTTCTTCTTAGAAATCTATAGAAACTTCTGGTCCATCTTGCTCACTTAAAAATGTCATTCATGACTAATCTGTGAAAGAAAAGCAAGATACATTTAAAGGTTGGTTTTTCTGCAAGGTCTTCCATGCTGAATGGACATTTCCACAGCTCACTGGATACAGAGTATTTAAGTTGGAGGATCTGCTCTTTTCCAATCTAAGCCTGGCTTCTTGATTCTTCTGCTCCTTCATAGTGAAAAGAAAAGCAAAAGAAGTAGTCAGAGATCGATTGTGAACTGCATCTATCATGGCACAAAGTAGAGAAGAAAGGGATTTCAAAATACAATCCTCCTTTTCCAGGAATATCTGTCTTTTTCCCCACAAAGCTCAAGTTGTGAAATAATGTGCCCATCAGAGGCTCAATGTTGCGTGTCTACACCAGTTGGTCCAAGGGCTTGTTATGATGGTAATGACCAACTGCATCGTGAACTTGGGTTGCAACAATACAATTGCTACCAGCTCACCCGCTGAGAGAAATATTTTATTATTGTCCAATATCTTCCATAGAGATTTGTTTTTCCCCTCACTGTTTAAATTAAATTCAACGCAGAACTGCATGATGATTCCTCTAGAGCATATTTCAGATAAACAACTAGTCTCAAACTTTAGAACTCCTAGCTACTTCAAATTTGTTTATTAGCAGAAAAATTACCTAGGTGACACTGTCACAGGGTGTGTGTGATGAGTGCATATACACAAGAGATTTGCCTACTGGGTTTATGTCCAATCTGTAAGGACTCCCTGTTTCATTATAATCACCAGTCAGAAAAACAAGGTAGCATTAAATGTATGGCCTTTAGAAATACTAACAATGCTTTGACCCCAAAGGTCACAGAAGTTCTAAAGTGACAGTTTCTTCTCAGTAGAAAGTGTTCTTAAGTTTAGTATCAAATGTATATAGGAAAACAAACCCTAACAACACCCCCTAATAGAAGCACAGTAGACAGAGGTCTAAGGTCAGGCAAAGGCTGGTGGGGAAAGGTCTCAGATCATAACTGTCTTTGCAGCATAGCTTTTGAGAACTGTGAAGAATGCTGGGTAATGCTAATTCTGTAGAATACAGTCAAATTATAAGTGGAGTTTATTATATTTCCTCCAAAAGATAAAACTAGAAAGGCAAATAGGAAAGAAGAAAGAAAATGACTTTATTTAACGTTTGTAAAACTAAGTGTGACTGTGTGCTTCACGTATGCTGAACATCGGGTGATTTCAGGGAATCAACCAGCTCTGGAAAAGGATACAGCCAGGACTATCAGGGGAATGCTTCAGGCTTGCAGCAGCCTAAAAGATACCTTTTGTACCCTGAGTAAGTCTGCAGTTTCAGAGAAATTTCACAGGTTGTTTTGGGAAGTAAAGTAATGCCTGCTGTATAAAAAGTAAAAACAATCCAAGGCAGGAAAATTAGATCTCAAGAGAAGTTTTACAAACATGGTCTTACGTTAGACTAAATCTCCAAATTGAGAATTTCTAACATAGCAAACAAGCATTCTGAGAAAGGACATAAGCAAACTTCTGAAGATGAGAGTTTTAAATAATCTCTAAGATTCTATTTTGAATCTCTATTCTATAGGGTTCTATAGAATAGCATCTCTATTCTATTCTAATAGATTCTACTTGGCCAAGGTTCTTTTCCATTGAGCCAAGTAAGTAGGTCTGTGCTGACATATCCAGTGTATTCATACACAAGTCAAGAAATTATATAATTATGTATTTTAAATATAGGAAAGAAGCTAATATTTTATATTTAAATATAAAATATTTTCCTTATTTACAAAAATGAGTACACAGTCATTGATAATTTCTAGGCTGGGCAATAAGTAAACAGATTGAAATACATTGAGTTTTACATAGGATATTCTTGGTACATGACGTGTTTTATGTAATAAGATCTGGGGTGCAAACATAAACTGTGAAGAGTTATCAACAATGTACCACACTACATACACACAAGAAATTAAGATGTTCAATGTAAGTTCAAAGCCCAGCTCTGTCCCTAACTAGCTACATGACATGACTACTAATGAAATGCACTTTATTTAAGGACATGCGGATAAATACATTTTCAAAGCACTGCGATCATGACAGAGTTCAATGATGGGAAACAGATATCTTCAACCTAATATAAACCTCAATATTATTAAAATTACATTTCATTCTTTAAGGGAAATCCTAACAGAGGATAAAGATTCTACAGAAATTGAACAGATAATAGGATACAATTCATTAATACTGGGGGCAATGTGGGTACCTGAGATCCTAGCTAATAAAAGGTAAATACAAGGAGCTCTTCTTGGTTAGAGCTACAGAGCAAGAGTCGCCTTGGCATCCATTGTTCAGAAACCAAACATGAATCAGTATGCTACATTCATTGTGTGTACTAGAAAGTTTAAATGTACCAAATAACTCTATGAGTTATTATTAATCTCCCTTTTATGTATAAAATGAGAGAGACTAAGAGAAGTTCTTTTCATTGGTAGAGGAACCAGACAAATAAATTTAAGGAAGAGAGATTTATTTTGTCCCAGTCTCTAAGCTTCCCTTCCTCGGGGCTTGGCTTTGTGTATTTGGGCAGGACGTCATGGCTGTGAGGGTATGTGGATGAGGAGAGTGGTTCACTCTGTGGGCAACCAAAGAGAAACCAAAGAGAGAGAGAGAGAGAGAGAGAGAGAGAGAGAGAGAGAGAGAGAGAG
>JANHMN010000009.1:71300396-71357372 GCA_030674055.1 Rhabdomys pumilio
GAGAGAGAGAGAGAGAGAGAGAGAGAGAGAGAGAGAGAGAGAGAGAGGGGCCAGGGATAGAATAACCCTCAAAACCTATTTGCAATGACCTACTTCCTGTATCTACTCCCAAACCTCCAGATTTCAAAAACATCCTCAAAATAGTGGTACCATCTGGAGAACTAAACATTCAGTTCCCGAGCGTGAGGATACATTGCATACTCAAGCCATGACATTACATAATGAACCCTGAGCGCATGTGACTAACATGTGACTCAGCTAAGTGTGAGTTCAGTCTGTCTGATTCTTGATTCTAATTGCTTTAATCACTAGCCATGCATTGAGCAGATTTAAAAATCTGAATGATGAACATATCCATGTTTCCTTATTTTGGAGACACGGAATACAGCACTGACTCAGTTCTGTTGAATATGTTTAAGAATCCAAGCTCATTGCTATTTTATTTTTATCTCTGTTATTTGTCTCAAATGCACATGATAATAAAACATGTAGGTAAGACATGATACAGAGATGTCTGTGTGCTGATCGCTGTATTCTTCTTGCTCTTCACTCTCCACTAGATCCTATGACTTACCCATGTGCCAGCAGGAACTATGCCATCACAGGCCACTGCAAGCAGACATCACACCTTACCTGTTCTCCTGATAATGAACAATAAGATGACGTTCCATCTCCTAATCCATAAACAGTACAATATTAAACATTTCTGGGTGTCTTCCTTTATAGACCAATGGGAATCATTTTCTGAAATTCAGTACAGATTGTAGAACCGGTGGCCATTTATATATTTATTTTCACTATGGAAATTATCCTGCCATACAAGAATACTTTGAAGAACAATAGCAGAGTATTTTGTTTCCTCTGTTCCTCTGTAGTGTCTATGCCTGCATCTCCTGAAACCTGACATCTGCTCAACCCTTGCTTTCTCTGAGCTGTCTATTTTAGCTCCACTGCTTTCTCTCTTTGGTCCCCCATTCTTTTCTTATTTATGTACAGTTTTGTATTTTCTAGCTATTGATCTCTGTTGGGTTTACATTTCACAGATATCTTCTCTCTCCTGTCTGTCAGGCATCTAGTCACTATGACCTTCATCTTTGTTGACTCGAAATGATTACCTTTGATAAAAACCAGGTCCCTTGCTTTTACCTTTATGGTTCCAGATTTTAATAATATTTCCCAATCATTTTTGGGATGATGTTTATAATTTGGATTTCACATTTTGGTCTCCTTTAACCCACTTTTTAATGCTTAAGACGCTCTGATTAGTTTTTCAATCTCTTCATTTCTCAGCAGTGTGCAGGGTGATATCTGCTATAAACAGGTACTATAAAGATGTCTCCTTCTTGACTCTTCAGTCTGCTCTTAGAACAATGTATGCTACTGCACAATGCCTTTCTTTTCGTACTAAGAACTTATTATTTTCAAATCTGCTGGGATATCCTCCATCCATGCCCACCCTTTGTCTTATTTTTCAAATATACACTTATTCTGGAAATTTTCTTCTTTCCCTATGAATTCCCCCCCAAATATTTTTTGAGTTATTAAAAGTCTGTAGATGGCATTGGATTTCCGATGCATAAATTATTGTGGGAAAAACATTTCAGCAAACCACAGGCAATGGATGTATTTCAGTCTTCTGTGAATTCTAGTATGACATGTCTACAGACATGTTTGCAAATAGTCAGTACAGAGCTTTACTTCAGTCAGCTCCTGAGTGTCTTAAATGTGCAGCTGTGGCATTAGTTGGTTCTCTATTATCTTACTCTTTTTATTTACCTGGTTTTAAGGGTGGGATGCTATCACATTTCTTATGTACATTGTGGCATAAGTATGTCCCTGCTTCATCCCTTAGTACATCTGTTAAGAGTACTATGTTTTCACATAGAGAAAACTCTATATTACCCTTAACGGTGAGTTGGAAACCCACCAGTCTATCTCTGAGTCCACCCACCTCTGTTTCATTAGAGGCAGCTTAGAGCAACCAAGCCCTGACATTAGCATTTCTCCTTTAGGCCGCCTTTTCTAAGTCTCCGTGTTCATCAGGCCACTCTTTCCTTTCTAAGTTACTTCAAGCACACTTTCTCAAATGCTTCACAAACAGTCACTGTGGGTAGCCAGTTTCCATCCATAAGACATTCATTTCCCCAACTTTCTACCAACGTTTGCCTCTACCTTTGTATTCGAGCTGATTCCAAGGTTTTGGTTTTGGTGTGGCTGCCTCCTCATTTCTAGGTGTTGATGTTTCTGTCAGCCAGTTTGGGTTTTGTAATAACTACAAAATTCCAGCCAAACTTAAAATAGACATGGCATGTGTGGGAATAGCCAGAGAGGCAGGATGGACTCAACACCTGTCCTGTGAACAGGTTAACCTGGCTCCAATACAATCCTGGCAGCAGGGACAGCAGGCATAACAAAGCACTTTCCTCACAGTGACTGAAGAGTCACAAACACATCCCAAAGGAAGCCACCATTTATCTCACTTTTTATTCACCTCCCTCCATTGTCCAAAAAGCCACAGTGATGACTCCCTCCATGAAGAAGAGGGAAGAATAGTGTGTGACTGTGTGACCTGAGCTGCAAAATTACGTTACACCACACACAGAGAAGAAACAAGGTGGAAAAGTCAAGTAAGCACACCATAAGAGCTTCCATACTTCTATTTAATTTTATAAATGTGGTAAAACTTTCAGTACTTTAGCAGCACCTCCTGGGATCTGACATAAGTGTTCTTACTAGAATTTATTTCTAACTATCCCATAAATATCTCTAGTATATTTCTCACTAATCAATGTGTTTAATAGCACAGGATTACGTACATATATTTACATGTATATGTTTGCTATTGCATTCTCAAATACTGTCACTGATTTTTGATTTGCATGTTCTGGAGCTCACCGTTGCTGGAATTGTAGCATTTAATGTAGGCATTTTAGTGGCTGTTAATAGTTGACTTTTGAGAAAGTTTTGCTTATACTCAGAACAAACAGGGTTGGTATGACTGGTGGAGGAAGTGTCCGTTAACACATTACTAATATGGTTTACATATTCCACAGTTACTTTTCCTTCATGGTATTTCTGAGAGATATGTGGGAGAACCTCTATAATTCCTGGTTGCAACAGATCTCTGCCACTTGATGCATTCTGTGCTTGGAGTCCATGATATGAATTACATATGCCCATTGTCCATATAATGCTCTTCAATCATTTAACAGTAAATTGTCTTTCTTTTAGAATATCTTTTAAGCACTGAAGATTACAAATATTAGAAATGTCTTAATGAATGTTAATGATATTAATGCCTGTACTGGCTGGTTTTGTGTCAACTTGACACAAGCTGGTGTTATCACAGAGAAACGTTAAGGAAATGCCTCCATGAGATCCAGCTGTAAGGCATTTTCTCAGTTAGTGATCAAGATGGGAGGGCCCATTGTAGGTGGTACCATCCCTGGGCTGGTAGTCTTGGGCTCTATAAGAAAGCAAGCTGAGCAAGCCAGGGAAAGCAAGTCAGGGGAAGCAAGCCAGTAAGTAACATCCCTCCATAGCCTCTGCATCAGCTCCTGCTTCCTGGTCTGTTTGAGTTCCAGTCCTGAATTCCTTGGGTGATGAACAGCAATGTGGAAGTGTAAGCTGAATAAACCCTTTCCGCCCCAACTTGCTTCTTGGTCATGATGTTTTGTGCAGGAATAGAAACCCTGACTAAGCATCTAGCAAGCTGCACATCCTGCAATGGCAGCTTCACAAACATTGTGCAAATGACTCCAGCAGGAACGAGGGTCAATACGAGTTGTTTCTTTCTGGGTACACATTGCCAAGCAGCACAGAAGGCCATCTGCTTTTCATTCTGAAGTGAATGAAAGTACACAGTACATAGTATTTACTAGCTATCTTTTCTTGGTCAACATTACGTTTGATGAATTGATCCATGTTCCAAATAGGAGCAGTTTGCTCATCTGCAGATGAACATCTGGGTTCCTTGTCATGGTTAGGACAAATAATATTTCTACAGGCTTATTCATTTTCCACTGGTCTGGATGTGTGCACATCTGGTAATATATTCTGAAGGTAGCATAGTAGTGTTGCCCATCGTGCTTAGGTTTATTTTTAGTAGATAAAGCTGTAACATTTTTCCCAAGTGGCTATACAAATGTACTTGTTTATTAACACAACAGCGTGTTCTGCAAGGGTCCCAACATGCTTACTGTTACTATGTTATTCTGTGTTACCACGTTACTCTATGTTACCATGTTCGCTTCATTCTTACTCCATGTAGTGATCTTCCATGTATCTTCATTTTAAGCTTTTCAATTTATTCCATTTTAAATGTAGTTCATTTCTCTGAGCCCCAATGATATTGGATACATTGTTTTCAGACATTATTGACCATTTGGCTACCTTCTCTAAATGAAGTTTTGGTCCAGATTAAGCACTTCTCATGCTGTTTCCCATGGCCCAAGTTGGCTGATGTGTGCATACTTTTAGTATGTTCTGAATATGATCCAGTTACAAGCAGGTGAGATCTCTAAATCGACAGGTTGGCCTTTCACTCTGTCAACGGTATCATTTGGAGATGAACTTCTGAACTTTAGCATGACCCCGGTTATTACTACTCTTCTTCATAGATAGCACTTATAATGCCACTAAAATACATAATTTCTTTGAGGTTAAGAAAATATCTCCACATCTGACTTTTCTAAAAGTTTACTGCTTTGTTTCCTCACATAACCTGGGCTTGGTTTCTGTAGATTTTCTGGATGGTATCCAATGAAGATTATGCCTTCTATATTTTTGTCTTTCATTATTCACATCTGATCATCCAGCTGTTCTTTATTGAAAAGAGTCTTTCTGAACAGCATGCAGTGGGTCTTTCTGCACAGTATACAGTGCGCTTTCTACACAGCATGTAGTGGGCTTTCTGCACAGCATGCAATGGTCTTTCTGCACAGCATGCAGTGGGTCTTTATGTAGAGCATACAGTGGGCTTCTGCACAGCACACAGTGGGTCTTTCTGCACAGCATGCAGTGGGCTTTCTGCACACCATGCAACACCACCTTTGCTTATGTGAATCATTTCTTCATTCCCAGACCTGCTTTCTGGATCCACTTGTCCATCTCTTTATCAGCCCCACACATGAGTTCTTATTTACTTTCTAAAGCACTTATGGTAAGGGTGGATAGCTGATATAAAAATTCCTCTTCGTTGGTGTCTTTACTGAAATGTTTTGGTTTTAGTGTAAAATACCAAATCTGCCTGTTTATTTACACATATGCACATGTTATTTTACTCAGGAATGGCATTGATTTTGTAGGTCAATTTACAGATAACTCACTTGTAAGCTTGTGTCCTTTGCATTCTGTTACTGTTATAAACATCTGACTAAAAGCAACTTGGAGAGGAAATGGTTATTTTCAGCTTATAGCTCCAGTTCATAGCACTGCCACAGAGAGAAGTCAGGCCACTGTGGTCCTCTGGCCATAGTTGTCCAATATCCAAGGCCAGTAGCATCACATCTCTCTTATCTTCATCTTCATCTTCATCTTCATCTTCATCTTCATCTTCATCTTCATCTTCATCTTCATCTTCATCTTCATCTTCATCTTCATCTTCATCTTCATCTTCATCCAGGCTTCTCTTGTCGATGTGTGCCATCTACCTTGGCCCAGTGCTTTAAATATACTTATGGTGTGTGGTACACAGGTACGAAGATTATCTGATACAGTCCTCCTCATCACATGCTTCTCTTACTCACATCTGCAGTGACTCAGTTTACAAAATAAGGTAATCTATAGGACCAGGATCTAGTGTATATGTGATGTGCTGTTGAACTTCCTATGATAATGTCTCCAGTTAAGTTACCATGTGACACATGATGACATTTTCACATGAATGTGCCTTATATTTTATTCTGGCCCATCCTCCTCCAATTATCTTCTGTCCTCATCACTTCTCTGGCTGGCATGCTTACATTCCTTTACCCTTAACCTTGAATATTTTGAGTAACATTCATTCTTGCCTTTCCTTCTGTCATCATTCCACAGATCTTCCTCAGGATCAGGAAGAGCTTGGGTCTCATAGTTTCCTACAACCGTCTACAAACTATCTTCCATGGGATCCTCCACCCTCACTGTCTCTATATAAGCCTTACTTACAGTTTGCTAATCATGGGCAATGTGTGTTGCGAGGATTGTGTCAGCTTTCCACATTCTTACATATAACTGTATCTCTCATGCCAGCTGAGGAAGTATACACGTAGTGTCTATGAGGTATGAGCATGCTGGTACCTGGGTGGGGAGGAATAGACAAGCTCCCTTCATGTGTGTGGTTTTCAGGAAATGCTCATCCTTCCTTCTCCTATGAAGGAAGGATTGGCACCAAGCGAACGGCCGAAACAGGATTATATCTATTGTTATAGGGAGGAAGGACTTGCAGCTGGAGTGTGAAATGAAAACCCTGTAGAGGAATAAAAAGGCATCTTGGTATGAAAAGTTGTTAAACTGAGGCTGACTGACTGTTAACTTTCCTGGAGAAAGAGGGGGAGAGAAAGCAGTACATTGGTACAGGAGAACTTACAGCTGTTCAGCAAATGTGTGCAAAGTGCTAACAATTAGAGGCCACTTGTGATCTCCCAAAGGCACCATGGGTTAAGGTTAGGGTTAGGGTTAGGGTTAGCGTTAGGGTTAGGGTTAGGGTTAGGGTTAGAAAGGCTGCTTGGGTGCCATGTGTGTTTGCCTCTCTGATTGGTTCTTTGAATTCCAAGTGACATCATCACACTCCTTATGTGACTGCCCACACTGTCACTGCCATAGTCTTAAAAGATGTTTGCATAGAAAACACAGAGAGGAAGTCACAAAATGCAAAGCATCTCATATTTACTAAATCTTAGTTCTCATTCTATACTCAGCCATGGGAACAAACATACATTTATTTATTTATTTATTTATTTATTTATTTATTTATTTATTTATTTTTTATGTTTTTCAGGCTAGGTAGTGTATCCTCACACAGAATCCATGTGGCATTGTCTCCATAGGATATTCCCTGGCCTAAGTCATAGCTCTTAGCACCACATTGCTTTCTGTATACAGAGAACTCTTCCTCCTCTACTCTTTCTTCTTCCCCTTCCTCTTCCCCTTCCCCTTTCTCTTCTTCCTCCTTCTCCTCCTCCTCTTGTTGTTGTTGTTGTTGTTGTTGTTGTTGTTGTTCTTCTTCTTCTTCTTCTTCTTCTTCTTCTTCTTCTTCTTCTTCTTCTCCTTCTCCTTCTCCTCCTCCTCCTCTTCCTCCTCCTCCTCCTCCTCCTCCTCCTCCTCCTTTTCCTCCCCCTCCCTCCTCCTTCTCCCTTTTGTTCTCTTCCTCCTCCTCCCTCCTCCTCCTCCCTTTCTTTCTCTTCCTCCTCTTCCTTCTCCTCCTCCTCTTTCTTCTTCTTCTTTTAGTATACACTCTCCCATTAGCATTAACTTATATCAGTTTTAAAGGTAGAAATATTTTACTTAAAAGTATCTCTGCCAACCCCTAGCCTTCTATATATGCCCCTGCAAACCTACCCAGTAGAAAGGGAACAAGATCAAAATACTTACTTCATATTAGCTTAAAAAATGGCATAGGAACTTCAAAGAAACATGGTAGAATGGAATAATTCTTCACAGAAAAATCTCTACTTTTTTCCCTTTATCAAAAGGAAGCAAGGTAAAGTGTGAATCACAGAAAGGGCAATGGCATGACTTGGAAAATAAACTTATCAGGAACAAGGGCTACATGGGCTTACCACTGTCTCCATTTTAGTGGCTAGAAGGAGACACCAAGAGCTGGTGGTGCAGTCTATGTGACAGCATTGCTCCAGCATGTGTGAGGACTAGGATCTGTTCCCCAGGGCTGAAGAACAGCAAGCAAGTAGGACCAGATGGACTGTCATCTTCAGGCACCTAGGTCAAAAGTCTCTATTTTGTTCCTCATTCCTCCTGGCCTCTAAGAATGAAGGAAAGGGTTAATAAAGCAGGGCTGAGCAAGGAGACTGCAGAGGATCAAGGGAAAACCAAGCTATGAGTTGAATTAAAGGGAGAAGCAAAACCCAAGTTTTTCCCCCCACTCTTAAATTCACAAATTTAAGTAAGAGGTACTCCTCTTTGTCATCTTTGTCTAGCTCTTAACTTTATCGCCTTTTATCAAGTGGGTCTGGAGATTAAAGTTAGGTGGGCAGACTTGGCAAGTGTTTTACACTGCCAAGCCATTCTACAAGCCCAATCCTTAATTTACATTATCTCCTGAGGGTTCTGACCCATGACAATTTATAGAGGGCATTGCAGGATAGTGTCCATCACTTATGTGATCCGTCCGGGATGTCAGAATTGTGTTCAACAACCCCACAGTACAGTTCATTCAGTGTTCAAGGCTTCCATTCATTCAACCAGTGGCTAGTTATCAACTAACCTGACAGACTGCCCTGTTTATCTGGCCATTGCCAGCTTTCAGAACATATATTCAAGTACATCATATGCTTTAAAGAATATTAAAATCCCATACAAATTTAGTATTTTAAAAATAAAAAAGAATTTCAAGGTTTTGGAAAGATGGCTTCATGGTTAAGAGCACTGAGTGCTCTTCCAGAGGTCCTAAGTTCAATTCCCAGCAACCACATGGTGGCTCACAACCATTCGTAATAGAATTTAATTCCCTCTTCTGATGTGTCTGAAGACAGATACAGTGTACTCTTATAAATAACATAAATAAAGGTTCTAGAATTATCCCCACTCAAAAAGAAGATAGCTGCTGCATTGTGTAGATGAAAAGACCATTACACACACATATACACACATACATACACCACACGTACATACACATACCACACACCCCATACATACACATACACCACACACACACACACCACACATATCACACACATACACACTCACAAACACACATTCACAAACACACACTAATACACATGTTCACAAACAGACACATCATTCATTCACACACACATGTACACATGTTTACAAACACACTGTAACACACATACACACACACACAAACATGTACAGGCACACTCGCACACACGCCTGTCACATATTAATCAAGAGGCTGAGCCAGCAAGGGCCTGACTCTGTCCTTCTGCTAAGTCCTTTTTGCTGGTATTTTTCTCCCATCTTAGAGCAACAATGAGCCAGGTCAAACTGGTAAAACTCCTTCCTTTGATTTTGTGATCATGGACTGGTTGGTAAAACTTTGAGTACAACATTTTCCGCCTCCAGATGTCACCAACTAAGAAACACATATTCAGTGCTTACAACTAACTAGGATAAAAGTTTAGTGGCATTTCCTTATGTCAGAGTGCACAGGGTTTATCTGCTTCACTGAAAGACAAGAAAATACAGGTGTTCTGCAGGTCATAAGACTTCGTTTTATGTCCTATTTTCTTTAACCATACTGCTCTTACTAGAACTCTGTCCTGACAATTTGTAGGCAATAAAAATATACAAAGAATGTTTTTTACTGAGTAATTCATAAGCCTGGTACCCAGTTCATACTGCCAGATTATAGCTGGCAGAAGGCATCTATGATCTGATTCCAAAGTGGGTTGTAGATACATGTGACAAATCATACAGGAACTGGGAGGATACATATAGGAACCAGGACACTCTCCCAACCAGTCTCTGACGCCTCCTGTTGTAGAAGTTTCCAGGGTAAGGAAACAGTAAGGACAGACTTGTGAGCTAGAAACAGAAATGTAAACTATAGCAAAGCAGAGAAGATGTAGCAAGGTTGACACAGCAGAACTTTTCCCTGATTAAATATCAGTGTGCAGGCTCTAGAGCAGAACCTCAAAAAAAATTTGAGAAATTCATTGCTCACTCTTGTTTCCCTAATCTCTTCAGGGCTCTGTTCCAAGCATCTTTCTTATTCTTTGAACCTTCTCAGCTTGCCTTTGGGGCTTTGGGGCTTTTCTTTCTATTGATTTCTTAATCATAGATTGATTGGCATAGATTCCACAGATCATTGGCCTTTTTAAACCTGGAAAGGTACTTACTCTATTTGTATTTTTTTATTTGATATGTATATATGTTGACATATGTGTGGGTACACACATGTGGGAGTTGTAAGTATAGGCATGTATGCATACATGTGAAGTCCTAAAGTTGGTTCAGGGAACCTTCCTCCATCCTTCATGGAGGCAGAGTTTTTCAGTCAAATCCAGAGCTCATCGACATGGCTAGTCAAGTTACCTAGCTCACTCTGGGGCTTAAATTACAGGCAGGTCATTTGCCCACCTGACCTGTATGTGGATTTCTGGGGATCTGATCTCTGGTCTCCATGCTTACACGGCAAGTGCTTTAACCACTGAGCTATCTCTCTGGCCTAAAGGTACTAATCTTAAAGTGCCTGTTCTATGCTAAGCATTATGTTAAGTTAATAATGTATGTTCCTGGAATTTCCAACCCCAATAAACCCATATAAAAACACACGACCCAGTTATTACAATTATAAGCTATGTGCCTAAATTAGGTACATCTAACACAATATTGACTTATTCCCCAGCTACAAAACACTTGCAGTTTCTCCTGGCCATGTGCTTCTGCTCCATCATGGCTTCCTCCTCCTCTTCTTCAGTCCTCTCTCCTCCTTTCTTATTCTCCTCTTTCTACCTCCCCCCTCAAACACCTCTCATCCCACCTTTTCCTTCCATTGTCCAATCACAGGCTCTAGCCTTTATTGACCAGTTAAAATGGGGAGAAGGTTCACATGAGATGACCCAAGTATGTGACTGACTGCTCATGGGGGTGGGGAGTAACTCCTCTGGAGGAAGCAGAGTTAACATCAGAATACAGACAGCACCAGGGCAACCCACACCTCCCCCCTTTTGTCCAATTAAAAAGGCTCTTTCTCTCAGTCATAGACAACGGAGACCTAAAGAAGTAGACAGAGTCTGCTTCTTACAGGGACTGAGTGGGAGGTGACAGCAGTCCAACCCATATTCTCTCAGGTGAATCACATCCTATGAAGCCCCTTTAGTGATGGCCATTGGAGACACTGCTAAAATTGTAGATTTGTCAAATGTCAAGAATATCCATGCATAAAAGAGAAGGATGTCTAACAGATACCTCTCCCTTCAAATGAATTAACTCAAGAGAAACTTCCTTGTTCATTCTTCCTCTTCTGTTGAAAGCATCAGATAGCACAGTAGTAGTAACAAATGAGATTTGGTTGCTAAGAGCCATAGGTAACTGGTTGTAGGAGATCTAACACCTGCTTCTGACTTTGGTGAGCATGAGGCACACACATGGTACACGTATGTGTATGTGCACAGACACACACACACACACACACACACACATATGTAGGCAAGACCCTAATACACATAAAATAAATAAATGCAAAGAAAAAAAAAACAATCCTCACGAACTAGTGCTAGGTTGTGTAGCATTTATCAGGTTGTATCTGGATCACAGAGAGCCATCAGTGAATAGAATGGGGACAGAAGCTACGGGTACCAAGCATGCATCTGCTTTGAGAAATGTTTGGATAGATCCAGGCCTCTCACCTGTGACTGTGGTGCTTTTTTGGTGGTATGACGACAGTTCCCACTCTACAAGATGCTCAGGACAAGAGGGAAGAACAATTCCCTTCAGGTCACTACTGAGCACACCATAACTGCACAAATAATGTCAGCCATCCTGCCACACCCACGTTCCCATCTCCGTGACAACAAACGCCCCATTGTTATTAATTTATTTGGTTTTAGTGATCCATTTCTGTACTTGCTTTTACTTAGTGTTAAGGAGCAAACAAAGGTTGGATTTAGCCCAGAAGTTTAGTATTCATTGGGCAGCTGGCTGCTCAAAGATAACTCACAGAAAACAAAAAGATGTAACCTGCTACATATGTAAAATATAAAATGTAGACAGGACAAGTGACCTGTGATATCCCCTATGCAATTTCACAAATTCCCCAAAGGAGTTTCACAAGGAACTAGCTATTTATAATTAATTAGCCAATCGCTTACCAAATGGGATAGCAGAGAATCTGAGACCAGCATTGTTCAAAGAGCAATTGGCAGGGAAAGATACACTGCTTGTCTCTGGGATTTGGGGCAATATATTAAACACTATGTTTGCTGAAATAGATACTTGTATTCAGAATTAATTGATTAGCGGTCTATTCTTCTCATCTCGGATTGTAAGTTTCCAAATTGTTGAATAGGGTCAAACAATATAAAAGAAAGGATATGTGGGGGGAAGGGACATCTTTCAGAGTCACTCGGTTCTTCCACCTCACTTTATGAGGGAGCCATTTTGGCACACTTATTGATCATGAGACAAGAAGACTAATCTCCTTAAGGTCATTAAATGTACTTAATTAAAGAGCAGTTAGCAAGCTTCTCTTTGCTAAAGTAATGTCGCTGTTAGAAGTGATTTGCACTTTACCAATACAGTAGCTATTAATATGAAGGTCAATTTGTCATTTATATTTTCCCAAACAATTATATTTGGTTGAATGAGTACCAAGATACATCATGCAGCTGCTTGGCGCATGCTTCTGCAACTGTCAGTTTCGAAAGACTTTGTCTAGTTGTTCTGTGTGATTAGTAGAACAACCCTCTCAGACCTCGGGGTGACACACCCTTGATCATGACCTTAATCATCTAAATTTGTAAATACTTTTCTGGTAGGTACTGAAGGGAATATGCTTAATATGAAAAAATATAGCTACATATTTGTGACCAGTCATGTTCCAAATTCCTTTGAAATGAAGAATGAAAGAAGATAAATCTACATTGTGGAATGGTGAGTAATTAAAAAAAAAACCAACCTGAGTTTTCAAGGCTTGTAGCTAGAAGTCAGTGGCTGCTGGGTTTCAGTTCATTACTTCTTAGTATGATCATAGGAAACTGCAGACAACTGAATGTATGGACTGGCTTCCTATGGCTTCTTCCATGTTGTCCTAACGATTCTTGTAGCATCCTATGTAACTCACTCAGGTTCTATCTGCACCATAGCAGATACCAGTGAGGAAGCAGGCATCTAGGCAGATGCTTAGATACCAAGGAGTTCCTAGGGAAACAGAGAAGCTACAGTGTTCCCTTCCATGTCACAGTTGCTCCTGTTGATGGGGTTAACATACCACATCAGGTGGAGCGCTGGGGTTTATAGAACAGCACTGGAAGGACAGATGTCAAACCTCAGTGTGAGCTACTAAGTACTTTTTGGGCCACCTTTCTTCCTTCTGTCTGCCTTCTCAGCTTCGTTCTGATTTCCTCCTCAAAGAATGGATCCTATAAAGTCAGCCATCTCACTTCAGAACATGGAAGAAACCATCGAGTCATACATGGAAAAGAAAACCCAGCCAAACAAACAAGGATTTATTGACAGAGGTTATTTTCAATCTGTGTCTCAAATTACAGTCACAAAGGTTAGACAATGATAAATGGGGAGACAAAAAAAATCATGATATTTAAAGGTTCAGCAACAGAGGAAAATAGATCTGAGCGCCATGTCTTCAAACAATATGGAGGGAGAAACTTGACCCCGTACAACTGCTCATCTGTTTGCAAATAAGACAACTGCTTCTGCTTGGCATCTCCTTCCAGAGCTGGACCAGATGTGGAAAACCTAACATTATGGAAGCTAGCAA
The DNA here is from genome assembly GCA_030674055.1 of Rhabdomys pumilio. NCBI lineage: Eukaryota > Metazoa > Chordata > Mammalia > Rodentia > Muridae > Rhabdomys > Rhabdomys pumilio. The sequence goes on from JANHMN010000009.1 coordinate 71,314,018, forward strand.
GGTTGCTGTAGACTCCAGCAAAGACAACGTACATTGTTCTCTGCAGCTGTGGAATGTCTATGTGTGTGTCTCTTGTCTGGTGATCACAAATTTCTAACTAAAATGAAGACATATATCTTTGTGTTCTAGGTCCTTAGTGATTATCTCTGGCTTATTCATCTTTTATTTGGCTAGCTCTAATAGATATAACATGTATATTAAGATTCTGTACTACACTAGACTTTCTGTTGAGTCTTGTTCTGAGTAAGTAGATGGCTAGACAGCGCTGTTCTCTGTTCAAAGGTTGAACTTTGAGGTTGGGTTGGGTTAAAGTCTGGAAACCCGAGATGGACTGTGAGGACAGCAAACACTAATGTCAGTTGATGCCTGATCACAATGGTTGTCTCTCAGGTCACACTACCACTTGGGGAGAGCTTTTTTCAGATGTGGAGGTTAAGAAAACCACACTAAATGAGAGAACTCCAGAAAGAGGAGTCTCTTGACTACACTCATGCTGCCAGAGAAGATCAGACCAATGAGCACTGAAGAGAAACATGACTCATTTTCCAGCTGTTAGCCCTGACACTGAAAACTGAAGTGTGAATGACGTCCTTTACAAGTGAGACTGACCCTTTGTGTCTAGGTAACTGATGGGAAAGTGTGATGGTAACATCCACACTGGGTGGTGCAGATGATAGCCTAGGTTTTCTCTTCTCTGGTAGAAAAGATTTTATTCCATAGGCAAAATTAACCAAACTCCAGACAGCAGCATTTGAGCCTCTGCAGAGTAAGTACCAGTGTGGTGCTAAGGTGTGGTGTGTGCAGAACACTTACCCTTTTGTTAAAGACTTTATTGATCTGAGGATTCATGTATCTGCAGCTGCAGAATCCATAGTGTGATTAACCATGTCCTCTGGTTGCTCTTTGATGTCTTTTCTGGACATTTTTCCTCTCTACCTCTTGCATGTTCAACTTTGCCAATGTCATACCCAGGGCATCTCTTTAGTATTCCTCCTGTGACTATTATGGTTGAATTAAAGATATTCTCATTTAGATATTTTCAAGCTGCTTACCAGTTAGCAGTAGTCATAATGTCCTATTTATCTAATACAGTTGCTTCTGTTGTTTTGATAATCAGATAAGGGTCATTAAGCCTTTTTTTGAGATTAAATAGCACAAAACCATTTTTTCCTGTTTATGTGCCCCATTAATATTGGAGCTTATGATCCCAGCGGCTTAATGCTTCCATTTTTAAATATCATTTATGTTAATATGAAAAGGCTCTATTATCTAATTGTGAGGATTATTGCCATTACCTTCTAGAATAATCTCTGTAAATATTGGCCTCCATATTTCCTTGAGCTGACAGAGGTATCTTGGGCACTTGGAGGGGGATGCAAAGCATTGATTATTAGTGTTATTGCCTCACTGTGTTTACAGTCCTGTGGTCTGTTTTTACAGACATGACAGGTACCCAGTAGCTCATTCTAAGCTTCTTCATGTACTATTATCTGGAGCCTCCATAACATAGGAGACTCAGGGAAACACTGTCACTTTAAATCCTCTTGAAATAAGACTGATAGAAAGAAGCGGGTTGAGAGATAAAGGAAATCAAGCCTCCCAGTCTTTAAACAGATTTGCCTTTGATTTATAATCAAAATTCTCAGAAACAGAAACAATAATCAAGTGGCATATAGTGCTAAGAATTATGTACATCATGGTAGTGAAAAGTCCCTTATGACTTTACATCTTAAAATATCTGGAAAGATTCCATTTCAAACATTGTCTTTCATTATTGATGTAAACACCAATGCATCCCATATCATAACCAAGGAATGGCTATGTTTGGTCTTCCACTCACCACAAGTAGGGTTGCGCCATGAACACTGTAACCCTCTAGCACCTCCAATATGGATGTAGCCTCTTCTGGGCAGCACTACTGATTTGCAGGAGTCAATTCCCCAGGTCAGTCTGTTCCTTTAGGAACCAGGGTACCTACCACTTCTTCCTACTCATGGTCCTTGCTCAGTCTAATCCATGACACAGACCTCTTGATATTAAGGCTCGTCAGATAATGTGGTATTAACATCTTTCTACCTGGAGAACCATTTATGTAAAAGACAGCTGGGGGGTACAGAAACTTTGACAAGAGCTTGGAAATCGTGTTAAGTATCTCTGCAAATTTCAGTGTGGTTCTTAACTATGTGACTGAGGCCACCTGATCCTTGGTTCTGTTAGAAAGATTAAAATAGATCAATATACATTGTGTTTTTGTGTTTATTGTTGTTTAGAGACAGGGTCTTATTATGTAGAACAGATTGACTTCAAACTCACTACCCTCTTAACTCAGACACGCTCTCACTCGCACTATGGACCTGTGTCATTACGCCTAGGTCATAGATATGCTTCTGAAATGCTAAAATGCCATATGAATTTTAGAGGACACCCAAACCAATGGAAATAGGTATGTCTGTAAAGCTTTCAGTAGCATAGGCTATCTGTTGGCTCTGCCCAAGTGCTCTATATTACACCTCACACACCTGTTTCCACACAGGACACTGGAAATATCCCTCGTCTACAGATGGGTAAGCTGAGACATTAAGGAACTCATGGACGAGTTATATTGCTAATAACTGGGTGAGCTGGGAGATGACTTCAGAGACTCTGATAATAAATAATAAATTATATGCCAAGGGAACAACAAACAATAATGAGAAAGATGATTTCCGATTTAAAATCCACATCTCCTTCATGGATAGGGAAGTTTGACTTTTATTCAGTTACCTTTGTTCTCTTAATCACTGACCCAGCTCCTGAGCAAATTCTCCTTTATAAAGTTATAGAATGACGTGGCGTGTAGAAATGTAAAATCCATATTCTAATATAGTAGGTCAGCAATCTCATTTCCTCTCCCTAGTCACTGTGTTGTTACCAACAGCTAAATTTAAATAGTAATGTAATATTTTTATTCGCTATGAAATATTAATGGCCATCTTAAACTCTATTTTCAAGGAAATTATTGGTCACATCTGTGTCTACAGTAGACTCTGTTACTGCCCTTCTCTTGGCTGTCTTTGATTTAGACAAAATGCATTAAGCTTGTATTTATCTCTCCTCAGGTATTCATGACACTTTAAAGATTGTTTAGTTACACTTGCACTTCTTAGCCCCGAGCATGCGCTCTACCAAATGGAATTATAGGGCACGCTAACAGATGCTGTGTTCCTTGTCATCTGCTTAAACTCTGTCCATCATACCACAAGCTCTTTAGTGCATCCTAGTCCCTATTTCTTCTCACAGTGGAAAGTGTCTTAGTTATGATATTCCTCAGTCCTTTCAGATTTGAATACAAATGTCGTCTTTATCATCCCCCCCCCAAAGGGCATTGCTTTGTGGGCCTCATGTGGCATTCATTACACTGTCCAGCTACCTAATGACAAGGAAATAAAGTTCTGTATAGTGTTTGCCTCTCTCTTGAACGTTGTGCCTTCCTCCTTCTGAACTCAAAATCCCGAGACTGTATTATTAAACAGATTTCAGAACTTACCCAGTTCCTTTGAGGACATAGGAAGACTGTGGTTAGTATCATGAGTCTGTTGGACTTTTGGAGATTTTGGAGGGGTCTTACTGTGGAATGTAGGGGTCTGCTGGCTGCTATCTTATATATTGTTCTGCCTTCTGTTGTCCCTGTCACACCATAGTAAACGAGCTTCTTTGGGCTCCAGCCAAGGCCATGGGCTGTTATGTTTCTGCTCATCCCACTTCTTGGGAGGCTCTGATCTCCATCAACACTGGTCTCTTCACCAAGCAGGAGACATGTGATGTGTTTTTTCTGGCTCAGCATTTAGATATGGGAAGAGAATAATACAAATTAGGTGCTTCTGAAATGGAAGGGCTGAGGTAGACAGATAGGATGGAACTGGGCAACTCAGTGTGTGCATGTGTGTTTGCGTGAGTGCGTGTGCATGTGCATCTGCGTGTGTCTGTGTGTGTATGTGTGTGGGGGGATTCTTGACATTTTCTCACCAGATTTACTTAACTTTACATTTTCCTTTACTTTGCCTCTTAACAGTGAATGACTGAGGTGGAACACAATTTCTGTTGTAGAAGCAGGCGTGGCCAGAAATCTCCTTCACTCTTCAGCAGGAGTTCCACAGCAGCCATGTTGTCTGACTGCCGAGTGCCCAAGATCTACCCTGCGACTCCTCAGCCTTCCGTTTGGGGTTACAATCTGCCTTTCCATTTAGATCTTGGCTCAGTTATTTACTTGTTAGCGATTTCATGTTTAATCCCCAAACTTTCTGAATTATTAACATTTTAATCAGTAAGAATATATAATTTAGGCCTCAGACAGCTAAAGCCTGGAGCCCTTGTTTGTTCTGGTTTTGTTTGTCTTTCATGTGTTTCCCACTGTGCACAGATGAAACTTCATGCCCTCTTTATCCTACGAGATGGAGACAGAAGTGAACGGAGTCACTGTATCTATGTCTGAGAAGCCTGTGGCCTGCTGATGAAGTGGTCCCTTATGTATCAGCATCATGAGATGTTGAATATTATGAAGCTGAGGATGGCTTGGCCATGGCTGACTACATCTACAGTGTGGAACGAAAATAGAGGAGGGTCCGCCATGTGTGCTTTAGACACAATTAAGACTGTAATTCCATCACCACTTTCTGTGACTCAAGAGTCAGGGTGGGATGGAAGGATGGAGTCTGCATTGCTTATACGTGTTGCATTTCACCAAGTGGAAATCTGACGGTGCTCAGGACATTAAAGAAATAATCTCAACCAGGGGAAATCATAGTGTGAAGACACAGTTTCTCACACAAAAGGTGATATAAAAATGTAGAATAAATATTCTATTTTGTTTCAGCGTTGAGCACAATAGCTATCATACATAACATTGATATCTTTTTTTTTCCAAATGAAAATTTCTAGAAAGATACTCTAGAATCTTCAAAATCAGTCCCAACTATGACTATTGGAATTAAACACTGAATGTAAGCCAGAATGGATACACAATTCACTGACAACCAACTAGAAGCTTTTATTTAAGAAAGTGCATGAATTCAGACAGAAATATTTAAGAGACAGATCTTTGTATGATATACTTCAGTGTAGCATACGAGACACTTTTCAAATTAGTTGTCAGAAACACAATTAGCTTTGATGAAGGAAATCTGGAGTAAGAATCCTTCCTTGGGAGTCCTGCTACCCAATTCTGTTTTCTTATGACTTTTTTTTTTTGCCTTCAGGACTTTGTGTTCAACAAAGATTTCCTTTCTTCAGACCTGTGTCTGTAATACAATGTACATCCCTATCTCAAAGAACAGTGCTTGCCCTGCGTCTAGGCAGATGAATATGCAATTTGCAGGTTACTGATTAAAATGAAAGTCTGAGTGTGTACATGAATGTCTGCTCACATTTTTTAAAAGGAAACCTCAAAGACTGACAGAATATCTTCCCCTCGTCTATACAACTCAACAGCTTGAGTTCTTGTCTAACCAGCAAGCCTCGTGCTGTATCCCTTGAAGAGAGAAAGAACCTGTGTGTGAGCCACAGCCAGGAAGTCTTTGGCTGAGTGACTGTGCTTGTAGCAAATGCCCCATGAGAGCCCCATCCTGCTCCTCCATTCCTCTGCTTCAGAATCCTTGGCCATTGATATTTGAGCAACAGATACTCATGGGATTTCCCTTGGTATTGAAGAGAAACCCAGTTTTAGATCATAATAGACCAGCTAGTGGTAAAGAACACAATGTTATCAGTCAGCTTTTACCCTGGCACCTTGGAAAGGGGCTGGGTGTGGAGAGCAGAGAGGAAAGGGATAGGGGAAGAGGCTATTCTCTATGGATTCCCAAGTTATCCTGGGAGACCACAGAGACATGTCTGCTAAATGCTGTGTATGGGGGCCACTGTTGAAATCCAATGTTCTCTCAAGCCGTGACAGGTGAGGATACGTGCTGATGTAGCTGGGTTGGACGAGGCCATTTTTCAAACGTATCTTAAAATGTAATGAGAGAGGCGAGGTGATTACAACGTGTTTAACTGATTGGAATAAATCCTACAGGCATTCCTGTTTTCCAAGAACGTGTCAAAGCTGCACACAGGGGAAAGCATTTGCCTTCTCAGTCTGAAACCAGTCTACTCCACAGCTACCTGTGTAGGTCAGCCATTTAATCACCCAGTCTGAGTTACAACCTTAGTAACAATAGTTAGGATGGGAAAAGGCAAAAGGTCTTCCCGCTCTTCCTTAAGGAGTGATTTAATTTTATGAGTGGTTTGCCTGCATGTGTGACTATGCACCACATGTGTGCCTAGTGTCCATGGAGACCTGAGAAGGGTATCGAGTCCCCTAGAAGTGGAATCACCTACGGTTATGAGCTGCCATGTGAGTACTGGGAACTGAACCTATGTCCTCTGCAGAAACAACTGCTCTTCACAGCTGAGACAACACTTCAGCCCCAACTTCACTTTCATTCTTTCTTTTTTTTCTGTATGTTTGTACATATGTGTGAATGATGTCTGGGTGGAGGGTGTTCATGTGTGCACGTGAGCCTCCCACAGCTCAGGGGACAATGGTGGGCATTAATCCTCACCCTTCACCTTGGTTGAGACAGTATCTGTCGCTGTCTCCTGCTGAGTTCCCTGGGATAGCTGGACCAAAAGCTTCCAGGGATCCCCTTCTCTCCTCTTCCCTTCTGCCTGTGGGAACTCTGGGGTTACAGATGCGCTTAGCACATTTGGCTTTACATGAGTTCTCAAGATCCGAAGTCCATTCTCGTCCTTTATGCAGCAAATTTACCACTCTCTGAGCCTTCCCAGCCATGTCTTCTTCCCTTAAACAGAAGCCATAAAAATAGAGTTCACTTAGAATTCACTTGTCTCATCTCTGCCCTCATAACAGGTGATTCGTTTGAGCAAACTTTTTTTTTATTTGTGTAAGAAGTGGAAACAAATTCAACCTTGTGTGAAGCTACTGTATGAAGAACTAGACAGTATAGCGAGGATGACTAAGTAGAAAACGACACCTGACCATCCAGTACTCAGCTGTTCACCAAGCTGTCGATTCTGAAGGAGGCCTTAGTAATTGAGGATACCTCTCAGTGGAACAGAACCTATCAGTAGCCCTCACCTCTTTGGAAAGCCCAGGAATGTGCGCAGAGATGACAAAGATCTCAATTGGAATGTAAAATTCAAATAAAAAATAGGGAAAGTCATTCTGAATCGAAAGTCTGAGTTGCACAGAGAGTGAAAAAATGGATTGTGTGGACAAGTTTTATGTCAGCTTGACACAGCTAATGTCACTTGAGAGGATGAAACCTCAATTAAGAAAATGCCTCCATAAGACTGGCCTTAGGCAGACTTGTAGGGCATTTTTTTAATTACTGATTGATGGGGAAGGGTTTAATCCATTATGACATTCTTGGGCCAATGGCTCTGGGTTCAATAAGAAAGCTGATTGACAAACAATCTGGAGAGATAGAGCCCAAATTAGAGATCTCTACTGAGTCCCTCCACTTGGAGCTTGGGGATCTCACTTGAAAGAAGTGGGGGGGGGGGAAAGAACTGTGGGAGACAGAGGAGTCAAGAACACCAGGAGAATACAGACTATGGAATCAGCTAAGTAGGGCTCATAGGGGCTCACAGAGACTGAAGCAGCAGTCACGGAGCGTGCATGTGTCTGTGCTAGATTCTCTGTAGTTATGCTGCGGCTGCTAGCTTGGTGTTTTGGGGGGAATTCCTGGGGAGGGAATGGTAGTGTTTCATCTTCTTCTCCTGGAGACAAGGTCCTCTGTATCACAGATTGGCACTTACCTCTCTATGTGGCTGAGGATGACCTTGAACCTCTCATCCCTTTGCCTCTACTTCCCCAGTAAATATGCCACACCATCTCTTTTGTGGAGCTGGGTGTGAGTCAGGGCATCCAGACCACACATCATCCTGGCACTGGCTATTGCTTAGCTTCTCACTGAAACACTTTGAGAAGTTACATGCATGGATGCTATGACGTGAAAATTCTTATTTGAGCCAGTTGGCTGTTTTCACCCGTCATGGTGCCAGAGCATCTCCACTGGTTGCTGACTTAAGGGGACTGTGTCCCTTACACTTGGTTTAATGAACTTTTACAGTGCAATGGTGCTTCTTGATAGTTTGTAAAATATACATTGTTTATTATTTTGCATCAAGGTCCTCTTTATTGGTATTTAGAAGTAACAGGCAAATACTTTGTATCTAGTCCTAACATTAGGGAGAGTAGTATAGGAATTTTGTTGAAGACAGGCACAGACTCTGATGAACATTGAACATACTTGGCTTAGAACACAAGGCTACTTTCCACAATGGAGGAGGAAGAGACATGTGTTTGGGTCAATCCCTCAGACTTTAGACTATCTCAGATTTCTTTCTTGACAACTATTGCTCCTTGGGGGTGTGAGTCAAGCTTAGTCTCCAGTGGGCATCTAGCCAGGTCCTCACATGCAGCACAGTTGAACATGAGCTGTCAGGCTGCGGGTTACGCTTCTGTACCTCTCCACTTACCCAACAGAGCTCTGAGGGGAAATCGCCCTGCTTCCCGGCATTGAACCATTAGTCACCAGCTAAGCCAGCCTCAGCCATGTGTCTTTCGGGACCCAAGAGCCACCATTTCCCCTTTCAGAAACCCAGCAAAAGTGTGGTACAAAGGGGAAGCTAATTAATTTTACAAATAATAACAAATCCCACTAAGGTAAATGAGATCATGGAAACTGATTAAGAAGTACATCGTGACTTTTCTGTCTTACCACATAAATTGTTTTCTTGTTTTGTAAATTAGGATGTTAATGTATATAAATCCAGTTACTGCTTACACCATGAATTTATTATCTATCCTTCCTTGAGACAAATGATAGCTATTTAGATTCTATTAGAAGGATTAGTTACATTTTGAGCTTGTTTATGTGATGAAGGCTTGAATACCCAAGTTCCTCCAATGTGCCCACTCTCTCTACCATAATTCATTAGTTACTTGCTGTGAGTGATTGAAAGGACAATTTTTACTTTCATCTTGAAAATTAGAGTACATATTATTCTATCCACAGTCTTACAGTTAAATACTGAAATATTGATTATCGCCTGCTTAGGGGATAAAGTTGTAATTCAGGCTTCATTTACCAGGAGACACTGAGAAGTATAATTTACTTAACCCCGCATTAGCTTTCACTCAAATGACGCAAATTCATTTTTTTAGAGGAAACTCTGTGAGTTATTTGCTTTAAAAAAATTAAATAAGTTTCTTGACTGGTAAGCAGAAAAAACATGTACAGAAAGAGAAATCTTCAGTCTTTCACAAATTGGCCAGTATGTTTCCATGTTCTAGAAAACCAAGAGGGACTATGACTCCACGTGTTCTTACACTAAGCAGTCGTAATGACTTCTCTTTGCCCTAGGAACTGAGAGAGAGATTTAATGCATAGTAGTGACCAATACACAGCTCTTGGGCTTTAGAGTTCTTCTTACACAGTCCACTCTGCAGACAACACCACATAGCAGTCGTATAAAGATATTTATACCAGATGGTTTTCTTAATCAATATATTGCTTTCCTTGTATGCAGTGCACTTCATGAACTTGGAATAACACAGACATACCCTTCCAACAGTAAGTAAATAACAGAGACCGGTGAGGGTAACGGGAAACACAGGAAGGCATTGAAGTACTAATAACTCAGACCTGGGAAAATGGTCTGGGAGACAGCCAATTCACTAGGGTGCTCGCTATAAAAGCATGAGGACCTGATTTCTATGCTCTGGGATCCACATTAAAAGCTGGATATGGTGGTATATGCCGATTTCTGGTTCCTAGGAAATGTACAGCAGGAAGATCCATAGTGTTACCTACCCAGTCAGTCTGGCTAAGTCAGCAAGACCAGGTTCAGTGAGAAATCCTGTCTCAAAGAATAAAGTGGAGGGAAACTGAGCAGACAGTCAACATTGATCTCTGCTCCCTACACATATAGGTGCCTGATGTTGGGGGCATTTCTAAAGTTCCATGTAAGCAGAGATGAAATATTCCAGCTGCTACATGTGAGAAGAGGCATCCGTCTGGAGAAACAATGGCACATACATGCTAGTAAACTAAATAACTTTTCACTTTAGATGGCAAGTTTCTTAATCACCTAGAAGATGTTGCTACGTGACCATCTGAGCTACAGTACATGGCCTGCATCTTTTGTTCCTCTCTATATCTTTAGTGAGTCTAGATTTACACAGCATTCAGTACTGAGATTGGCTCATGTATCTTATGTTAAAACCACAACGTTGAGAAAATATTTACACGTAGGCAGAAAGTTAGTTTCTACTTGTCATATAGCTTTCAACACGGGGCCAAGGATAAATGTGTAATTTGGGAGCTGTGTTTGCAGGCTGACAGTCAGGAAAACGGTAATTTTTTTTTATGAGTTGTGTAAATGCTTTGTGGTATTACTGAAATATTTTGATTGCTTTTATGAATGTATTTAATGAATTCCATTTAAAATGTTATGTTATTTACCTTATGTGAAGCGATGACTCTCTCTACACAGTGTGCAAACCCAAGGGAATATTGCTCTTTTGCCTGAGGTGTAAGTTGAACCAAAAAGCCCTGGATCCAACTGTTAGTCGCTCTGTTGCATCTATGTGAGCTGTGTGTTGTGCCCACGGGAGACCTGGGCTGGGGACTGCCTGTCCAGGAGTCTCTGGTCTGGAATCCAAGCTTAATTGAATAACAGCAGGGGCTTCGGTTGGAATAGATGAACCAGACAGTCAAGATGGTTACAAGGTCAAGAAACAGCCTGGCAGGAAGTGGGGCTTAAGATTACTCTCGAAAGAGTTACTGAGTTGCTGAGCAGAGATTCGTTTTTAATGTGAAATGAGAAAAAAGAAAGGCACAGGAACAGTTGACTCTAGAACTTTCCCAGTCAGTGTAGTTCATAGGAAAAGCTCTTAAAAAAAAAAACTTTAAAAACCGTTTTATTAGCATCTATTAATTACACATAATAATGAGTTTCTCTACAACACCCTCCTAAATATACACAATCTGTTTTGATCATATCTACACTGCCTGTAACCCTCTCTGTCCCCCTCCTAGTCACCATGCGCCTGTCTTTATTTCCAGTCAGTCCACTTAATTTTGAGTGTGTGTGTGTGTGTGTGTGTGTGTGTGTGTGCTCGAGCACATGTCTCCCAGTGAATTTCACTAGGGTTGTTTACAGGATCACGAATGAGAGTTTGTTTACAGGAGCATGTGTGCCTTACGCCACTGAAGTATATTTCTCACTGTTGTCAATCAACCTTTGACTGTCTAAATCCCCAGAGAGCTGTAGACGCCATAAGCTCCTCCCCATTACGTGACAGGGCACTGACAGGCCCAATGTGTAACAGTCATGTCATGCCTGGAAGTCGACATTCCACACTCCTACCCTCGCTTCCCCGTCTTCCTTCCCCATCATTCTTTTTGTCCTTCTCTGATGTTCCCTGAGCTTTGAAGGACGTGTTACAGACATCTAAGTTCCAGCAGAACAACCAAGTCATTCATTCCTTATATTTCATCAAATGTATGAAGGAGTTTTTAACTCTGTGTCTTTGTTCTGTGACATTATATCTTCTTCATCACGTTATATCTGTATAGATAATTCTGTTGAGGATCCACTATGGAATACATACTACGTGTTACTAAAATGAGTAAATAAATAGTACGACACATGTGAGCAGGCATTGGCTCACATGTCCTCTCAGCATCTCTAGGAAGGAGGGGCTGCTTGAGTTCTGGTTTTACCCATGAAGAAACAAAGGCTTGTTCAAAGTATGCAGGTATTTACCATATGACATAACGTCTGAATTCAGACACTTGAATTAATATTAATACACAGTAAAATTCCTTCCCTGTGAATGTTCAATAAGTTTTCATAAGAATACACAATCTTGTCACCATCACAACCATTGGGATATAAATGAGATTACATTTCCCATACCCAAATTCTCTTCCTACATCTTTGGCTATGTCTCTCTACCTGGACAGTGACTCTCTCTCTACCCAGTCTCTGATGACTGATTATTTCTGTCTCCATAATTTTGATTTTCTGTTCTGTTATGATAGTGACATCACATAGTCTCAGTCTGTTGTCTCTGAGTTCACTTAAAGTGTTGTCAAGGACCATTCCATACCTTCCTGTTGCTAACTGGTATTTCATTCGATGAAGGTGCCATGATGTATGTATCAGCACATCTTTTGATGGACATTTAATTGTTTTCAGTTCCTGGCTACTACGAATAAAGCCACAATTAACGTTTGTGTAGGCATCTGTGTGGTGTGTTCTTCGTGTACATTAAAATTGTTAATTATTAATTGTATGTAGATATTCTGTCAGGAAGCATGTCTGTGCACCATGTGTGTGCCTGGTGCCTGCTGAGGACAGAAGAGCATGCCAGATCCCCTGGGCCTATAAAGATAAATGACTTTGAGTCACCATGTTGGGAACCAAATTGAGTCTGCTGGAAATCTGGAAGTAAAGTGAACTAGATGTTTTCTAAAGAAGGAACAGGAAACAGGACTCCATGGGACAGGTGTAGATAGTTTGAAGAAAACTGAGCTAACATTGGCTTGTAGATTTGGCCATTGGGAGCCCATTGGTAATTTTAAGGCAGGTTTATCCAATGTAGTGTAAATCTCATAAGAACAGGAGGAAGCAGGCGGTGAACCCACTAAGACAACTACTACAGGCTCCACTTTTACAGAGCTTAAGCAGCAATAGACTTAGGTGGAAATAAGAGATGAAGGGATGATTTAAGGGAATTCAAGGTGTAAAATCAAGGAACAAAGAAATTTGGATCCATTGGTGCCAAGGGAAAAGAAACCCAGTTTTCTCCCTGTAAGCTAGAAGGTTAGAGACTGTGAGAGGGTGCTCTCCCTTTACCACCCTGCTCTCCCTGTGAGAAATAAAGTTCAGCCCTATCTCAGAGAGAAAGGACTTGGGGTTCTCAAAGAACTTAAGGGAGTGGTGGTGTATTTACTTGGAGAATTTGAGAAGAGGTTCATTGAGTACCCCTATAAACACCACGGTTTTAAGGATCCTGTTGTAAAGCTATAGTCAGAAATTGGTAGGTGCATTGGTCTCTATGGTCCACACAGCTAGCGATTTTCCCTACAACACTTAGAAGTTCAGACATGAAAAAAAGAAAGTTGTGCTTGGGTAGAAACTGGCACCAAAAGGCCAAAGAAGGTGAGCAAGGGAAAATTATATTTTGAGTGCTGTTAATGGGAGTTTTGGAGTTAGTGTGGTATGCCAGGGAGTCAGGGCAGGGATGGTACAGGAGGAGGAATCCTGGTTCACAGATTCTTTAAGTTCCTGATGTGTGTTTAATAAAAGCTGGGGATCAAGGAGAAGGGGGAGGGGAAGGAGGACAGGGAAAGAGTGTAGGGTGCATGGTCAGTCTTAGCTTAACACTCACAGAGGCATGTAGACTGAGACTGGAAGCAGAAAGTCAACAGAATTCCCACACTGTACCTAACATGCACCGAGTACTGGGAGCCTGAGGTGGTTTAAATAGGAGTGACTCCTATAGACTCATGTATTTGAATGTCTGGCCCATGGGGAATGGCACTATTAGGGGGTGTGGCCTTGTTGGAGTGGGTGTGACCTTTTTGGAGGAAGTGTGCCGCTGTAGAGGTGGGGTTTAAAGTTTCCTATGTTCAAGCTCTGCCCAGTGTGAAACACAATCCTCTTTTTCTGCCTGGGGATCAAGATGTAGAACTCTCAGCTCCTTCTCCAGCACCTTGTCTGCCTACATGCTGCCATGCTTCCTGCCAGAATGAAAACAGACTAATCTTCTGAAACTATAAGCCAGCCCCAAAGAAATGTTTTCCTTATAAGGGTGGCTTTGTCACAGTGTCACTTCCCTGCAATGAAATCCTAAGACAGAGCTGATCCTAAGACAGAGTCTGACCTCTGACGCCTATGATGTTCCAGGGATACCAGATATCCTGAGCCTAATGACTCCTGAAACCAGCGGTCTCTAGAGAGACAACTGAACACTAAAATGTTACCTCTCACAGTGAGACACCCATCTGCCTATCCAGACAATAGACCCCAGACAAACGGCCTATGAGATAATTCCTCAACTACTGTAAACGGCTTCTATGCTTCTCAGGGACACTTCCTACTCTTTGCTGTACATGCCTGTCTTAGATTAGATTGCCAGCTAGTCTCTTACTGTGTATTGGAGTCACTTGTCTGTCTCTTCATGCCCTTGGTAAATATGTTTTCCTAGATCAGATCCCCACCGTTCCAAACTGTTCCATATGAAACTATTAGTGTCTTTTCATAGAGAAGGAAGTAGGTTCCTGAATTTTGCATAATAATCAATTATGAAACAGGATTGTATCAGAGCCATCTACCTGGATTCTTCAAACATCTCAGTAATAATTTCAGGCAGGAGTGATTTTTTTTAAGTGTCACAATCTATGATATAGCTCAGGTTTGAGGTTTTCAGAAGAGTTTCTTAGGTTGAAACCCCAAATCTAGCATTCTTTACCTACACTGTTGAGTACAGTACTTTGGTTAGGCTAAACCCTTTTACCAACAAAAAATGAGTAACCATTTTATCCCAGAAGATTTATCTTCAGGATAATACATAATGCATGGGCATAGCACACGTCTGGTGTTTACAGTTGCACAGGAGACATGAGTTCTCTCCCCTAGCCCCTCTACTTATTCTGGTACTAATAGAAAGATGTGAGGGGCCTTCAGGTATAGCCTCAGGAGATGTCAGGCACCATCAGTAGCAATTAATGAAGAGAAGCAAAAAAAATTGTTATTTTCTGCCCCTCAAACTGTGTTTCCAGTTCCCAATTTTGTTTGTGGAGTTTACTAGTGAAGAGGCCATGAGTTGTGAACATTAAAGCTGAGATGGATGTTTCATCATTTCCTTGGCATTTGGCTCAAGTATATTGTTGGAATATATATATATATATATATATATATATATATATATATATATATACTGTTTATATATATATACTGTTTGGAATGTTTTGGTGCAGGATTTTGGAGAGTGGGGCCATTGCTGTTGCATTGTGGGGTGGGGAAGGCATCTGTGAAATTCTGACTCCACCCTACTTGAGCTCCCCTCCCACCCCCAGGCAGCTCACCTCCTGCGTAATTCAAAGAACAAGGCACATTGCATTCTTCTGGGTTGGATAAAGTGACCTTATAAAGATCGAGTGCAGGACAACCCCCCTCCCCTCTTCGGATCACCATCAGGATCCCACTTTTCTAATCCTCAAGAGGACCCCCATTCTGTCTTCTGATCACCAGACTATGTTTCTTTCCCATCTTTTCTTCCCAACACTGTCTGAGTTGACAAAAACACAGGGTGAATATTTTGAGGATTGGTAAGGAGGACCCCTCCCCTTTATATAAGTATTTTATATATAGTCCCCCTTATATAAGTATTTTTATACTAGTTAGGGCATCTCCTCATTCTCTAAAGCATTGTAAGTTTCTTAAAATGAAATCATAGAATAAACCTTGACATTATCTTTTAAAAATTTGGAAACATTCTGTGAGCCCAGGTAACTGATAGTGTGGAATGTAGCCAAATTGAAAATCTGGCTGCAGACATCTATCTTATTCCTCAGGAGAGACTATCTAAGCTCTTCGTCCTGCTTATAAAATCTGTACGTTGTACCTGACAGAACTAATGCGTTGTGTCAAGTCAGTGGATACTATTGTGTTTAGTCAATGTGAAATGGAATCTAAACCACAATTCTGTTAACCTGTGTGAGGAGGAAGCCTCAAGGAACTAAGGCCAGGAAAGCAGAGATGTACAAGACCCGATCAGAACTGGAAGTTCATCGTTAGGAGCTGTAGTCAGGTTGTCATAAGATTATAGATAAAACAACAGCACAAGTCTGAAAGAATTTCTTTAGCAATGGCAGAAATTAAAACTCTAAACATTCTAGGAAATCAGGCACGAAGACCTAAACAACATAAAGAAAGTGTTATCAATACACTCCTTTAAGGTAGAGCCCAGGCAGATATTATTCTAATAACTTCTGACGATAGTAGAGCTGTGTTAATTGACTTTAAATTTGCTATTTGAAAGGAAAGACAGTGAGCTCATTCTATGACCTGTCCCCTTATCCCTCAAGTAATCTTAGTCAAAAGATTCAACCAAACTCTATATAACACCTGGGAGAAAAAGGAATCTTTAGGATTGGTATTTTAAGTTAGTATACAAGGGGACATGTTTCAGCACAGCATCATCTTCCATGTGCATATCTGGGCTTTGGTCTCACTCAATCTGTTCCCTGACTGTCTGACTCTTAAAAATAGAAATGTGGGGACCAGAAGCTAAGTCAAAACTTAGAGCTAGTGAACCTAATTTTGAAGAAGTAAATTGTTGTTATAAGATCAAAGTGACCTTCAGGCCAACTAAGATGGAAGATCCCCTGGGGATGATGAGGTAGACAGACAAGCATGGACTGATGTCCACCAGCTGTGCCTTTTGGTCCAAGCACAGACTTCCTTTCTTTTCCTTGAGTCAAAAGGGGAGCTGAAGGGAGAGGCTAGGGGATGATGTGCTGCTTTGAGGGACTCTAATTCTGAGGAAAATATTTTTAAGCATTTATGAAAATCAGCTTGTATATTTTGTCTATTTTTTGATGCTCACTGATAAGTGGATATTAGCCACAAATTACAGGATAAGAACTCTCTAATCCACAGACTCAAAGAAACCAAACAACAAGGAAGGCCCCCTGGATGCTTAAATCTTTCTCAGAAGGGGAAATAAAATAGATATCGGAACTAGATGGATGGAGAGAACTGGGTGAAAGATGTAGGGAGAGCTAGGGAGAGAGAATGGAAATCAGTGGGAGTGGGGTCAGGGATGCATCTCTGGATATGCCAGAGACCTGGGATGGGAGGAGACTCAGGGAGTCCATAGGGTGACTCTAGCTGAAACTCACAACTGTGGGGGATATAGATCCTAAAGTGGCCACTTCCTGTACCTAGGCAGGACTCCCAGTGAAGAGATAATGACAACAAACCACTCACAAAACCTTCAAGCCAAAATATGTCTTGCTTGCAAGATGTCCAAGAACAAAGGAGGAGCAGAGACTGAGGGAATGGCCAACTAGGGACTGCCCAAATTGAGCATCCCCTGGGCAAGAACTGAATCATGACAATATTAGTGATACTATGTTATGCTTGTAGAAAAGAGCCTAGCATAAATGTCCACTGAGAGGCTCCACCCAGCAGCCAGTGGGAAAAAACACAGAAGAACCACAGCCAAACATTAGATGGAGCACACACGTACTCTAAATACAAAAATGTAATTTAAAGTTTTTAAGTGATGGGGGCTAGAGAGACTGCTCAGTGGTTTAGTGCATATGTCATTCTTCTACAAGACCCAGGTTTGAGTCCCAGCTCCCGCACAGTGGCTCACAATTATCTGTAACTCCAGTTCCAGGAATTTAATGTTCTCTTTTCTGGCCTCCATAGGCACCAGCCACACATGGGGTACATAGACATGCATGCAAACAAATCATTCATAAGCATAAAATAATAAATATAGTTTAAATTTTAAATTATGGGGGATGGGACTGGAGAAATGGCTCAGCAGTTAAGGGAATTTGTTTCTTTTGTGGAGCACTCAGGTTTAGTATCCAGAACCCACGGGGCAGCTCACAACTGTCTGTAATGTTAGTTTCTACCTTCTTCATGCCCTGCAAACACCAATTACATACAGGATGTACATACATATATGCAGGCAAAATACCCATACACATAAAATAATCTTTTAAAAAATTTTGAATGAATATATATGTATATATATATATGTATATATATGTATATATGTATATGTGTATATATGTATATGTGTATATGTGTAGATGTGTAGATGTATACATGTATACATCTATATGTGTATAGATGTATACATGTATACATACATAATATATATATATGTATACATACATACATATGATATAGAGATAGAGATAGAGATAGAGATAGAGATAGAGATAGAGATAGAGATAGAGATAGAGATAGAGATAGAGATAGAGATAATATTGGTGAGAAGGTAAGTTTGAACCCAAGAAAGTTGCTTCTGACAGCAAACATTGCTGTTGATATGAACAGCAGTATTCTGGCTTTCCAGTAAGCACAATATCCAGGTGACCCCATACTATGGCCTTTCTGTCTAAATTCAAAGGAAATGGAGACAAAAACCTGAACAGACCTTTGTACATCTGTGCTTCTGGTAATATTAGTCCCAGCAGCCAAGAGATAGAAGTGGGCCAAGTGTTCTTTAACAGATGAGTGGGTCTGGAAGTTGTGGCATGTTTATATGTAGTCATACTTTTTAGAATTGAAAAGGAGCTCTGACATATATTCCATACCACATGTAAACCCAGAAGTGAGTTTCACTCAACTGTGCCAAGTGATACATGTTGTACCACCCCACTTCTGTAAGTGTAAGCCAAGATAACCAAACCCAGAGACAAAAAGCCGTATGGTTGTGGTAGTTCACTGTGATTGCCAACATGATTGGACTAAGACGTTCTTAAGAGATCAGGAACGCACACCTCTGAGTGCATCTTGAGGGTCCTATACAGTGGGATTATCTAGGAGGGGAAATCCTGAATGTGGACAGCGCTGTCCCATGGAATGGAGGTCTGAAGGAAACTGAATGGAGAAAAGAGAAAGCAGGCAGCCCAGACTGCCTCTATCTCAGCTCCCTGACTGCAGTTGGGTAAAGGGCTCTCCTCCACTGTGCTCTCCTTGTCTCAATGGATCAGAATCTCTCAAAATCTCAACCAAAGTTAACACCTCCCCAAGTTCTGTTTTCCCTGTTTTGTTTTTTGTTTTGTTTTGTGTTTTGTTTTGTTTTGTTTTGTTTTGTTTTGTTTTGTTTTTTGACAGAAGTCATGAGAGTCTGACTAACATATGGTGACTGACCAAGGTTAGGAGAAGTGTGGTCATGAATTGCTTAACAGCAGACTCTCAGTAAGGGAACATGAGACCATTCTGGAGGTGGGTAATGAATGGTTAAAGTGAAAATATTCAATGCCATTGAACCACCCACTTATAAATAGTCAAAATTGATTTTATATCCCATATATTGCATGACAATAGGTTAAGTGCATATACTTCCATTGAAAACATATTTTTTATTATATAAAACAGGCTCAGGAAAATGTTTCCTGAGAGCATGCTCACTTATCAATATTGGTAATGTATAATGAATAGTAACTCATTTTTAAAAATCTAATGCTCAACAGCAGAGGCAAAGAATATATCCTGATGAAGTACTGACAGGTGCCCTCAACACATTCAGACTTAGGAAGAAATGAAGACTTCAACACAGGAATTAGATTTTATTCACCCCTTATGAATTAGTGAAGATTAAACAGTAACATTTGTGATATTTACTGTTGGTTTTTCCCATAATAGGTCAGAATATCATTTGCTTGTTGCTTTTTTGAAAAAGTCGAGAAGCATATTTAAGTTTTTAAAATCACCAGTTTTTTGGTCAAGTTATGACAGATTGGGGATAATTAGAAGATGCTGAGCCAAAAGTACTCTTTTAGCCTTAAAGTAATGGTTAAAGAAAATAACATTAAGGTAAATAAATACTAATATTACTAACCTGATTTTCTTTAAAAAATAAATAAATGAAAAAAATGTGTGTGCTTTTTAAAAAAAGGAGTGAACTGTGGTAATTTTGGTGGCTGATTTACAACTTTTCTTAGAAGTTTTTGAGCAAGGAGAAGCAAGGTAAAATAAGTATGTGCTATAATACCTTATGTTGATTTCATAATAATATGCTACTAAATACACATATACTCTTCTTCATTTAATTTTGTCTTTCCTCACCTCTCTTCCTGGCTTGGTTGGTCACACTGAGGACCTCTGACGTTTGCACTGACAGTAAAGATAGGAGAACAACTGGGCAGAGATGACAGTAGCTTAAAACCCAAGTGTCACAAGGTCTACTAGTCACAGAATGCACAGAACAGTTTCTGCTGTGTGTGTAGATTTTTTTCCCCTTCATCCCAGAGGTAAAAAATCACTAGAATGTATTTTCTCCAATTTCATCCTGACAAGAGTGAGTTCAGGGGCTTGAGAGAAGGTTCCGTGATTAATATTTACTGCTTTTGCAGAAGGCTCAATCCTGATTCCCAGCACGAGGTCAGATGGCTTATACCTGCTTATTACTCTAGCTCCAGGGTATCTGACACCCTCTTCTGGCCTCACATGTACGCACCCTACCCCTAACTCATAACTTAAAACACAGAAGAGTGAGTTCAGTCTATGTGTGAACCATGATGCATGGAACGTTGACTTAGAAAGCATGCTTTTTTGGACTTAACCTTCTTCAAATGTTTACTTCTCTTGGGACTGCTTCTTCTTTCCTGCTTCCTTCTAGTGTTCCCCATGTCTGTGAACCCCAAGTTTTCCTTCCTGAGAGCTCACAGAGTTACTGAGTCTTGTAGTTCTTGCCCTTTTGTATTGCATCTTTCTCCAAAGTTCAATAAAGGGTGTAGAGTGTGTAGTCTTTGCAACCCAAGGATGCGCTGCTGTGGAACTCTGTGCCATTCATCCACACATTCACCAATTTAACACATTATTAACTGCAAATTACATGTTGGCATTGACTGGGTACAGTGTCCCTTTCTTCGAGCCACTGAGCATAATTCAAGTCGTAAAGTTATTCGTCAGGTGGTTTCTCTCTGAAGAGCATCTTCTCCACCCAGTGGGACATCTGGCTGTCGCTCACGTGTGTCTTCTTTCTTTCATTCTAAGAGTTCTAGATGGACTATTTGCAGACCGTCATAGCTCTTTATATTCTAGTATCCAGTCCTACAACTACAAGGATTTTCTTTTCTGCATTGCGAAACATCTGGTCATGTTCTATTCTTATTAGACACCACAAATCAGATAGTTTTATTCAGGTATGAAGAGTTTTACAATCCCTGTAGTGGTACTTTAAGCTAAAATTACCATTGATTTATTGGCCCCTATCTAAAGTGATTCTCTTATTACCAATAACTTCAGTCTCATCAAGTACTTACTCAATGCTTTGCTTTGGCCCTCACTTTCACAGCCTTTTGGCTTTTCCCTGGTGATATTTTAAAGTATATTCTGATCTTGTTCTAGCACAAGAGGACTAGAGGCAGCTGAGTACCCTTGAGTCCATAGGTGCTGTTTCTGTGAATCTCACACAAATGATGACTTCCCATCTCTTCCTGAGATAACATCCTCTATTACTTTTTAAAGCAAAATACTGAATCCAGAATTCAAGAATTCCACCAGGCTTAGTACTAATTCATCAGTCAGTAAGTACACTGGCTGATTGTCAACTTGGCATGCAAACTAGTTTTCTGAAAAACAGGCAACTTCAGTTGAGGAGATACCTTCATAAGATGCAGTTGTAGGAGAGTTTTAAAATTAGTTATTGATGGGAGGGGGTCCAATACATTGTGGGTGGTGCCATCCTGGGGCTCGTGGTCCAGGGTTTTAGATGAAAGAAGGCTGAGCAAATCAAGAGAAGAAAGCCAGAAAGCAGCTCCATGGCCTCTGCATCAGCTCCTGCCTCTAGGTTCCTTCATTGTGTGAGTTCCTGTCCTGACTTCCTTCCATGATGAACAGAGATATGGAGGAGTGTGCCAATAATCCCTTTCCTCCCCAACTTGTTTTTTGGTCATCGTGTTTTGTTGCAGCAGTAGAAACCCCGACTAAGACTATAAGTATCTTCAGTATATCGGTGTTTTTCTACACAGTCACCTTCATGGTTTGTAGGGAAAACATTTAGAATACATCAGCATGCCTAATAGTGTATTCTCCGAGACTGCTTTCATTACAGAAAATCTTTTGTGTAGAAATTTAGGCAAACCTTCACTTGCATCTTATTTTTCTTCCTAAATAGTAAATTTATGACTTCAACAAATCATTCACCATCCAAGCTTCGGTCTCCTCATATAGAAAATTATGATAATTGATCGTTGTTTAAAGTTTGTTGTTATCTCTTGAGATAGTGTCTCAATATGTGGCCCTGGCTAGTCTAAATGTGTAGATCAAGTTAGGCTCACATTCATAGAGATCTGCCTGCCTCTGCCTCCCCAGTGCTGGGATTAGAGGTGTGAGCCACCATACTTGGCCTGTTGAAACTTCTGTAAAGATGAATGAGATAGTACCTCAAGTGTGAGGCTTAGCACCCTGTGCCCTCAGCTAGAATTCTCAGCATGGCTGCGAGCTTAAAAACATAATTCATAAACTCCTGGTCCACAACTCCTTTTTTTGTGAACATTTTGACTTCCCATGGTAATCAGATGTGTTCATGTATTTGGGGTGTGGTAGAAACTATACTCTCTGGTCATCCAGGGCAGGGTTTTGTCCTCAAATAACAACAATAAGGTTACATTTCTCATTGGGTGATGCACTATAGTTTCTAACTCAGTGAAGTAACTTCTCAAGTTAGGTATTCAAGCTGTAATGACACAAATAATACTTGTTCATGTTCTTGTTCTAAAAACTGCAGAAAATTTGTTACTAAGCCCTCATTACTCCAGTTGCTTGCCTTCTCTTGATCATCTTTTGGAGGCCTTTGTCTTTCTGGACCCCCCAAATCACACTCCAGGGTGGGTATGTTTCTCTGAAATTCTCAACAGCAGAAGTTTTTCAAATTTTAATTTTTTTTCATTTTGGCAGTAACTAGATGTTTGGAGCAGAGGATTCAAGTATAAGCAGAAATTCACATGTGTTTAATGGCCACTTGTGCAGTTGGGCGTTTACTTTAAACAAAACTTTTGGGAGCCTTTGTTAAGGCTGTAGCAGCCAAGGAGGAAAGTTTCCCTTCCATTTGTCATGTCGTGTTGGTCATCCCACAGCATCAGATTCTAGGGCACTTGGGAGTTTGACTTTTTGAATGAGGAATGCTTGGTCGACCACAAGCTGGCTCAGGGAATGATACAGAAATCGAGTTAGAGAGAATTATTGGAAGAGTTTAGAGTTGGTGTGGCATCACATGATTCCCCTCTCAGCTGGAACAACTCTAGTCTTATGTTTGTGTTGTCTCCTAAGCAGAATCACTTTTGTTTCCACATTTGTCTTTTGTGCCCCTTCACTCTAAAGGGAAGACACTAAAATATTTTATAGAACAGTCATGTCTCTCAAATGGATCAATTATCTCTATCAATACTGCCCTCCCTACTTAGCTATGTTTCTTAACCTTGAGTTCTCCTCCTGCCCGCCCTCCTTTTCTTCTTTGCGCTCTCTCTCTCTCTCTCTCTCTCTCTCTCTCTCTCTCTCTCTCTCTCTTCTGTTTTCCTTCCTTCCATCCTTCATTCTTTCTTCCCTTTGTCCCTCCCTCTTTCCCTTCCCTCCTCCCTTTCTCCTTTTCTTCCTTCTCTTTCTGTTAATACACAGCGTTCCCCCACCCCACCCCCGGGGTGCAGACAACCTGCGCATCTTCATTGGCTGAGCACGCATACTATTCTGAGGGTCACAGCTCTTTACAGAAACCTGACTCGTAATTATTGCCGATCTCCTGTCTGGCTTGTGCTCAGCCTCTCAGTCTGTGCTCTGCCTGCCTGCTGCCTTTCACTGTGTGGTGTTCTCATTTGCGGCCCCACACCCTTCTATTTATCCTGCTCAGCAGCCATTAACTCGCTGGCCTGTTCCTGTCCCTCACTGCTCCACAGCTGTTACCTTGCTGCCAGCCTCAGATCTAGAAAGCCACTCTTGAATTCACCTGCCAGCCTAACTCTGGGTCCTTGCCCAGGCAGGGGAGAAAGAACGGACAAGAAGTAGATGGCCTGCCACATGCTATTGAAGGTATCACATTCTCCCTGCATCCAGGGCAGCCTGAAACATCAACACAAAGCTTTCATGCCTCAGAGGAACACTTGAATCATCACAGAGCCTACATGGATGAGGGAGTAGAGCCACACGTGTTCAAACATTTCCAGCAAGCTGACAGAATAGGAGCCATGAGGACCTAGATACTAAGTAAAACAAACAAAAGCCAAAGGATCCAGAATTACCAATAATATGCTTTATGGTAACTTGAAAATGTTCAGAAAAGTCTGAAAATCCGATAATCTACACCAGAGTTGTGGGTCTGCAGAGTATTTGTCTCAGGGGATAACATTGTCCAAACTCTGTCTCTGCACTCGGGTAATTGTCTTATTCACAAACTCCCCCAAAGTCCACATTTATGTCTACAGTGTCTACTTTCAGGAAACTACCAGTGACCGAAGTTATGCAAAGCCAACATTCCTGCATACAGCGCCTAGTCTAGATGACGCTGGCCTGTCTCTTCTTGCTTGTGTGACAACTCCACATACACTTCTCATTCTCTTAATGTATTTATGGGGCGATTGCCTCTGTTCGGTTTGTAGCATTGTCACAGAGATTGAATAGGTAACCCAGAAAAGGTAGTACTACCATATAGCAACTGTCAAACTGGGGGTCACAGAGACACTAAGAGTGGTATTTCTTCTATGCCAGAGGATGATGTCTTCTGTGTGTGCTGTTATAAAAACCATGTATTAATTATGCAAGCATCATGTTACTGAAAGAGAGAGAGGACAGCAGTGAAATCCAGTCATTGCCCCAGCTCTTTACAGTTAACTGCTCAGCACCCTTTAGTACATGGATAATGCTATTCCCATCTTTGTGGATGAGGAAGTTGAGACCCAAAGAGTTCTGAGTAGCCTAACCCAAGAAAGTGCAGCCAACAACTGGCCGTGCCAGGACAACCCTGACTTTCTCTCTGATTCTCTCTGATCGGCATTCCTAATAATGCGTTCATCTTTCCTTTACAGTGGGAAATGGTGGGAGTCACGTTTCTAACTTTATATTATTAATTTGTATTTTTATTTATTATTATTATTAATTATTTATTTTGTTTATATCCTAAATGTTGACCCCCCTCCCAGTTTCCTTTTGCAGAGTTCTTCTTCCCCCTCTCCCTCCCCTTTGCCTCTGAGAAGGTACCCTCCCCAGGACCCCCCTCCTGTCCCAGGACATCAAGTATCTACAGGATTAGGCACACCCTCTCCCACTAGGACCAGACAAGGCAGTCTTCTGCTACATACGTGCTAGGGGTCTCAGACCAGGCCATGTATGCTCTTTGGTTGGTGTCTTAGTCTCTGGGAACTCCCAGGGGTCCAGGTTAGTTGATACTCTTGATCTTCCTATGGGGTCACCATCCCCTTCAGTTCCTTCAATCCTTCCCCTAACTCTTCCATAGAGGTCCCCAACCTACTCCAATGCTTGGTTCATCCATTGCTAGGATGTTGATATTATCTTTAAAATATTTGCCAACGTGTTGGGACCAACAGTGCTATAGAGATTCTAGCCTATGGTGAGTCAATGGTTTACTCCAAACCCAATTTTGGGGTAAATTTTATTCATAAACAAGAGCTAACTGTGTGGTACCTGAAATGGAAACTCTTCCCTGTCTTCTTATATATAGTGAGTTTTACCTAGAGAGCAGGGGAATTTCTTCAGAGTTGTATAAGTGAGCCACAATTTTCAGTAATACGTCAACAAAAAGTGATTGTCATGACATTATATCTTCACATTAAGAAAAGCAGGTGGGAACACCGCCCACAATGATCACACATTTTTCCCCTTTCTGCTATGTGTGCTTTCTGAGAGGTGACTTTGCCATCCCACGTTGAGGAGTTCACCCCAAAATCTTTGAATAGGCACATGGGCCATGAGCCTGCTCTGATCACTGGCACATTTGTACGTCAGACACAGGCAGAAGCCAGGAGAGAACCTGTATATTACATTAATGGAAAATTTTCTACCATTATCAGAATGAGCCGAGAGCAGTGTTCAGTAGTTGTCACTCTGGCTGTCATCGAGCTCTCTGCTGGCTAGTCCACTCATGCTGGTCCAGCGTAGAATGAGCCAGAAACAGACAGAAAGCTGGTACAGGACTACTCATGCCTGCCTGCGCTTTCTGTA
The DNA here is from genome assembly GCA_030674055.1 of Rhabdomys pumilio. Taxonomy (NCBI): domain Eukaryota; kingdom Metazoa; phylum Chordata; class Mammalia; order Rodentia; family Muridae; genus Rhabdomys; species Rhabdomys pumilio. Next base: position 71,339,995 of record JANHMN010000009.1, read on the forward strand.
TACACATTGGCTCTCTGGGTTTCTCTTTTCTTTTTCATATTTACTTCTCGGGCACTTACAGAAAGGTAAAGCTATTGGTGTGTAATTCACTTGGGGCACGACACAGGAGTGATTATACTAACCTGTAAAACTGAGACAATGAATGTGTCACTTCACGGTCTGCCTTTACAAATGACAAGCAGAGTGCCTCCCTGTGGAGCAGAGCTGCTAAGTCCCTGCTCTCTGTGTGAGTGTGTGAGAGGCTGCAGAGGCTGATGCAGGGGATCCCTCCCCTAAACCACCACCACACTTACTGTATATTTAATATTATTGCTTTACTCATGTCTGTATTTTTTGGTTTGTGTGCATATGCATGCTGCTGTGTGTGAGTGTGAGTGTGTGTGTGCGTGCGTGTGTGTGCGTGCGTGTGTGTAAGAGGGTAACTTCCAGGAGTCTGCTCTTTCCCTCCTTTTATGGTCTGTTCGCTCAGGTTGAAACCCAGGTCATCAGACTTAGAGACACTAAGCTTCACCCACTGAATTTGCTTGGAAACCAGCTGATGGCACGTTCTATAGCAGTTTCCAATGCTATGTTACTTTACTGCACCGTAAACTGTGTTGTTTTTACGACTTACTTTCCAAAATCTACCTAAGTCCTTATAAATTAGCTATCTTTACACTAACATTTTGTTTTTCAAAAATTTTCCATCTAAATAGAGCAGTGAGGCAAGAATGGAGTTTTGACCTAAAGTGACATAATCTAAATGTTCCTGGGGGGGGGGGGGTGAGAGGGGGAGAAATAAAAAGCAAACGGGAAAGAGAGAATCAGGATTTTTCTCTAGTTGCCTTTTAACGAGAAACCCCTTAGAAACATCTCCTACTTCTCAAGATTTCTGTAACTATCAAAGTTTATAGGGAACAAACTGACTCTTTGCTCTCCAGACCATGTTACATTTTTTTTTTAAAGATGAGACTGACAGGTTACAAGGACTGTTGAATATTTTAAATGTAGTCCAGTGTAATCCAGAGGACAGAAACAACAGTTTTGGATGTATTAAGAAGCCGACAGACATGGTGGCCTGCATGTGCATACAAACCCAGGCATGAGCTTGCAGTTGGGTGACTACAGTTCATTAGTGCCATCAGTCTCCTTGCTTCTCTGGTTGGTTTAGAGCCTGTGTTTTACAAACCCAGTGTTTAGAAGTACCAGGTGTATCTTGCCTAAAGTAATCAAGCACAGTTAGAGCGGAATATCCTGAGGTGAACAAAGACGAACAGAAACTTCCATCGACTGGCCAGCCTCATGCTGGCTCCTTCCTCCCTAAGAGAGAGCACGCGGAACTATCCATACAGTTGCTGTCTTATAGAATCAGGTCTTTGTGATTAAGGCATCTCACAGAGTGAGCTTCATAAAAGCAAGAAAGAGGAGGGGCCTGACAGGATATTATAGGATAAGGTGTACTGCTACTTTAAAAATTAAGCATGCATGCCCCACCTGACTCCCTCCCACTGACTGAGGTACCAGCTTGAAAGCTGGAACAGCTCAGTTGCTGAGGGGCCACCAAGCAGCCTGCACTGAGCTACAGGTAACCTTTTGAGCTGTGGGGAATAGTAACCTGAGTGCCAAGTCTTAGTTGGGGCCTTCCTGTTGCTGGGGCCTATTTCCTAGAAGTAATGGGGAGGGGTTTACAGCAGGGTTGCCAGGCAACATGGGGCCCCGAGGTCCTGTCCAGGAGCTATTTCTCATACTGATGGGACTGGTTGAAATGCAATAAAGAAATGGTAACTCCGCTTATTTATCAATACAATTACTTACACCGTATTAGGAATCCATATTTAACCTCCAAATACAGAGTCATATGTGGAAACATTAACACAAATGGTTGATAAATATTAAGGCACAGGGCAAGCAGATGGTATTGAGTTTCTAATCAGCTTTGCTGTGAGCTTAAAGTAGCTGTGCGGGCTGGGATGAGGGGAAAGGCCTAGAGTGCTTAGCTAGCTCCACTTTGGGCAAATGCAAGTTAGCTCTGGTCACAACATATGGTGTTCGTGAAAAGAGCTAAAGGATGCTTTACTGCATTAATTAGAGTGGGTGGTGCCAATTCTCTGGGGTCGAGTAACAGCTCAAAGTAGCTATAAGCCTCTACAGTTCACAATCATATATAAATACATAAGCTGATTGTCCTATACATTGGTGATCGTGATTTGTCCAAAAGCCTTAAGATCTTTCTCATATTTTTTGACTCTAAGTTGTATGGTTCAGAATAGACTCTGAGAAGTCCGCCATTGTTTCCATAGGGGGCATAAAATCTTCATGCTCAGAATAACCTCTTCATTTCTTGTGTGTTGTTCACCAGGCACCAGCTTCCACTCACGTTTCTCTCTAAGGACATCCTTGCTCTTCCATCCCTGTGAAAGTGTGTCTGCAGTCTCCTGAAAGAGGGAGGATCTCAGTATTCACGTGGCCAGCCTTTCCAGTGTTTCTGGTGCACAGAGCAAACCTGGATATTGATTTAGAAATGCTTCATCAGGTGAAGAATACTTCTTTGTAATCATGCATTACCTGGCTCTCTCGCCGAGCTTCCTGGGTCATGCCATTAAAACACTAATCCTTGGCTATTTGGCCTCAGTGTTGTTGGCTGCCTCGCAGGGCAGTTTCCCAAGGCTGGAGAACATAGGTGCTTTCAAGAAGGTATCCACTGTGCCGACCCACGCCACATGTGGATTCCCAGGTCCCAGCACCTTTTGTCTTAGCACGGTGGCTGCTGAGCTTGTACAACTGTGTACCGAGAGGCCGTGTATCCAGGACTGCCCCTACCGCTCTGCCTCTCCTCCCTATACTGCCCTCCTAGAAGGCCTTCAGAGCTGCATCCCTGTAGACCGCACTGATCTCCACCCTTACTCCAGAAGCAACTCCACGAGCTCCATATTCGGAAGTCACAGGAACTGCCCTTCTCTACGTGCTCCGAGGCTGGGAGCAGAATTTACCTTAGCTGTCTGGTTGAAGCCTGAGCACGAAGGCACGATGTGAGTAACAGCGGCTCGGTTTCTGGTTTTCCGTTGGTTGGCCTAGAACCCCTGTGAAATGGGAAGCTGTGAAAATTATCGAAACCTGAGCTCTCACTTAGAAAGTAAGGTTACAGTACAGCTGTGCACTTGTGAGGGCCTACAGTTGAAGACCAGCTGCTATGTTCGCTTTTCCTTTTCTGGCTCTGTCATCTGAGTATTGTTCCCTGAAATGTTTTCAAATCCATTGGAAATGAAAGTGTTGAAATGGTTGCATTGGGGGACAATATATCTGAACGTAGATCAAGTACATACGCAATATATATTATTTATAACAGTTACATATAATATAACACACAATAGAATTATATATTGATAAATATCAATGATAGCAGAGTCATTTATTATGTATTCTTTTATTTCTCATAGACTAGCTGAATTTTTGGTCCCAGCCTTTGGAGGCTAGGCAAGTTGAGAGTACATTTGTACGCACAGGTGCCAGTAATAGTAAATAATTGTGATTTTGAAGTCCTGCTTGAGGCTTCTATATACAAAGTGTTGCTACTTGAAAATAAAAATTTTGACTAGGCAGGTAGCTTTCTGAAGACCTAGGGCTGTTTTACTTGTCTTTCTTTTCTCAATAAATGTCTTATGTGACAAATGGAAGACGTTCAACAACACAGCTGAACATGTGGAGAACATTCCACCTGCCGCACAGCGCAGCCTCTAACCCAGGGGTTGTTCCCATTCAGATTTGTTAGGACATTAGCTTAGCATGAGAAATTCTCAAGAGCTTCCCTGCTGTTGAATCTGTTAAGGATGCCCTGGACATGATAAGGAAGAAAGCTTCTGTGTAACCAACTTTGGTTTGTGTAGTCACAAGCTTTTCCTGCTGTATTCTCTTCTCTCAGTGACAGTTGACTATAGTCCCCTAAGTAACACAAGGCTTGTTTAAAAACATCAGCAACATTTTGACTGATTTTTATTTAATTTACTTTTTAAATTTTGCTTTGTATGCGATTACGTGTGTGTGTGTGTGTGTGTGTGTGTGTGTGTGTGTGTGTGTGCGCGCGTGTGTGGTGCCTATAGAGGCCACAGAGGGCTTTGGGGACCATGGAGCTGCCACTGTGGGTCCTAACAAGCCACCAGACGTGAGTTTTGGGAACTGCACTCAGGTCCTTTGCATGAGCATCTAACACTCTTAGCCTTTGACTCTCTTTCTGGCTTCCATTAATCTTTATTTGTTTAGGCCATTTTCTTGTGATGTATGTTCTAGTAACTTCCACCCCATCTTTTGTCTCTTAGTAGTGTCGGGCACATGCCCTTGGGACATTTGCTTTGTAGGACTGTGTTAAGGGAGTATCTTAGAACCTATGAAACAACAAGAAATCTTGCCATCTCACGAGCAAATGTGACTTAGACATCTCAGGTACTTACATTTCGTCTGCCAAGGGAAGGCTCATCATGTATTTTACTTTTAAGTTTAGAGTTAAAATAATTGCAGTCCATTATCTCTGTTTCAATCACTCGACCCTCCCTCACGAAAAAAAAATACTTCCCTGTTTTACTGTTGGAAATGTCATTAAATTGAAGTCACTTGTCATGCCATCAGCATCCAGACTCTGAAAACACCTTTTCAAGTTTGCAAAGACATCTCTGTACCAAACGCCCCTTCCATTGGCCTCCTTTCCTAATGATGAGATAAAAGAACATTCCTAGAGGTGCTGGCATGAGGTTTACAGTTTGGGGGGTCTATTGCTTTTATCAAGGTCATTTTATTCTTGACGCTAAAGTACCTATGGGAATTGGGGGAATTTGGGGGTGTTTGCTCCAGATAAGTAAAACAAACAAAACATGGATTATCCAATTACTGTGTATTCAGGAGCAGAATAAATCCAGTTCCTAAATATTTTACTACCTGCCTCCGTCTCACATTTATTATCTACCAAAGCTAGAGTGTTTACAAGCAAACAAAATAGCAAGGGAGATAATCAATAACATATTAAGAAAAGCATTTTCAGCAGGCTTGGGGAAATAAGTGTGCATTTGGTAAATACATTCTTGTGTAATGATTGAATTCTCACTTGTAGATTTTATACTCAAGACAAATGAACAAAGAAAAACTCTTAGACTAAAGGCCCAGAGAAATAGGATAATGGAAGGTTTTTTTTTCATGTTAGTAAATCACAAATATTTAATTACAGAAGCATTAAAAATAGCCTGAAGTTGAGTGTATGTGTATGTATGTATGTATGTATGTATGTATGTATGTATGTATTCTAAAAGCTTTTATCTAAAATTATTTGCTCTAATTAAAAATGCCTTATTTCATATCTTACCAAATGCAGACAAAAAGAATAGTAAGTTAGTGTCAATAAAAGAGAGACCAGCGCTCTGCAATCTTACTCTGTTTTCCAACTTGGGATAAACATAGATGAAAGTGAAGCAAGGTTTTTAAATCCTCCCTGTGAGGATAATTTTGAAACATTTTTTACAGCAATTCTTGGGTGGCCCAATGTTACTTTTGCCTCTAGGATTCTCCTGACTGATTGTGATTACTTTTTTTGGGGGGGGGGGTGACTGTAGTATCTCATATATCCTTCAGTCCTCAGAATCTGGGTTCTCTGATGGAAAGAGCCTCATTCCTACTTAGATGGCAAAGCATGCTTAGTGAACAGGAAGAAGCACAATGCTTAAACATCTTTGACCTGAGAAGAGGGTTTTGGGATCAGTGATGCATGTGGAGATGACTGGCCTGAGAAGATGGCAGTCAGGTGAGGGAGGAGCCCTGGGATCTGAAAGGCATACCAGACAATCTGTAGAGAAGTGACCTTTGAAAAAAATTTCCAGCCCAGAAGGGTGTCACTCACCCATCACCTCAGCACTCAGGAGATTGGGCCGGAGAGCCTGCAAGATCAAAACCAGCTGGGGCTGTGTAACAAAACCCAGTCTTTAAAGTAGCATAAGTGTGACTCAAGACTTAGGTCCTTCCTAAAAGTTGTTTTATGTCATCGAAATCCTACTTAATCTTCTTCTTGGAGAGAAGGCCTCTGTCCAGATCACTACACCATGTCAGTGTCTCAGCTGGACTGTAGTCACAGAAGGTAGCCATCTTGCACACACTGTTCTTGGCTTCTGGCCAGTGCATGATAAAGAGGAAGGGATGATGGTTGTTCAGTCTGTTTCATACCAGGAATCAAATAGAGCAATTTTGACTTTAGGGATAATAACTCAGAGCCTTCCATGGACTCCAAATCCATTTGACATTAAAAGAAGAAGAAAGATTTGCCCTGATGACTCAATACCCATGTGGGATGTGGTGTGTCCTACCACTTCCTATAAAAGGAATAGCAGGGAACTAATGGGCCAGTAGCCTAAATGTTAGTTTTCCAGTAGGATGCAACTACTTTACCTTCCATCATGAATCTCTAATGAAGGGTGTTGAGACTCTGGGGAAAATATTATAAATAAGAATTCCATTTTTTTTTTCTGAAGTAAAATGACTTCTGTTGGAACAAGGGTTTCTACGAGTGTAATGAGACTCAGGTACTCACTCATAGCACACCATTTTGGGTGGGGCTGGGGTCACTTTAACAGGACAATACCTCAGCTTGTCGTTTTGCTTGGATGCTGACCTTTTCTGTCTTTTCTGGTTGCTTCCTTAGGTGTGTGATAGAAAAGACAGTGGATGGGCAGATTGTGTTCAAAGTTACAATATCTGAGAAAGAGACCATGTTTTATTATCGCACAGTAAATGGTTTGCAGCCTCCAATAAAAGTAATGACACCAGGGAGAATTCTTATGAAGAAATGGATTCATCTCAGTGTGCAGGTGAGTAAAATAAAAAATATTTAACATTTGGTTAAACACGGAGATCTGTCTTCCTGTCTTTTCCTTTAAATGGCACCTACCCAGAAAAGCGAAAGCTGTATCTAAATGCCAGGTCTATGTAAATGACAACGAAGGAAGGCAGGTATTTCAGTGACCTCATGCTGTATCTCATGTGTTAGCAGTTTCTCTCCCCTTAAGATGCTGTAAAACTCTCAGCCCCAGAGTGAACAGTAATGATGCCTTGGGCACTAATCACATGTCCAGAGAATTTCTGTTTTATTTGGTCTCTGCATTTTATGTTTAGATGTTAAGCCCTTTAGAATCCAACACTGATTTCACTAGTTGTGGCAGGCTTTAAATCCTTGCTCGGTTCTTACAGCTGTCTTTCTCAGATAGTGTCTGTTGATGTGAACAAAACTTGGCTGTTGCATTAAATTGGTGACCTTAGAACTAGTGAACTTTGCACTTGAGGCACTCAGAAGGTGTTATATGATCATTGTTGTTGTCATCCACAATTTGGAAGAACTTTCTGGGCCATCAGATGCTGAGATAGCTGTGAGATGTCTGGCATTTGCAGTGTCTAGTATATAGACAGACCTGCCTTTTGTTTCTTCAGGGCTTCCTGTGTCTCAGTATTGCCAAACCCACTCTTGCTTTCCAAACCAGAGGTAGAGCATGCTCCATTTCCCAGGAGGTGCTCCCATATGGGCACTCACCCAGGAACCAGCAAAATTCCTCCTTGAATTTTGTGGAAATGATCTTTGAATTCAAATACACATGCATACACATGCATATACATACATATGTATTTATATTTTTATACATATATTATGTATGTCTGTATATAAAGAAAACAAGTATATGCTGTGTATCTATCTATCTATCTATCTATCTATCTATCTATCTACCTACCTATCTTCAGCTATCTATCTAAATAGATGCCTGACTACTGTCCTGAATCAGGTACTAAATAGATTTCCCTAGGTGGTCTTGACAATTCTTAATTTGATTTAAATTATTCTTTCAGCATGATATCATTATTGATCATTTGAGAACATACTGTATACACATTTGGTATTTTTCTGACTATAACTGTTGAAAATATAATATTTTGGCCCACAAGTGCATTATCAACTTCAAGAGGAAAATATGTGAATGTGCATGTGTGCATATACACACAAACACACCCACATGCACACACACACACACACACACACACACACACACATCCACAATTGGTGAATTGGTTTTAGGAAGGCATTCAGAAAGTTTTCATAGCTACTCAGGATTTTTGGCTAGAATTTGAGCTTAGTACGAGTGGTTGAGGAGGATTAGGGTTCTCTTGTGTTTCTGTGCCACTGAGAAAAATGCAGAGTGGATCCCACCTAACATCGGCCCTGTAGTGAGAGCTGGACTCCATCCTGGCAACCCTCAGTTGATAGGATTATAGTAAATTAACAGATAGGGAACCACTGGTCTTATTTCTAGAAGTTGCCCGTTCTAACAATTGATCGGTGCAACCAAATTGGGCTCTAAATTTTAAAACGAGGACATAGGAAACTTTATATAAAGGGACTTTTCAGACAATGCCAAAACATCTAACTGTTTCTGGAAAATTTTGGTGTCTGCAACAATGAAGCCAATCTTTCTGGATGCCTTTGTTTTGACTGTTCTCTGAAAGGGCAGGGCATTAACAGACAGTAGTACTTGAAAGCTTTAAGAAGCAAGTTCCAAGGGCAAAGAGGTAGCTGTGTCTGAATCACTGTCCAGGAGCCTAGCCTTATGGGGACTCTACTGGAGTCACACCGTCATTTTATGCATGGAGGTGAAGTCATCTATCTCCTAGTTCAGGAAACTCTTTTTTAAAATCTTTCCCTATTTAAAGGGTAGCATACTGATGGCTTAATAATTTTTATTTTTATATTTCATGGGTATTAATGGTTTGCCTGCATTTAGTTAAGTGTACTTCTATGTGTATAGTGCCAGAGGAAGCCAGAAGTGGGTATCAGATTTCCTAAAATTAGGGTCACAGGAGTTAAGAACCACCACATGCGTGCTAGGAACTGAACCCCAGCCCCTGGAAGGGCATCAAGTTGTCTTAACTACTGGGACATAACTCCACTTCCAGTATTGATGATTTAGAGAGGCTGCAGATAGTTTAAAGTGTTTGTCTACCAAGAGACAAGTTCTTCTTTCTGATTTATACATGTTTTTCTTTTTCTTTGTTTTAAATTTTTAATTGAGTTTCCGAGGCAGGGCCTTGACTGACAGCACAGACATTAAGCTGTTGCCCAGACTGGCTGCAAATTGCCAGCCCCTGCTTCTGGTTCCTAAGTGCTGAGATTACAAGCGAGTGCTGCTGTGCCTGGCTATTAAGTTTTTAGAATAAACTCACTGGACTCTAATTAAGTCACAAATGAAAACATCACACAGCCAGATTAATGGTGCTGATTAAACCCTTGCCCATTCCCCAATCCGTACATGTCACTGAACCTCTCGCTGTCAGAATGGCCATTCTGAAGCTCCAGGCTTCTCTCAGGGTCTTAGATGTTCACTGTCAATTATATTTGTATTCACTTATTGACAACAAAAACAGAAAGCGTAATTAGCTTTATATCCTTTTTCATGACTGCTGTGTCGGTTTGTTACTGTGCATAAAGTATATAAAACACTGGACAGCATTGTAACATTGTAACACTCCCATGTGTGCATGCAACACGCTCTGATCATCTTTCCCCTTTTAACCTTTGGTCTTGTGTGTGTATACATGTATGCATATGTGTGCACTTGTGTGCATGGGTACAGGTATCCATGAGGGTCAGCGAAATGGATCAGATATCCTGTTCCATCACTCTCTCCACCTTATTCATTTGAGACAGGATCTCTCACTGAGCCAGGGGTTTGGCTATTGGCTAGCAAGCCTGAGTTATTAAATCTTATGTCTCCATTCCTGACAGCACACTAGGTCAGGTGCACAAAACCATGTTTAACATTTTGTGTAGGGGTTGGGGGTTTGGATGCAGACGCTCACACTTGCTTATTTATCCTAGGAACCATCTTCCCAAGTGTCTCCATTTCCCCCTGATGCTTCTAACATCGTGTCTTTTGATTTGTCTGCTTCATATTCTACATATGACAGTGTAATGTCTGTCTTTGTATTTACTTTTTTAAAAATGATACAATTATTACAAAATTACAAAATTTTAGATAACCAAGAACCCACCATAAGAGAATAAAAACATAAAATAAAAAAAATAATACACACACACACACACACACACACACAATCAACCAACAACAAGTTAGTATATATACACACACAACCAATCAACAACAAAATTATATATACACACATCTGTCAAAATAAATCATAGGGACTAAATACTATTGCAGGGTTGGTTGTTAATACTAAAATGGCTATCGCCCCCCTACCCTGAACTTAGCTGTCTTCTCAGCTAAATACCCCTTGCAGAGAGCAAAGACTAAAGTATCCTTAGCCTTTCCCTTGTGTGTGATGCTTCCCAGTGAGTCAGTGGGAATAGACTGGAATAAGAGCTGACTGGTATAGCTCTCTTTCCCTGCTCACTAGCATAAGAAAATCAGCTTCCTTGGCACAAATTGATTATTTCCCCCAACCCCAGGACAAGCTAGCTTGGAATTCTTCTGTTCCTCTAAATCCCAGACTCCTTGAGAAAACCCACACAAAGTGACAGGACAGCAAACCCACTGAACAGAAAGTGATTCTGGACTTTCCACTAAACATAACGGCTCTTTTTTTTTTTTTTTTTTTTTTTGTGACCTTGTCTCTGTATGCATTTGTTCAGTCATGCCTAATCCCCTAGCACTATTTAGCAGACCCCAACCATTTCAAACCTTACCTGATATGTTTTGTTCTTCAATGAACTTTCTTCAGTGATGTTTCCCCAGGGATACACTGGGCCACACGGTAGATGTTGGCTAGGACAGCACAGTGCTAATTGTTATGAGCTGGAAAGAAATGAAACTGAGAACTTTTCTATCAAAGCACCACATGTAGTGAGACCATCTCAGGATGGCACCCCATGACAGCAGCATGTGTTTATGTGTGTATTTTCAGATACACGGGCATGTCTTATACATTAGGTAACCCTGAAGCTACCAGCTCATGGGAGTTAGACAACCTATGGATTCTGCATGTCTCTGTGTTAAGGTTTACTTCCTGTCTCTCTAGATCCTTTACCTTCTTATGGCCTCTCAATGCTGAACCACCATGGATTCAGTGCTCGCTCAGTGCTTCCTGCCCTCTGTTCCAATGACCTGTGTTCAGAGGGTTCATTTAGCATCTACTCCTCATGGACAAAATGAGAATATTGAGCAATGGAGATGACACGTCACCAAATATAATTAGTTCAGTCCCCAGGGCTCTGCAGAGTGAAGAGAGTGAAGTGTGTCCTGAGAGTTATCCTTTGACCACATGCAACTTGCTTTCTGGTCATCAAATGCATGCCATGGGATACACATGCACACTACAATGAATAAATTCATGATGTAAAAAGCAATTTAAGAACTCAGAATGTTAACTTCCCCAGAACATTTTTTAAATGCTTTTAAATGATTAAATCCCTGGGCAATAAAGATACCAGGAAGAGCCAGTCATAGGAAACAGAAGAGACCTAATATCCTAAACACACAGACTGTTCTAGTGATGGCTTCTAGTGATGGCTTTATCAGCATTTGTGTGAAAGCCAGCATTTTGAGATAAGAACCATCAGAAAATGGGAAGTTTGTAAATTAATATTCATTCAGGGACTTCAATCTTAAATGGTTGCTGACTCAAATTTTGTTTTGGGGTTTAACATATTGGCCAATTTAGATTATGTAATAAAAATTTATTAAACCATACTTTTTATACTGAAACTCATAAAATCAGTTCATAATTTCATTAAGCACCATAGAGATAATCTTTGTAGATCCTTAAGGGCTTAATATTCATATTGGATTTGTATATATTGTCATTATTATAAGATAGATTTTTAAAATAGTTTGGAATATATAGAGGAATTTTGAGTATCGAATATATTGAGTATTTTGTTGTGGATTGGCAGGCAATACTGCTTGGAAGCATTTAGCTGCCTGTCACTAGAAAATACCTCCCTCCCACTCCCAAATCTACTGTGAAAATTGTCTTTGCCATATAAGTGACTCACACACTTCACGGAACCTATAGCTTCAAGGGATCACCAGTAGAGCCTCTCTAGAAACCATGCTGAATTGCAGTAAGCCATGAGATACAGTGTCAAGAGAGTGAAGTCTCGAGGACTGTTTTAGCTACAGGGCTGTTCACGTGGACTATAGCATCTCAAAGGCTCCAAGTACACTGACCAACTGAGTCCCAGAGAAGCCTAGCCATGGCAGTATGAAGAGGGGCATCTTGATAATAATGGATGGAGAAGTTATTTAACTTGAGCAGTCGGTAGGAAGGGTAGAGGGATTGTAGAGTCCTGGTTTGTTTGTGAAGTATGTTGTTTTGATTTATGTCTTCACTTTGTAAAAAGAAAACTATTGAGAGCTCTGGAGACAGACATGCAGTTCAAGAAACAATTTGTTAGACTAGATAAATGAGTATCTAGGCCTTGGAGTATCTATACATATATGCACAATTAATAAGACTGTTTAAATGCCCCTGGTGACGGGGCCAGGTCATGGAACAGGGATGCTACGGAAGCTCCCTCAGGTTAGAATGCTGTCTAGCAATGTTCACGGGAGTTGTACCTTGACCCTTACCCCCATTTCAAGGTCTCTCAACTATATTGCTCCTTTAATAACTATCGTTGATTACACTCGTAATGTGCCTAGTCACATAAGCATGTGTGTGCGTTACATATCATCTTTTCTGGCGGAGCCATCTCTAGTCATCTGGCTACCACCTAAATTAGTTGAATGTTGTTGGGTTATTCAGAGCAAAGTTAGAACAAAGAACTTATGAAGTATCTGGAACAAGGAGTTAATGATTAGAATGATGTTTTTAGGTGTGGTTTGTGTATATAACATGAGCCATCTCACATGGTTACATTGCAAATGCTGATTGAGGCTGTACTGTATTGACTCAGGCTATTCTCATTGTAGAGTTCAGAAAAAGTGGGACCCTCAAGAGTTAGCAAAGCCTGTCCATTTTATTTTACTAAAATAAAATCCATGAATTACCATATGGGCTTTAAAGATGGGTCAGTGGTTAAGACAACTTCTTGGTCCTTCAGAGGACCAGAGTTTGATACCCAGAACTCACAGTGGGCAGTGCACAACAGTATGTAACTCCTCTAGCTCTGTACCTTTTGTGATCTCGGAGGGGACCCATGCTGACACACAAACATGAACATAAGTAAAAATGAAATATTTTAGTAACTAAATTGCCATAAAACTAAGTCATTTAAAAAAATCTAAAGGGTCATTTTTCAAAGTTCTGTGACCAACAAGAGTAAAATGCCACAGGAACTGAAAAGACCCGATTGTAACAGAAATATAATTTTGGTATGTCTGTAGATATTCTCACATATTTACAATATATATAAGTATGTGTTATATTTTACATATTTATACATTCATAGAAAGACTCTATAGACTTCTACATATTTTGCAGCTGTATCTCTCATTTCTCTAAGTGGTTTAAATGCACAACTGGATTATTTTTTTATGTAAAGTGCCATTTGCCAGTTCTATGCACAAGTTAGTGCTAAAGGGATGGCTCAGTTTGTAACGGTATTTACCACCAAGCCTAGCAGCCCAAGGTTGATCCCCAGAACCCACACGATGAATGGAGAGAAGTGACCCATGTAAGTTCTCATCAAACATCCACACTTGACTTATGACACATACATGTGTGCATGCACATACATACAATGTTTCAAAAGGAAAGAAAAATAATAGAAGGCTTACTAACTATGTTTTACATTAAATCTTACTTGACTACATCTACTTAGCCTTTGCATGGCTCAGCTTTATAATGACACTCTTGATATAGTTTTGGTTGAAACTATATAGCACATTTTAAATTTTGATCTTTTACTGGATAGCAATATATGATACGTATTTTGTTGGGATGCTAGGCAGTGATAGTGAGCTGCAGCTTCCAGTTATTCATAGGGTTCTAAGAGTAACTTGTACATGTTCTCCAGTGTCCTATGTAGCTCAACCATCACGACTAGATGAACGCATCTTCACCGTGACTCACACTGTTTCCGCCTGGAGTCTGGATTGCTAAACCTACTGTAACTGGAACGTCTGCATTTCCAGGGTTCATATGCATGCAATAGGATGCATTCAACCAAGCTGTTACGTAGAGAATAAACATTCCACATACACAACAGGCAGTGTCAATGCCCTTTAGGACAGGAAATGCTCTGTATGTGAGAGATGCAGAAGCCAGTGCCTTGAGCACAGCAGGCAGACTATAAAGCATGGTGCAAAATGAAGAATAGTAGACAGAAGAGACTGTACATTAAACATCATTGAACAGGCTGCAATATCTTAAGTGAGAATCTGTAGATATGGTGGGAAGGGGACAATGATGGAGAGTTAGGGATTGAAGGGAGACATATATGCTGTGGGCAGATTACATTTTGCTAAGCACTACTTGACTATAGAGACAGGGATCCTGAAGGCAAGGGTAAAGGCAGGCCACAGTTGCCCAGCTGAAACAGTGCTAGGTGAGTGAAAGAGTCAATGGTTCATATGTTGAGAACAATTTAGTTATGAAAATTACAACCTTTGGTAATAGAAGGAATGTAGAGTTGACAGATCCTGGTATTCTGGTGTGTGCTTCGTTGATAGACGGGAGGTAGAATTGATGGCTGCTGGTATTATGGTGTGTGTACTTTCGTGAAGTCTAATTTATTCAAATAGAGGCCCCAGAAATTTATCATGCTTGTGATACATAGCACAAGCTGGGCCTCAGTTCCGAGACATAATCTTCATCTTTGGAATTCATTAGCATAAACAAGAAACTAACGTCCCCCACACTCATAGTCCAGTATATCTTTACTGGCCTAAAATGAGGCCGGTGTGTTACTTCTTTCCACCTTGATGATCTTAGAAGATTGTAAGAAAATAGGGCAACTAGAACCCAATGCATGGAATTACCAACTTTAAGTCAGGAATGTTGGGAAAAGTGCCTAAAGAAAAGGTCACATTAGTTAATTCTTAAAGACTAATAGGCTTTTGGTTGGTATAAAAGAGGGAAACAGAAAATTCTGTCCAGAAGAAAGAGGGGAGTGAAACATGGAAACTCAAGATGGTGAAAGGTATCAGAGAGAGATACTGAGTTACTTAGAACTATGTCATTGTGTCAAGCAAAAATAGCTAGGGAAAACTAGCTCAGACACTTAAAGCAATAAAGAATTTTTTGGGAGAGGGAGAATATCTCTTTTGATGCATAACATATTTTTTATTAATGGATTCTAAACATGTATAATAATTTTTATGGTATTGTATTGCCATTATTAAAATTATAAATACCTGGACTATATAATGTACACACCCAAAATAGTCTTGTTTAGCTCATGTGCATAACAGAACAGCACAAGGCACACTGTAGTGTTTACCTTGATAAGTCTGAATGTCATCAAGATAATATTTTACAGAAAAGACACGAGACCAATGAGATAATTTCTACAGGGACACTTCTAATCAAGACATACAGAAAGCCATGAATAAATTAACATTTAAACCTAGAAACTGATATTTGAAGATGAACTTACCTATTTATTTCTGTAAGAGAATGGCTAGCCCTCAACGATAGCTATAAAACATATATACATATAATGTATATAAAGGAAATATATACAAATATCATGCTCTATGTTGATTCTGTATGGCACTAAAATTGAAATTTGCAATAAAAAGTGTTTTTCTGTGTCTACTTAGTTTTTTTTTTATTAAACAATGTCTAGTCTTGAAAATGCCACCATGGCGATTCTGTCAAATTTATAATGGTTCACATCCGATGATGGTGCTGCTTAAACCCGTTCAGCGAATGGAATTGCCATTCTGAGCATCTTCCCCTAAAAGCCAAGTATAATAAGACTTGGGTGATTTTTGCTCTTTTGTGGGTAGTTGTTTTTGTGCCCAAAGGGCTAAGTGATGCCATCAGTTGTACATCACTAGGCAGAGCAGTGTGCACGCCCCCCAGGGCAGAATTGGGCTCATGGCATGCCGCATTTCACAAAGGAATAGAAACTATGGATGTTCTTAAACATAGACTTGAATAGTTTTATTTCCCCATCTATTTTCTTTGGTATTTCTCTCTTAAATACAATATTCTAAATTATTCAAGGTTCCTATGTGAGTTGTATTCAAGGCTAAGGGAAAACAGTTTTAAAAGACATGTTTCCAAGAATAAAAAAAATTTGTAATAGTCAACCTACTTTCAAGTGATCTATTTATAAATTAATGAGTGTTTATAATGGGTATAGAACTTTCATCCTGTTTCCTCCAAATCAAAAGATAATATGACTCAGAATGGCATGTTTGAAAAGTAGAAAAATATATAGATATCTTTTGTTTGTGCTTAGTATTCCATTGCTTTTATCATGGGGATTGGAGAAAGAGAGAAAGGGGCAGAAACCCTGCAACTTAAAATAGGGCTCAAGAGCAAAGCAGAGAAACATGAAGAGAATCTCAGGAAGGTGAGGATAAGGGCCAAGTGCTCATACCTACACAAGCATGGGGGGCGGAACCAAGAGAGTGTTGATTACATGTGTATGCTATATAATTTACAGTTGACTTCTGGGAAAGGAATCCTTTGTGTTGTTCTAGTTATTTGGCAAGAGTGTTCCATACAAATAATTTGGAGGTAGTTTTGCCTCAGTAATTTTACAGGAAACCGTTGAATTCAATGTTTGGGTTAAAAATGAGACACAGAAAAGGACAGTTGAAGGGATGAGCTACAAGTGAGGTGAATTGTATGACCTTACTTTTTTTGTGTGGACAAATACTGTAAATAAATTCATTCCAACACTTCCCAGGATCACACACAGAACACATCAAAATGTGTGGAAGAAAGGCTTTGGTCAATATTAAAGTGACACATGTCATGAGGATAGCTGAAAACCTAGGGCCTCAGAGGTTGAAGTGTAGATATTGCATAGATAGTGCTTCTTTGTGTTTTTATTGATTGATATTTTAATCGTATATATTTATGATATACATCATGATAATTTGCTACATGTATGCAGTGGATGAAAATGAATTGTGGTAATTAGCATCTTGGTCTCTTAATAATTTAATTGACATAATTGTACGTATTTTTGAACTGGAGTGTGTTGTTTCAATGAATGCATACAATATGTGCAGCTCAAATCGGGATGCTAACATTTTCATCTCCTCATGTTTACTATGTATTAAGACTTGAGCCCCTCTCCTTGTTACACAAAGCATGATAGGTTATTGTGGATTTTAGTCAACCTGCTGTGCTATAGAGTACTCGAACATGGTACCTCTCTCTAGCTGCAGTTGATTTCTTTCTTTCTTTCTTTCTTTCTTTCTTTCTTTCTTTCTTTCTTTCTTTCTTTCTTTCTTTCTTTCTTT
>JANHMN010000009.1:71357934-71390116 GCA_030674055.1 Rhabdomys pumilio
TGTGTGTGTGTGTGTGTGTGTGTGTGTGTGTGTGTGTGTGTGTGTGTGTGTGTGTGTGATCTCTATTAGATTCTCCATAATGGCTATAGTAATAGCCATGGTATGATATATATATATACATATACATACATATAGGCTATAGTAATAGCCATTATGGAGAATCTAATAGAAAGAATATAGTAATCTCTATTCCTACCAATTTTTTCAAGTTTTTTCTCACATTCTTCTCAATATTTGTTAGTCGTTTAAAAATATATCCTAAACTAATGTCAATTACAGTAATCATATTATGCTAGCTAGAAAAAGACCCCCCCTATTTTGCTATATTTTGGTCAAATTATCCATCTGCATTCTGTTCCTCCTCCTCTCTACTCTTCCAGGGTCAAGTAACTTCTATCCTATTTTGCACATTCAGACATCAGATGAGATTAGGCATGTTCAGGGTCGTTAGGACCATAGGCCTTAATATCTCTACATTATGAGATCAGTGTTGGTGTCTAGTACGGATGGTTGAGAGCATATGGTATATGTCTTTTCATTGGCTTATTTTACCTAGCACAGTATCATCCATTTCCATCCACACTACTGTAAATCAGTTAAAAGTTCATCCAGTTGAGTAACATACAGCCAACCATGTGCACACCTTCTCCACTTATTTAGAAACAGGCTGGATGATTCTCATTCTTGACCATTTGGAGTGATAAATGAGGATAAGTGATAGGGCTTAATCTTTTGGGCTTTCTGTGTGGACAACTGTGCTATGTGAAATATAACATTGATTGTCCATCTGTATTTCCCTGTTTCCCTTGTAGCCTTGGCTAGGATTCCTACAATTATATTGAAATACAATCGTGTCAATATCTAGCTTTATTGTTCTTGTTCCTCATCTCCTTAGGGAAAGTAATTAAATATTTCATCACTGAATGCGATGCTAGCTGTAAGGACTTTTGTAGGCATCCCTGTCTGAATATATGAAATCTACCTTCTACTTTTTAGGTCAAAATAGCATTAATATTATCAAATTTCAGATACATTTTTCTGAATATGATTTTTTGTTTAATATACATACTCCCAAACTTTATAATGTACTCAACTGTCTAAATATTAAAAGAACCCCTACTAGTAAGTAGAAAGATGAATATAATATTTTATTGGCTTTAAATTATACCCATTTCCTAAAGCCAATAGATGAGATAACACTGTAAAGTCTACCTAGACACAAACAGCAAAGATTTTGTGTTGATCATTGTATGTCTATCTTCAATTATGAATGAGTTCCGCGTTTGTTAGAGACTTCTCATTTCCGTGTATGATCATTCAATCACATGGTTTCTCTTTAGCCTGTCAATGTGGTGATGACACTGATGGATTTTCAAATATATGAACACTACATAGCTGGAACAAACGCTAATTAATCCTTTCTGATAGTTCGTGTGTTGCTGGCTTTGATTATTTTTAACTTTCTTAAAGTAGGGATTTAAAGTCAAGAAACTTTTCTTTTTTATTATTAGCACTGGTTTTGGCATTGCACTGTTCTCTAGTTGCATAACTTAATTTACTTTCTAACTACAACATAAA
The DNA here is from genome assembly GCA_030674055.1 of Rhabdomys pumilio. Taxonomy (NCBI): domain Eukaryota; kingdom Metazoa; phylum Chordata; class Mammalia; order Rodentia; family Muridae; genus Rhabdomys; species Rhabdomys pumilio. Next base: position 71,359,513 of record JANHMN010000009.1, read on the forward strand.
TTTCTATGTCTGCATCACTTTAGCTGCATCATGCATGTTTTAGTATTTTATCTGCTGTTCTCTCTCTCTCTTTCTCTCTCTCTCTCTCTCACACACACACAGAAACATACACAGACACTCTCTCTTCTCTTGAAGACTTCTCTTTTAATTCCAATTGTCTTGAATTGTGCTATATATTTTCCAATCATTTAAAGAATTTTGAAATTACACTTCTAATATTGATTTTAATTGTGAATCTATTTCAGTCAGAGAACATTATTTGTTGAAAAATTTCCCAGTGGATTAGTTTGTCATTTATTTTGAGTAAATGTTTCCTCTTCCATTGAAATTCATATATATTTTCCTATTGTTCTCTGCATTACATATTCTCTTTTTTAAAATTTCTTATTGGGTATTTTATTTACATGTCAGATGTTATCTCCTTACCCATTCCCCTTGCCCAGGAAACCCCTATCCCATCCCCCTCCTCCTGCTTCTGTAAGGATGTGCCCCTATTCACCCCCCTACTCCCACATCCCCACCCTCCAATTTCCCCACACTTGGTGTCCAGCCTTCATGGGACCAAGGATCTTCTTTCTCACCTGTGCCCAACAAGGCCATCATCCCCTAAATATACAGCTGGAGCCATGGGTCCCTCCATTTGTGCTCCCAGGCTGGTGGTTTAGACCCTGGGAGCTCTGGTTGGTTGATATTGTTTCTCTCTTCCTGGGGCCACAAACCCTTTTAGCTCCTTCAGTCTTCTCTCTAACTCCTCCATTGGGAACCCCTTGATCAGTTCAATGCTTAGCTGTGAGCATCTGCCTCTGAATATGTCAGACTCTGGCAGACCTGTAAGGAGACAGTTATATCAGGCTCCTGTCAGCATGCACTTTCTGACATCCACATCAGCGTCTACCTTTGGTGACTGCACATGGGATGGATACCCAACTGGAATGGTCTCCAGATGGCCCCTTCTTCAGTTTCTGTCCCACACTTTGTCTCCATATTTGCTCCCTTGAGTACTTGTTACTCCTTCTAGGAAGAATTCAAGCACCCACACTTGGTCTTCCTTCTTCATGAGCTTCATGTGCTCTGTGAGTTGAATCTTGGCTATTTCAAGCTTCTGGACTAATATCCAATTATCAGTGCAGGGTGGTATGGCTGTAGACTGCATATTTTTATAGACATTGTTTTTGTTGTAATACTTTCCTTTAAGCCTTCTTAAGTGTGGTTTGCCAAAGACATATTCCTCCTCCCTCTCTCTCACACATGTATTCTTGATGTTTGGATCTGCTGAATCTTGACAATTTTCTTTTGGGTAATTAATATCATCTAGTGACAGTTACCTGATAAAATATCTTAATTTTTGCATTTTCCTCATCTTTATTTGATCCTGTATCAGTTTTTGCTTCATGCATCCAGAGATGCTTTTTTTTATGTCTGTGCACATTATGATGATTGTGTCTTTGACCTCAAGCAATCTTATCATTATGTAACAATCATTCTTTGCCTCTAGATGTTGGCTTGTTTTCAAGTCTGCATTGCCTGATGACGAACATAGTACCCCTTCTTTGATTTGAATGATAGCATACTACCTGTTCCCCAAGCTCTTAATAATAGTTTCCTGTTATTGAGTGGCAATTGGTTTTCACATACGTAGTGTTTATTTTTAAGTTACGCATTTTGAAGATTTTAATCTGTGTGTGAAGAGAGAATTTTCAAGTATAGCCTGAACTGGGACTCAGGACCCTCCTGTCACCTGCCTCCAATGCTAATCTTACAGGAGTATGCTTCTGCCTCCGATGCTAATGTTACAGGAAAATACTTCTGCCTCCGATGCTAATGTTACAGGAAAATACTTCTGTCTCTGATGCTAAAGTTACAGGAGTTTACTTCTGCCTCCAGTGCTAACGTTACAGGAGTTTACTTCTGCCTCCAGTGCTAATGTTACAGGAGTTTACTTCTGCCTCCAGTGCTAATGTTACAGGAGTTTACTTCTGTGCTTGGATAAACTTCACTACCTAGTTCCATTCCAACCTTCCTCTACCTTTCACTAGTTGGTTATTCTTAGTTGTACTTTAACCTTGTGCCTGCAACTTTTATGTTTTCTTGTATATTTTGTAGTTGGTTGTGGCTTCTATGGTTATTTTTACTTCTGCCTCTTTTCTGTCTTACTTGCTGTCCCTAAAGCATCATGTGATACTTGAAAAGATTTTACAGTCCCTCCTTGACTTTTAGAATACCATTCAGTATATGGTTTACAGAGTGTGTTAGTGGCTGAAGGTGTTTACATATGCACAATTCATTTCCCACAGTCTACTGACATCCACATCTTGTCCCTCTGCTGAGGGCAGGTGCCTTACTTCCACTCAGGCCTTTTATTCATCCTAATTTAAATCTAATTGTTTTGAGTGATTCCTGCATGTGCCCTCAGCACACCTTCATCTTCTCACAAACAGAGGAGGATAGTTATTACCCAGAGTGCTACTCTTTCTTTGTTTTATGTTTTAGAAAAAAGATTTTTAAAGTCATTCTTGAAAGCTAAGCTTAGTGGAGCTAATAACCTTATACCCTCTCATGTGATGATGCCCTAATTTTCCTCTTCATTGTTAAAGGGTGTTTCTTGCAGGATTTAATTTTGTGATTGATTGTCAGCATCTTTCATCACTCAGAGGTTTATACCACTGCTCTGCTCTGCTTTGCATTTCACCAGGAATCTGCTGCTTCTTCAATTATTCTGTATTTTGGTTCTATCATTCCTCTGGTGCTTTTTTTCTCCAGAGTAGATTTACCTGTTTCCCCCTTCTTTCCTCTTACTTTCTCTGAGCCTGAGCTGTAAGGATACTGCTGCAAATATTTCGGTCGGGATGGGTTCCTATGGCCAGTTCTGTGTTTTGGCCACTTATGTGAAAAATGCAAAAACCAAAACACCAGGAACACCAAAAAAAAAAAAAAAAAAAAACAGGAAAGAAGGGAATTATCACATACTGGATCATAGAGAAAAACATAATATAAAATAGAAGAAAGCAGAAAGAGGGACTTTTTGAGAATTTATAATTATAAATCCTTGTACTAGGAAACACTGGCTTAAAATTGATTTTTATAGCTTTCATTGTAAAACATTAAAGGAAAAAAAGAATTGATTAGGCTCTAAGAATTGGAAGGGAGGAAATAATAACAATTAAGGTTAGAACCCAGTGAGACACAAAATAATGGGTTCCTTGAAAGACTGATGAAACTGAAAACATCTAGTTACCTGATACAGTATGGGTCTTATAGTTTGAGAAAGAAATGGGGGAAATGCAATTTTATATCAAAAGGACAACATAAATACTTCTGGTTCAAAAGTTTCCCTGATGGAGCTGTCCCTGTCCAGTTATTTACAAATCAAACAAACAAACAAAATAAAACAAACAAACAAAAAAACCCAGTATGTTACAATGGTTATTTTATCTGTGTATGCTGGAAACTCTAGCTTAGAGGTTTTCCTCCAGTGTGCCAAATAAATGGATATTATCAAGAAGTCATGGGGGTTGACTACTGTGTTGCTCCTTCAGCCTTAGAAATTTACCATCTCAATCTTATTGTACAGTCTTCTGTATTTGCTTGCTGTGTTATTTTCATGTTCTCTGACTGCAGGAAGAAAGAACCTGAGGATTATGAAGTTGTGTTGCAAAAAAAAATGTACTAAGTACTTAATCTATCATTTAAACTGCTAATTAGCTATAAATTATCGACCAGGCTTGAAGAACATTGGCTGACAAAATGAGCCTTGGAAAGTATTCTAAAAAGAAATGAATTCAATATGGGGAGCTTAAAGTAGGAGAAGTTATGCTGATCAAATAATCAGAGGTTGATTCTGGCAAAGCTTTGACACGTTGTTATCAACATATAAAGTTTATGAAAGACTGCCATAGCTCTCAGTGCCTTAGCTAACTGTGTAGTGCTTGAAAGAAGACAGTCCTGAGCATCTCCGGACTTTGAGCAATTTTCTGCAGCCCTATGCCACTATGGAAGTTGAGGGGCAGCTGAAATTTGATCTAGACTTAACAGCACGTGGAATACTTGTAAAGTGACAGTTGTTAACTACTATGGCGCATAGAGAGCCATTCTCATGATTAATTCTCAGTGAGAAGTAAACCTAACTGTAAACGCAGCATCTAGTTTAGCATTGGTATCTGTTACTTTCCTGCTACTGTAACAAATAGCATGACCAAATTCAAGTTACCTTAAGGTTCCAGGAGGATTGTCAATAATGGTGGACATGGCTTAAAAGCATGCCAATCACATTTCCACTCACCCACAGAAAGCAGAGACTGTGAGCTAGCATTAGGGTAAGACTAAAACCTCCCAAAGTCTGCTCCTTGCAATGAACTTCCTCTAGTTCTGAAAAGGTAAATGGTAACCTCCCTGTAGTGGGTTGAATATGTGTGTCCTCCATAGGCTTCCATGTTTGAATGCTAAGTCATCAGTGAGTGCCACTACATGGGAGTGATTAGGAGATGTGGCCTTGTTGGAGTAGGTGTGGCCATTTTGAAAGTATGCATTGCCTCATTGGAAATATGTCACTGGGAATGGGCTATGAGGTTTCAGAAGCCTAAACCAGGCCAACTGTTGCTCTCTCTTCCTGCTGCCTGTGCATCCAGAGATAGAACTCTCAGCTACTACTCTAACTCCATGTCTGCTAGCATGCTGCCATGTTCCCTGCCATGATGATATTGGACTAAACCTTTGAAACTGTAAGCAGGTCTCAATTAGAAGATTTCCTTTTATAAGAGTTGCTGAGGTCATGGTGTCTCTTCACAGCACTAGAACACTGAGAAAGACAAAAGTTGGTGTTAGGGAGTCTGATATTTGGGTGACAGGCCTGACCATGCTGCTTGTTGGCAGAATGAGGACTTTGAGACTTTGGATTAGAAGGTATTAAGTGGGGCTTAATGAGCTGTACTAGGAAGAGCACTGAAGACTGGTACTGAGAGCAATATAGATTTTGATAGGTTGGCTCATGACATTTCATAGGAAAAGAATACTAGTAAGTAGCTTACAGACTATTAGTGCGATAATTTGGTAAATAATGTGGCTGTTTTCTGCCCTTGTTCCAGACAATCTGTCAGAGGCTAAACTGAAGAGTTTTGGGATTAATAATGTTGGCAGAGGAGATTTCAAGACAGCCTAGAATTGACTGTATTGCTTGGTAGTCACTCTTATGTAGACCTACAGTAAATAAAACCAAACTGCATGTAATGGAGTTAAGTTCTGTGACCAAGTTGACAAAGACATTAAAAAAAAATCTGATGCTCAGTGGAATAAAAGGAGTGGTGATCACAGGGCAAGACCCCACCCACCTAAGCTTCCAATTAGTGAGAAGGAACTAAAGAAAAGTTTAAGCAGTAAAAGAAACCACGGGAAACAGAAAGCTGATAAAGATGTATTTGAATGAGTGGGCCAGGTTCCAGCCCCAGCAAATGGAAGAGCTTAGAAGTTTCAGCCACATGGTTTTGATTTTCAACTCAAGGAGACTAGAAAGAGATTGTGTAACCTTCTTCTGCCATTAAGGAAAACCACTGAGGCCAGGCATGTGTCAGAAGTGGCCCTGTATGGAGGCTCAGAGAGGCAATTGTGCAAAGCTGTAAGTGAAGCCTATGTTTTGTTAGAGATCCCAAGATATTGGAGACACCATAGTCCTGGAGTCTCTGACAAGGAAAGCTACAGACTGGGTATGGAAACAGCCCAAGAGAGAAGTATGCTGCAGTTATACAAACGGAAAGGATTTGGAGATCTGAAGAGTGCTTTGACATCAGACATGGAGAACAAGATTTGGAGCTTGTCCTGGTGAGTCGTGGTCTTGCTTTGGTCCAATAGTTTCCCACCATGCTTCTTTCCTCTCTTTTGGAATGGTAATGTACATCCTCTGCCACTGTACGTTGGAAGTGTGTGATCTTCTTTTTTATTTTATAGGGTGTTACAGTTAAGAGATATCATTGAATCTCAGAAGGGACTTTGAACTTTAGACTTTTAAATGCTATTGAGACTGGTATAGACTATATGAAGCTTTGAAGTTGGACCAAATAAATTTTTGCATTATGATGATATGGCTATGAGCTGTAGGGGGACAGGGAATAGAATGTGATGGTTTGAACAAAAATGGACCTGATGGAGTCATACTTTTGAACACTTAATCTCCAGGAAGTGATGTTACATGGAAAACATTAGGGATCACATGTATCCTTTTTGGGAGTTGGTGTGGCCTTGTTGGGAGAACTGTGTCAATAGGTGTGGACTTTGAGGTTGCAGAAACCCAAACCAGGCCCAGAGGCCTGATCTCTTCATTGCTTGTAGATTCAGATGTAGAAGCTACTGTTCCAACACCATGTCTGCCTGCATGCTGCCATACTCCCTGCTATTATGACAACGGACTAAATCTCTGAACCTCTAAACAAGTCACAGTTAAATGTCTCTTTTATAAGAGTTGCTGTGGCCATTGTCACTTCGCAGCACTAGAACATTGACTAAGACACTCCACACATAGCAGTACCAGCTGGGAACTATGTGTTCAAATAAGTGAGCCCATGGGGAGCGACTCTCATTCAAACCACAGGCAGAATCAATGTGTCAATGTTTCAACAAGTTTACCTGACCGAACAGTCTTCAGGGAAATGATACATTTCTAACATTTCATGCTAAGTCAGAGTCAGAGTTTAGAGAGAAGACATGATTTGCCTCCCTCCACCCCATTTTATTTCACTTGATTTGGGCAGGTGTCTTTTTCATACAACTTCAGATGTTGAAAGTCAGCCAGAGGTCGTTAAAAACTTGTCCTTTTCAATGTTTTAGTCCCCATCAACTTACCTTAGATCTTACTGGATTTGTGACGTTAAGGAAGTAAATTCACTACGATGCTAAGATAGTCACTGTCATTTCTTATAGCCCTGGTGAGGAGGGCCTTTATTTTTTAATATGTATATTTTAATTATTTAATTTTAATTATTTAATATTGCTATGTATATTTTAATATTTACTTGAACCATCTGTAACTAGCCCATGTAATGATTAAAATAATAAGCACAGCCTGATCATGGTTAAGATAAAAACCAAGGATAAATTATTCAATTAATTAGAGCTAATCCAAATTAGCATCTTTAATTATGAGTTGTTGTTAATTTCTCCTACAATCTGTTAGATATACTGCCCTAAATCACTAATGCTACCATAACTGAACACTGTGTACAGGCTACTCACACTTTAATGTAAAATAGAATTATACATGTATACTTTTTCATGTTTTTTTGTTTTTTTAAGATTTTTAAATTTTATTTGTGAGAGTTATATATATGAACAGTTTATCTACATAATTTTCAACCTTACTTTTCCTCTTCCTTCCATCTCCTCCAATGTCCCTTCTGTTATTCCTAAACTTAGGATTTATTCTTTAATTATTATTGTTACAAATATACATTTGTATATGTGTGCAGGAAAACATGGGTGTGTGTGTGTGTGTGTGTGTGTGTGTGTGTGTGTGTGTGTGCAACCCATTGAATTCATCCAATTCATCCAGTGTTTTTCATATGTACATGTGTCCAGGGTTAACTCTGGGATTTAGCAATGGGCATACTCCCTGGGGAAAACTGAGTTTTTCTTTTTCAGCAGTGATTGACAATCTACACTTTTTCATCTAGAAACAAGGCCTTGTAGAGTTTCCTTTGTCTATGTTTTCATGTCAACTGGGTATCATCTTCATAATGATTTTGTTCAGGTAACTGTTTTGTTGAGAGTTCATGGATACATTTTCCTTGTACTGTCCAGAGGATGCTATCTAGCACCAAACACCCTGGTTCTCTGGCTCTTAGAATTATCCTACAATCAACAGTTGTCCTTGAGCCTTGGTATGAGAATCGATATGAAGATGTACTTACCAGGGTTGGGATTCCCTGGTCACTGATTTTCTGCATTTGACCAGTTGTGAATTTCTGTAATACTCTACGTCTGCCACAAAAATAGTATTATTGCCAGCCTAGTGATTGTGTAGTTTTGCAGGATTTAACAGAGTAGGAATACTGCCATTTTGTATAACAGTTAAGAAAGAATCAGACATTTCCTATAGACATGTAGACTTACTGTACATAAAAAGTGTATTAAATTTACTTTCTTAGCCAAGCTTCAGTGATATTCTTTGGGACAAGAACTACACTTTTTTCTGAGTATAAGGGTAAGTGTTTATAATACATTTGGAGACTATATTATTGAGGAAATGGAAGTAGTTGGTTCTTCTCTAGGGTCTGTGACCTTTATAACTCAGGGTAGTGGCAAGGTTTACAATACCAAGCATAAATTTCCTCCCATTGAACTGGTCTTAAGTCCAATTAGAAGGTATTTGTTACTCACAAGATAAAAGTGCCATTATTGTACCACAGGAGATATCTTACCACCACCCCAGTCATCGTCTGGTTTTTCAGGCTTTAACTTAGCAGAACTACTGACATTTTGAATAACATTTGAAATAGAATCAAAAATTTCCTATAGATGTGTAGACTTACTGTAAATAAAAGTGTATTAAATTTACTTTTCTAGCCAGGCTTCAGACAGTGATAACCAGAATTCCTTCTCTATTCAGGAAGTCTTTGCATCACAGTTTACTCATTTTTGAACGGCTTAAGTCCTTATATGTGATGTTGATTTCCATTATAAATGTTAGGTGTAGTTCTTAGGCTGGTTTCCTCTTAGGCTTTTCTGCACTGATAGAGAAAATAAAACTGCGGTGCCTTAATGTTGAAAGCATGTCAGATTGACTGACGTGTGTATGCAATTCTGTTAGAGATGAAACAGAATAAATGGACTGTGTCTAGAAGTCTTCCTGAATTTGGATTTTGTTGGTTTTTATTGGTACATAAGACCCCTCTATCTACTGATGCCAGGTCCTGAGACCTCCAGTATCATCTTGAAGCAAGGGAAGGACAAGCTGTGTTACAGTACTTCACTCATTCCTGAAAATGCATACATGCTTGCTCTGTTGAGGTTTACTGTGTAAACCAGGAACAGTGAGCGGTTAGCAGCACTGAAGTAGAATGAATGTAACACAATCGTAACGCATTTGCCAGCATCCCTCCACTTGCTTTCAGAGCTGTTATTTGGAAAATGATGGTGATTTCGATGCAAATACTTATGTGGTGGTAGCTGTTTTGACAACCAGGATGGCTGTCAAGTGGCTGGCAGGAATAGATCAGGCTCGTGCTGTAAGTGCTGGACAAAAAGACAACTGAGGTGGGGTGGAGGCAGATAGCATGAGATGTTTTTCGCATACTCTTTGGAACAGCAGGCAAATTGACACTTGGGCATCAGTTATTTCTAGAATTTTTCTTAAGATTCTCTTAGATTATTGCTAGCCACGTGGTTAACTGAAATGACATAAAGTGAGATTTGTGAATTAGGGGATTCCTCGGAAAGAAAGATTATGTTAGGTCAATTTATCAGTATCAACCGTCTTGAAATTTATCTATGTCTTTGGGGTTTCTTTGGGGGGAGAGTGCTGGGAGATTTCCTGTACACTGTTCTCAATCTGTTGCCATCCACTTTGGTGATAAATACACATGCATATTACCTAATATTCTTAAGTAACAAAAGCATCCGTAGTTGAGAAAAGAATGCTGCCAGGTCATATCGTTCCTGTCTAATATCTTATTAAATCTTTTCACATTTAACGTAATGGAGCATATATTTTCATATCATACCTGTAAAAGGAAAACTGTGCATTTACGATTACAGATCACAAAACAAGGAAAATGGAGGTTAAAAATTAAGAATGAGCCATGCTTTTACTTAGGGTGATCACTAAGATTCTAAATATTAGAGAGGCCTTTCCATTTTCCTGTTAAAGCTGAAAGTTCAAACCCCCAAGCCTTTGAAGGAACAACCAAAATAACAAGTTGATACAAGAGAGATTGAGTGGAAATGAATGGATTAGGTCTGGTAAGATCTCCGCAGGGAAGCAGGCGAGAGACTCAGTGTGCTCATTCATACCATTCATACCATCCCCACTGACAGAGGTCAGCAGGGAAGCAAAGTCTCCACCCTACACTGTTGCTACACAGAGAGTTAGTGGGTGGACAAGGGCTGGGAATGCTTTTGGTGGTGAGACTCTGAAATGGAAGGGCCAGAGAAATATATTCAGCATGAGCACACAGAACTCTGGCTGGAGTCAGGGAACTACAGGACAAAAGCATCCACCCTCTTCCCCCACTCCCCCATATGCCAGCCTGTTTCTAATAGCTGAAGAGGTATGAGCGTTAGAGTCGGGAAGACCTAGACATATCCGTGGGAATAGAACCCAGGGATAAGTGCAGACTGTGGAGTCAGACTCTAGGGTCATAGTTCCATGCTGATGTAGAAAACCTCCCTGTGGCTCCCACTTGAGGTCAGTGGTAAATAGCAGCAAGAGATATCACCTTCCCACAACTGGTGCCATACAGCCAAGCAGTTGAGCTTTATTGGCTCAACCAAGGAAAATCTGTGGACATAGAAATCAAGGAGTTAACTCCAGAGATTCCTAGAACGTTCAGTTACCTCAACAAACAGTGTGAAAACAGGTTTAAACTGTTAAGCTCAGTGCAGTTGCCCTAGAATCCCAATCCAAAAGGTTGCTTATTTAAAGTACACTGGGCTGCTACATACTACAAGTCAGGCTTTATTGGTGTGGACTCGAGCTGCAAGCTGTACCTGTCTGATCATCACAGTTCGCTACCAGAAACAAGTAGGGAAAGAAAAAAAAAGTTTCAAACTTTTGCATCAAAGAAGAAACACTCAATGACGAGATGATATTTCATAATCAAGTGTGCTTATATTTCACTTGTCTTTTTTATTATTTTAAGTCTTGCACACGTTTTCTTCTAAGGATGTTGCTTCCATTTCTATGTTATGTGATTAGATGTTGTGATGGGTGTGTCTGTTTCTGGACCCATTCATTGAGTATTCTGCACTCATCTCCCTAGTTACAACCCACGTTCTTTTCCCCTCATCTCCACTTCATTACCCTCTCTTCTTCATATCTTCGTAAACTATAACCTGTCAGAACTTCAGTGATTGTTATCTACTGTGTATTCTAACAGTATTCCCACTTCACCCTTCCAGCTGTTCTTCCACCTCAGTTTCTCTATGGTCTAATACCCATCTCACCCTGCTTCTTTTATACTCTCAATCTCAGTTGCTTACACCTTGGTTCATCAGATCACCTGTGTTCTTTTATCTTTCAACAGGTATTCAAGTTAAAGTGGGGGCTGCTGAATTTAGCTATGAGAATATTTGTATAGCTGATCTATCTAGTGGTCATGGTTTCTTGACTCCTAGAGAAATCCAGGGATCACACTTGTCCGTGTGAACTCAGAGCTCGATGGTTCATCATTGTAAAAGGACTAAGATTGAGCTCTACTTGGTTGCAGATGCTTCAAACTAAAAATTACAGATTAAAATTAATTCAATCAATAGAATAAACAAAAACATGCAAGATCTTATGCAGAAGTATAAGAATTTCAAAAAAAATCAAAACAGTATGATTTCTTTGAATATAACATTTCTACAGGACTGGATTCCGTCGAGTGAAATAGATGAAATCCCAAAAAGAACAATTGGATTAAAAGAGATTACAGTGAATAGCTGAATGACTTAAGAGTTGGAGAAAGAAATAAGAGTACAATTAAGAGAAACGCTGCCAAAAGAAAATATGAATTGATAGAATCAAATTTTCCTAAAGCACATAGAAACAGCATAAGTATCGGCAAGAAGATGGAAGCATCATGGCCAAGGCAGAAGATCTGAAATCAGGCACGAGAATGCACAGTGGAAGACAGGGATCCACTGTTCACATTCTACTGACTCCCATGTGAACACCACAGCATGCACCTCCTACCCAAAAACTTACCCAATAGAATAGACCACATGGTAAACAGGGTTTTGAGGATGGAAGACAAGATAGACAAATGACAAAATACAGACATTGACAAAATGGGATAAGAAGATGAGACAGTGTATAAAATCTATAGCACTTTATTGAAAGAACACAGTTTATGAACCTAAAAGACAACTAACTAACTAACTTTTGGGTGAGCAAACAGTGGTTTCAAAAAGTCATTATATTAGAGTTATCAATATGAGGAAGTAGGTGACATTCTGGTTTAAGGAGGCACTAGACAGAAAAGACCCGACAGACCAGAAAAGAAACTTCCATAACTTTATAGCTAAGAGGACAAAGGGAAAATAAGAAAAGTACCAGGATGGATGCATCAAGTCACTTGTGAAAGCAAATCCATCAGAATTACAGCAAATTTTTCAGCAGAAATCATAGAAGCCAGGTGATCACGAGATGGTATATTTCAAGCTCAGCAGAGACCATAGAAGCTGGAAGATCACTGGATGGTTTATTTCAAGCTCTTGAAGTCAATGACCCCTAAGACAGATTAGTCCATTCAACAACTTTGTGTCATAGCTGAAGAAAATCTGACAATCAAAAGGAAGAAAAGGAACTTTGACCATCTAGTGAGCACTAAGGAAAATATTTCAGTCCTTCCAATTATCTGAAAAGATGTATGTATTTACAATTCTAAAGGAAAGAAAAACAAAATGGTAGTTAATGTAGAAACCACTGAATAGGAAAACACAAAACACTGCAGAAGTTAACAAATAAAAAGAATTTGCATACACTCTGCACAAATTTGGGTATTAGGGGCCTCAATTTTTTTAATTAGAATCCTAAAGTGTAAGACTGGTTTAAAGAGCAGGATCTATTCATATATCACCTCCAAGAAGGACATTTCATCTTAGACAGATGCTACCTGGGAATGAAAGGATAGAAAACAGGTTTTCTGAATAAGTAGAACTGGAAAGTAAACGGTGGCCATGGATCTAATATGACAAATGAAGATTCAAATCAAAACTAGTTAAGCTGTTTGCTGTGACAAGAGCAACCAGTGAAGATGTTACGGCTATGATTACTCTTACCCTGAACTCTAGAGCATCCAGTTTCATGAACTATGTGTAACTAGATAACCAACTGATCTCATACCATAGCAGAGGTTTCAGAGCCTCATTGTAGCCTGTAGGATGTCTTGAAAAAATATTCAGAGAAACATCTTAACTGAATCACATGATAGAGCAACTGGCCCTAATAGACATCTAGACGTCTATGGAACATAGCCCCTAAATGCTGCAGAAGATACAGTCTTCTGATCCGACTGTGGCACTTTCTTTAAAATGCATCATGATATAACTTACAATTTTTTTTTATAATTGATAAATCAAAAACAGAAGCAGAAGAGCATATGTGAGTTTGTGGAAATTATATAACACAATTGAGTCATTAGTTGGCCATTAAATAAAGAAAAAAAAATAGATACATGCAGAGACAATCTGCTTAAGTGCATTAAGTCAGTTTCACCAAGATAAATATTTGTTTGTTCTCTGTTGTGAATCATAAATTTTTAAAAGATAAATTAAATCGTGTACATACATAAGACATGAAATGGAAGCAAAAATTGCCTAATGAAACAAAAGAGGGTAGTCAGAGCTGGTGAGTGTAGAGAGGGCATGTCTGTTTGGTGGAGATTATTCTCAAAGTTACCATATTCTTATATGAAATTATTAGTATGGACCAATATGCCACACGTATTGAGTATATGGCAGTTTAGATATATCACTAAATAAAATATTAGTGTTTCTAAGGTTAAAAAAGAAAGAAAAGCAAAGGAGGCCTGAACACCATCCAGTGTGTGGCGCTAGGAGAGACTCCTCTAGAAAGTATTCATCGTCTGGCCACTTGGGTTTAATCCCCAATGCCATAGAAAAATGAAAACCATTTCTCGACTTCTATCCTATGTGATACTTAATATGTGCCTGTGTTAAAATAATTTACAATAGCTCATAATAGGCATATAATTTTTTGTGCACCAGTTTTATAAAGTTTCTAAATTGGTGACAATTTTAGAAAAGTGAATTCTTCAAAGAATTTCAGGGGCTGAAAAAATAGGTCAGTGGTGGAGGGTGTCCATGCCATGGGCAAAAACTTGGATTTTATTCTCAACAAAAAAAAAAAAAAAAAAAAAAAAAAAAAAAAAAAAAAAAAAAAAAAAGAAAGAAAGGAAAGGAAGGGGATGGAAAGGAAAGAAAGAAAGGAAGGAAGAGTCAAAAGAAAACAAAACTAGAAGAAAACTTAGAGACAAATTAAAAATGCTTTTTGTGATTAAATGCTGTAGCAAAGCTGGCTTGCTCAACCTGCATTTTTATAAAGTCCTGGCTCACCTGGCCAAGGTGGCATTACACATGGTGGACTGGGCCTTCCCACACTAGTCATTAACTAAGAAAATGCTGGACAGACTTGCCTACTGGTGAATCATACAGAGACATTTTCTCAAATGAGTTTTCTTGAGATGATCCTAGTTTGTGTTGACAGAAGTGACTTCAGCACAGTAGTCCTTTGGGACACAGCAGTAGCGGATTAATGCGAGTTCCTGTGCGAGCTCCTGTGCGGAAGTCAGGGTAGGCCAAGATATGTTCTGCATGAGTTAGGGAATGGAATTAGCCGTTATGTCTGTCTCCTAGCAAACGAACCAGTCCTTTTGCTTAATGCAAGTTAGCTTGATGACTTGGAAAGGTGGTAGCCATGTATGGAGGTGGGTAGGTCGAGGCAGTTCTCTCTAAGGTTCATATGGGAGAGAAGAACAGGTATTTAGAGAAAGTACTCATTAAATAATTAAACATTTTAAAATTTTCATTTAAAAATTGGAGCATCATTTTTAAATGCTTGGAAAATAAATAATAAAACTAGGAAAGAGAAACCAAGTAATTTCCCTCTAATATTAATGAATCCCCCTGCAACTTGTAAACGTTTTACATAGTTTTATATATGCTTTACATAGCTCTAAAGACAGTTCATTCTTAGCCCGTATGGCATGTACCTACACATGCTTTTACTTGAAGAGTGTGCTGGAGTTGACTTCCACTAAGCCTTGTGTTTTAAGGTGGGGGAGTAGTAGCTGAGACTCCCTGTGGGAAGACAAAGGGTGTTGTTAAGGGAGTGACAGAAGGAAGAGAGTTCAGCAAACTAAAACACTCTGGGTTATTCTTTTCTCCTAATGAGGAAGTTTATAGATTCATCCTTAATTGAGCAATTTATCTTACAAAGTCATGGCAAAGGGTAGTGTTTACCTAACACTACTGATCAAGCTATTTGCCCCTTTGAGACTATTAGTCCCTCATCCAGTTAAGGCTTTATCCATGTCATTGTATGAGCTACTCTGTGAAGGAGGTAGAGAAACGACTACTGTGACAGAAACCTTAGACTAAGTCAGTCTATTTTCATTGCTTTTACAGATTAATAATGGCTTGTTACCCAGACATCCTGGTCAGCATGCAAGCCATGTGAGGTTCCTATCTCTGTGTAATGCCTGATTGAGGCACTGGATGAATGAGAATGTTGAACAATAGCAAGCAGGTATCACAGGCAATATGGTATCAAACATAGCTTCCTTGATGGAGAATATGGACAGACATAAGAGGGATGAAAGGAACATTTGTTCAGTGTAGGATTAAGACCTGGCACAAAAGCCTATGGGCGCTGGCAGACTCTGCTGAAGAGGGAGCAATGCCCAGGGCAACCGACTCTAAGACAGGCATTTACCCTCACCCACCTTGCTCTCTTGGTGGTAGAACGCAGTGCATAGATAAACTTCATACATGTCAGAAACTATCTGCAAAGCATTGTTTGAAATTGACCCTCTGGATTTCTCCCCACATGCTTGGCTATTATTTGTTAAGACATACTAGGGAGCAGGTCTCTAGAGGAAACACAAAGAAAAAGAAGGCAAAGAAAAGAAATGGGGTTATGTAGGATGCAATAGAAGCCTTAGATTAACCCAGCAGACTTGACCTGTCAATCAAATCTATAGCCATTATCATTTTTAAAGACTAATAATGGTCTGTTAACCAGGCATTCTGGCCACTGTGCGAGCAATATGACGAAATCGTGGGCCTTCTATGACCAGTTGACACCAGCTGGACCATTTTAGCGGACCCTGTTAAGGATCAGAGAGTTGAGTCCGTGTGGATTCTGATGAGAGTTGCATCTATATTTAAAGCTCGATGTCACCGGGAGCTCTCTTGGTTTTGTCAAACTGTCTACCGGCCCAGATGAGCTGCAACTCCTTGCAATTGAATGTCAATAAGACCAAAGCAATTTTGGTTGATCCTCAGCACCAGCTTAAGCATATTCAATCGCGCCGATTACATTTGACAGATAGTTACCTTCCACTGAACTCCGTGGTTAGCAGCTTGGGCGTGCTCTTGACAGTGAGCTAGGAGTTGATGCCTAATGTTTATTTCATATCCTGTTTTCCCCTTCCCTAATACTGCATGTGTGAATCATATTTAAATATATTCTCAGCTGATGTTCTCGTCAGTCCCCTTGGCTTCTCAGGACAGAATGGTATAATGATTCCTTTTTACCATTTGAATAAATGTAATGTGCGCTCTCCTGTTTTTTTGGGTTTGGTGTGCGGATGTGGGTGGGTGCTCTTCAGTCTTAAATTCATTAAATACACTGAATATAGACGAGTTTTTCAGGAAATGTGGTGAATGATTGTCATGTTGTACAGCAGAAAAATGCTTGGCTGCATGGAGGGGAGAAGTTGTCACATTCTAATAAACTTAGTCTTCAAATTTGATAGATTATTATGATTACTAGGTCATAACCCTCACCTACTTTCTACATCACCATTCCTTTATTTTTATTAGTCTTTTAATTTTGGCAGTATTCTTTAAATATTTACATCCAAAATTATTCATCTCAAGACTATTTTGTCATTTTAAGATGGCCATAATTTAAATCACATGTTCTAAAACACCCCGACTGAATCATTGAGTGGATATACAATCATGTTATAAGACACTGTAAAACAGTATCATTTCAAAATATTAAATGGGCAATACTCGAGTGTAGTGGATTTATGCTGAGAAGGGCGTATGGTGATTTTGGGAATCCACTCATTTTGGTATCATGCCTCAATGTTTCAGTTTCGTTAAACTCATATAGCAGCTGACCAGGGAAACTTTAGGGATGCGTAGATCTCATAATCTAAGCCTAATCTCCTCCTCTCTACAAATAAAACTGCAAATCCTCAGAATCCCTTTCTCTGACTGGCTGAGTGGCTGCAGTGTTTGCCTCAGCCTGGCCCTGGCTTTAACACTATGATTTTAAAGCAAACACATTTTGCTCACAGATTCCAATCTCTTCTGGAACCTCCGGTTTAAGACATCAAACAATACCGGTGATGTAGTTAGACATTTCACACGGGAGAAGAACTTAAGCTCAAGTAGGGAAAAGAGTCTTCAAAATTACTTCCTCTGTGTTTCCTGGCATTCCTTGTCTTATTCTCTTAAAACTGACAGTTTTTAAATTTTTGTTTCTCCTTTACTGACAGCAACTAAAAGCACTGACAGGTGAGAGGCGAGAGGAAACTCAAGTCATTATTATTTTGTCCGCTGATGCCTTGGCATCAGGAGGGGGATGCTGCCTAGATCTTACAAACTAAATTGTTTGCAGCAGTGCTAGAAGCACAGGAACACTGAGTGCCTGAGGTAGGACAGAGGTGGGTTTGACACCCCATGCTCTCCTCAGAGGGTATGGTTGGAGCCTGTAGTAAAGTCAGTAATCAGTGTGTGTGTTTACTTCCTGTAGCCTTGGCTGTAAATCTTTTCAGCATGCAAATTTCTCGTAGAAACTAATGGCTATTTTGCAAGTAGCAAAGAGAAAGAAAGCAGGTTAAGAAGTTAATGAATATGCGATTAAGAATTTACTTTCATGAAATACGAGATCCAAGATCAAAAGATAAAATTTGTTTTATTATAATGAGAAAAATCTTGTGTAGCGAGTTTATCCCTTGCAGAAATGCTTTGCAAGTAATTAACGGAGAGAACTGTGTTCTGTTGATAGAAGTGTGTTGGACCAACGAAGACCAATAAACATTTTAATCATAGAAGGATTAATTTGTTCTTTTGAAAACTGTTAGGGGCTGAAAGATAGCTCAGTTGGTAAAGTTTCTGACATATAAGTATCAGTTTGGATCGGCAGCACCTCTGAAGAAAGACAGGCAAGATGGCACTTAACTGTGATCCCAATTCTGGGGAGTTGGAGATAGGACATCTCGGGAGGAGCTCACTGCTCAGCTCATCTTGTGGAATCAATGAGCTCCAGGTTCATTGAGAAAGTCTGTCTCCAGAAATAAAGTAAGGTGATGACCGACCAAGGAAGAGACATCCAATATCAGTGTTCAACCTCCACATACATGTGCACACATGTATAAATGCCCCTATACACATGTAAAAACACATATCAAACACAAAAAGAAAAAACATAAAAATCACATATATCTCAGGAATCCTCAGGATTTATGTGGTATACACATGTGTATACATATACAACACACACAGAAGCATGCCATCATAAACTACTCAATTGCATCTAAGTCTCTTTTCTTTCTTTGCT
Source organism: Rhabdomys pumilio (assembly GCA_030674055.1). Taxonomy (NCBI): domain Eukaryota; kingdom Metazoa; phylum Chordata; class Mammalia; order Rodentia; family Muridae; genus Rhabdomys; species Rhabdomys pumilio. The sequence goes on from JANHMN010000009.1 coordinate 71,378,012, forward strand.
TATACTAAACATCCAAGGCCCATGCTGTCTGGTATATTTTAATTGTTTTGCACTCTATTGGCCACTGCTTTTGATGTTTTTGTTCTTATGTTGTAGAGATAATACAAGCAAGCACACACACACACACACACACATACACTGTACATATATATATATGTGTGTGTGTGTGTGTGTACTCAATTATATATATATGTATATATCACTATATACAATTGTATGTTTATATTAATATATATTCATATATATATTATATATACTCATATATATATATATATATATATATATATATATATATATATATACTCAAGGTTAACACATAGTTACATACATTTTTAGTCTGGCTTTCATATACTTGAAGCCAAAATGGCAAGCGCTCCTCACAGGAAATGGAATCTAGGTGTCCCTGGTTTACAAGTGCACTTAGAGGTTCCCTTTAGTTTGTCCTCTGGTGTCTCCTGAGACATTCTTTGACACCCACTCCCCACACCTGTTAACCCAGCATTTGCGTTTTGGTGTGCAAACCTCTAATGAAGTGTGGAAGGTGGCTCCTATACAGAATAAGTCATACTTTAAATGAAATCATTTGGAATTCCCTCATGTTTTGTATTTACAAAGTCATGACTTTTGTATGCATGTATGTATGTATGTATGTATGTATGTATGTATGTATAATGTAAACACACGTGTGTGCAAGTGCATTCAAATGTGGAGGCCAGAGGAGTAGCTCGCACATCCTACCCTGTCAGTCACTGCCTTGTTCACTTGTCACATGATCTCTCAGATGCAAGAGCTATGCTGGCAGCCAGTAAACCCCAGAGATTCTGATCTCCATTCTTGACCTCCCTCAATGCTGTGTTTACAAACTCACCTTGACCACACCCAGATTATTACAGGGCTGCTGGGAGCTGCACTCAGTGTCCCAAACATGTGCCCTGAGAGCTCTTCTCTACTGAGTCACCTCTCTAGGTCCAACGTCACGATATTAATATACAATACTAATAGTCAAATAACAAGATTGGCTGGCTGTTAACAGCAACAAGAAGCATCATCGTAACATCTTGGGGGGTTCCAAAAAAACTCCTTAAAGACTTTAAGCACAGCTTTTGAACAGTGTTTTCTAACCTTCCTAATGTTGTAGCCCTTTAATACAGTTCCTCATGTTGTGGTGATTCTCAATAATAATAAAAAAAATTGTTGCAACTTTATAACTGTAATTTTGCCATTATTATGAATCATAATGTGCATATCTGATATGCAGGACATCTGATATGCAAGATTCATTCAAGGTGAAAAGTTCATTCGACCCCTGAAAGGGTTGCAACCAACAGGTTGAGTTGCTTCTTAAACAACCCAAGAAGGTAGAACATTAATTAAAGCCACTTCAGTTTACAGAAAAAGTATTATTGCCTTACCATAGTCTCGTGTCATCTTCCTCTCATTTTGAGACAACCTCTAGATCCCTTTGTTTTATGTGAAAAGTGACTTTGTTTTATTAAATACATAATTGTTACAACTATATTCGTCTGTGGAAATTTGTCTTCGTTTTATAAAGCTGAGTAACTGGCTCATGGCAGGATATAACCATTATCTTTCTCTCTTTCTTCTCTCTCTCTCTCTCTCTCTTTTCTTTTTCTCTTTCTTTTCATCTTTCTTTCATTCTTTCTGACATTGTTGTTTAGGAAACAGTGAATTAAGTGTGATGCAGTTTGATTCTCAGGAGATTTGGACAAGAGAGGGTTAGAAGTTCAGAAGAGCCTGATGCTATTGAGCTGGATGACTTTTGGTCCCCCTTGAGAATCAGAGTTATCCTGATACCTAATGTAGTAGGGAGGAAGGCAGGAGGGGCACACACAGGTGGAAATCTCTCTTCAAGTTAAGTGTTAAAATAAGGTTCTTTACATCTGTCTCTGGTGGACTAGGGCACTAAAAACCCAGTGACACATGTTGGAAGGATAGCTATAAAATAGATTTTGATGTTTAAGGGTCTGTAAATGTGCTGAGTAGTTCACTGATTTTTAATTAATCAATTAACTAATTAATTAACTAATTAATTAATTAATTAATTAATTAATTTTTTGGTTTGTTAACTGAAGTCTCCATACTGTGAATATCTACCTCATTAAACTTAAAAGAACTATGGCCCACTTGGAGGCTATATGTTCTATTAAAAGTACTCTATAGCCAAAGTTCTCATGCCCACTGTTTAGAAAATGGTCCAGACCTGAAGAAAATTGCCTAACTGCAATACTATTGGTCTTGCCTGGTCTCTCTTGCAAGGAGTCATTGTGAATAACGACTATGACAACAGGAATCTTTGGGTTCAGGAGATGAGTCCAGCAGTGAAGTTAGTTCTTTACCTTGCAAATGTCAGTTCTAAGCTGGGCTTGGGCTAGTGATGAGCACTTAGATGTGGGGACTTGGAGACAGGTGGATCCCTGGGGCTCACTGGTCATCTAGCCTGGCTGAATCTGTGGAGGGCAGAGGACACCCTCAGTGTGATTCCTCAGGCACAGTCTCTAGATACAATGGACATCTCAGTTCTAACCCATAACATTCTCTTATCAACTTTTGGTTAACGTGATGCCTAACTTGTTTATGAATGTAATCATATTGGGAAACGTCTGGAAGGTAGAGCCTCGGCCGAGGGGATAGACACTGGTAGGAGATGTCCTGCTGGGCATCTTTTATCTCAGCTCCTGTACTGTACTGTTCTGCTTTCTGGCTGCCAGGGCGTGAGCTTCTCTGCTGTTTTTCTTTTCCATATGCTGACAGATTAAAACCACTGACCATGAACAAAAAGTATCTTTCTTTTTCTTGAGTTATTTTGGTCAGGTGTTTGGTCACACCAATGGTAAAACTGAGAGTATGAAGAGATGGAAGTTGAGTACCAAAGCAACAGAGGCATTTCTGTGTCTGTCTGGATTTAGAAGCCCTGGGACTGGTTTATGAGATGAATATGAAAGAGTTATGAAATGCTTAGGATCCTGTAAGTCGTGATCCTGGTAAGAATCCAGAAGACCAGGATTCCATCAAGGAAGCCAACTGCTAAGGACTCAAGGCCATTCATAGTACATTCTGGCAAAGAAGTTACTTCCATTTTGTCCTTGCTCTAGAACTATGGTTGGCTAAGTTCACAGGGGATGGACTTGCTGGGTGTGGCACAGTTACTGATGGCTGCTTTTATCCAAGTTCACACTGAGATTTGTGAATAAAATTAGAAACAGTGTTCTGGGGGCAACCAACTGCTTCCTGGTTATATTTAGGCCCACTCCACAGAGGAAATCCATGTCCAGTGTAGTAAACCTTGTGAAAAGTCTGTGGCCTAGGATACCATAGGCCCTCTGAGGGCATCTACTACTGATGTTTTACAAAATGTAAGTGAAGTTAAACTGCCTTCTAAATTAGATGCTTATGACCATAGAATGGTCTGACTCTCAGCCTTAACAGGAGAAGTCTCTTTCACAATAGGAAACAGTCAAAGCAGATACTCATACCTGGTCACAGTGCTGAAACTTTGGACTGCTAGGTGCTTAGCCCTGAATGAAACATTTGTAGCCTGTACTGTGATGCCCAGGGAACAATGTGGAAGAGAGAGAAGAAAGAATGTAAAAACGAGGGATGGGAAGGACAAATATGGAACACTCTCTTCTGTGCATAGCATGATCACAGCAATCATGAACACTCAGCAGTAGCGGCTACATGTAGGATACCTATGCCTGTTCATGCATAGCACAGTCACAGCAATTATGAACACGCAGCAGTGGTGACTATGTGTGGGAGACCTATGCCTGAAATAAAGAGGTAGCAGTGGGAGTGAGTAGTTGTAAATAGGTGATTGGCAGAGATAGGGAGGGGGAAAGAGAAAGTAACAGGGTAAAATGATCAATATATATTGTATATGCATATACAATTATAAGAAATAAAAAACAAATGAAAATAGAGTGGAACCAGTGTGCTAGGAAGTTAGAATAGGTATGAAGATATTAAATGGAATATGGTACCTGATCTCTGACCCCCATTGCCATATAGTGTAACCAAAAGATTGTGATTTCTCTCTGCCTCTGACTCCAACTGCTGAAGGAATCACTGTCCTACCAAACCTGGTGACTGTGTTTGAGGGCCATGAAAGGTTGGACTTGTTCTGAAGGCAGAACTGTCCAGCCTTCCTCAGGCTGACCTCCTGGAGGTAGGTTTCAAGTCCCTCTCCCATCCAGAGAGCTGAGAAGCTGAGGCTGTTCCGCTGGTTTCTCTGTAAAGTGCATCTTGGTTTCTGTACCTGTCTGTCCATCATCCCCTTATTTCTTTAGAATATCTGAAGAACGTTTTGTCAGAGATCACATGTGTTTTCTCATTCTTATTCTTACCGTCTTTCATCTGGCCCAATGGAGACAGCATCTAGACACTACCTGTGCTGCAGCTGCTTTGTGTGTGTGTTTATGTATATTGTATATGAGTACACTGTAGCTGTCTTCAGACACACCAGAAGAGGCCATCAGATTCCATTACAGATGGTTGTGAGCCACCAATGGTTGCTGGGAACTGAACTCAGGACCTCTGAAAGAGCAGTCAATGCTCTTTAACCACTGAGCCATCTCTCCAGCCCTACCTGTGCTTATTCTTATCAAGAAGATTAGATTGGAAAATGTCAAGGGTATGAAGTCCACCATCAGGATGTACTTAGGGCCTACATATCTGTCCCAGGGCTGCTGTAGGTGGTCTTCCTGTCTTCATGAAGCCAGTGGCCTGCATTCTATGCTTTTACCAAAACGGCCTGCATCACCATGCAAATCAATGGCTCAAATGCTCAAATCCTTCTATTCTTAAATGGTCATTCAAGCAACGGCCATGCATCCTTATTCTGCTATTTTTTTTTTTTTAATCATTTGCCCATAGTCCATGCTCTCTTTCTGAAGACATATCCATTACTAAAATAGCTTTTGGATGCAGATAGATTTGTAGCTCTCAGGCCTCATTCTGTCTTGGGATCTCTGGTTCATAGTGGAATCCCTGTTTGTTTGTTTGTTTGTTTGTTTGTTTCCCTGTTCTTTTGTCCTTTAACATTACAGAGTCATCCTCAGAACATTCAACTGACCACCTTCTTAGTTCCCATGCACAGTCTTCTAAAGTAAGAGAAGGGAAGGAGCTGAGAATACTATAAATTAATGATTTCCACCTGGCACTCTCCTCTCGGCACACTGCTAGGGTAAATTTCAGAGATGCAGTTGTTGACTCAATGCGTGTGCATAACTGTTTTGGGTACATATTGACAGACTGCCTTCAGCCTTCAGAAAATGTTTGACTACAGCAGAATCCTACTGAAGGCTGCAGCAGAGTGTCTGACCCTTAGGTTCTTGTCAATAGAAGGAATTGTCTCTTGTTGTCTTCCATCTGTTAAGTCACATAACGCATTTTGGAGGTTTTACACCGCCTTGTTCAAATAGTTTGAAAGATAATAAAATTTGGTCTATAGTCTTGTGCTCATTGAGACAAATGGGATTAGACCCATACGCAATAATGGAATCTTTATATTTGAATTGTTCTCAACATATCATCGTGTCATACAACATTATTAAATATTTTGTTATTTTGCATGTATTTATTGTGTGTAGGCACATTCATGTTTTGTGTGTGAGGTGGTGTAGAAAACTTGCAGTCATAGCTTCCCAGTTTGCATCATTTGGGTCCCAAGTCACTGAATTCTATCTTTTGGAATTGAAGATCGAAGGCAAGCGAGTTTCTTTGCTTCACCATCTTGCTGACTGGCCCTCTGTAACTGCTGTTTGAAAAGTCAGGAGAGCGCAGTGGAGTCAACACTCACTGACCGGTCTCCATATGGTTTACTTATATAATGTCTTAAGGTAACTTGAACTTTTTGGTGAGACTGTTGTCGTTTGCTGGAATGGAGTTGGGTGCTGATCTACCTTTGAATGTTTGCATACGCCCAGCTGAGAGTAATGTCTTGTATTAATGGAATTCTTTTTAGATCACCTTTTTTCCTGATATACTTTTGATAGACTCATTTTCATGAAGAAAAACATGAGAAAAGCCTAAGAAATACTTTTTTTGGTAGATGCTCATGTGTGTGTGTGTGTGTTGTGTGAGTGTGTGATTGTGATTGTGTGTGAGTGTACGTGTAGTATGTGAGCATATGTGCATGTGTGGGTGTGTGTTTGTGTGTGAGGGGGTGTATGATGCTATGATATCCATGTAGAAATTAGAGAACAGTTTGCAAAACTCTGTCCTGTTTTTTAACCATATAGGTCTCAAGATCCAACATAGATCACCAGGCCCATAGCTTTATCTGTTGAACCATCTTGCCAGCCCATTTTTGTGAGACAAAGTCTTACAATATTTTAGACTAGCCTCAAACTCTCTGACTTTGAACTTAAAAATATACTTATTTATTATTTTATATGTAGGAGCATTTGGCTTACATGTATTTATGTGCACCAAATGCAAATCTTTGGATGTCAGAAGAGGGCATTGGAACCTCTGTGATTAGATTACAAATAGTGTGAGCTAACTTTGGGTACTGGGAATTGAAGCCAAGTATTCTGGATAAGCAGTCCCTGGTTTATATAGTTCTAGGAATTGAAACCAGAGTTTTTTGCAACTGAGCAATGTCCCCATCCCTAGTTTGTTTTATTAAAAGTAGTTTGCAAATGTAGAAAGCATACATGCATAAATGCTCCCTAAACAGTTCTTCCAACTGAGTGTTCAAACTCAGGAGTTTATGGAGGACTGTGTGTGTGTGTGTGTGTGTGTGTGTGTGTGTGTGTGTGTGTGTGTGTTTTCATGTTGAGGGATGAATAAATGAATAAAAAGAGAGCAGAAACCCTAAATAAACAGAAAATAAAAAAAATAAATAAAAGATAAGAGAACAAAGGAGGACAGTATGATAAAGTCACTAGGTGATGATTTAGGTCTGTGTGTGGGTGTCCTAGGGCTCCCTGGGGAGATTTAGGTCTGTGTGGGTGTCCTAGGGCTCCCTGGGCAGACAGTAGTTAAGCTGAGAATTGACTGACAACATAGTCAGTTAACCCCACATCTCTTAATCCCTACCCTTCATTATTAAGAAAAGAAAACTCTCATAATTATTTAGATCACAACTTAAATTAAATAAATGTAAATTCTAACTCTGGGGTGAATTGGTGGAAGGTACTAAGCTACCACATAAGCCTAATTACATTTCCGTGGGCAGGAAGTCATACTAATTTATAAATATCCATTGTTGTAAGTATTAGGAGATCTGCTTAGCTGGGAGCATCCTGGGGGAGACAATGGGTGCTATGCTGCTTTTTCTCAGTTAGATACTGTAGCCATGGTAATTCTCCACCTCACCTTTTAATTGTCTCCTCCTCTAATACCTCCCTTCATGCTTGATTCTTTTTAAAACAATTACTGAAAGTACTTGTAAGCTCATTACTTTTCCCTTCTAATGAGCAAAATAAACAAATGGATGCTTTTCATACCAAGAATTTTTATTGGGCCCTCATACATCTGAGGTCTGTTGGCCTTTATGGACATCGAAATGTACCAACACATGGTTACACTGAGTCTCTAGATAGCTTCCAACAGTGCTGCATACCAGGGGGAAAAATAGCTTGGGACAAAATACTTAGACTAAATAAGTATGACTTATAAAAAAAATATATATATATACATATATATATATATGTATATATATATATATTGTGTGTGTGAGTGTGTGTGTATTATATTCTGAAAAATTATATATAGTATATATGTTAATATTATATTAATTGTATTATTAATATATAATTATTCAGAATATCCATTAGATTTGACAATATATGCTATATATTATATACTATTATATACTACTATATTATATGTACATAAAATTTTCTAGACTATTTATATATATATATATATACACACACATACAGATATATGTATACAAATTTATTCTATGTATTTGTTTTCTAGAATTTTGCAATCAAATCCTACTTTCTAATTTTCCATAAGATTATAAAAATTGTTATCAAATCAATAGCAAGAGATAGTTTTTACCCCAGTTGAGAGTAAAAGCACAGCATTGACTATTTCTGCATTTGACATACACCTGATTTTTAATCAGTGCTCACATAGCTTTAAGAGTAACCCTTTAAGGGGATAGAGAGATGGCTCAGTGGGGTTAAGAGTGTTTACTATGCTTCTAAAGGACTCGAGTTCAGTTCTGAGTACTTATGGAGGGAAGCTCACAATTTTCTGCAACTGAAAAGTGATGAAATCTTCCTTTCTGGAAATCGTGGTCTCTCTAGGGATCTACACAAACACACACACATGCATGCATACAAACACACATTCACAAAACACACATGTACACACCACACGCACATACAAGTACACATATATACTACATACACATACATACCACACACATATAAACACACATACACACTACATATACACACACAGAGATACATACATACATACATACATACACACACACACACAGAGGGATGCAGACACACAAAAAGGTTTTAAAAATTTAAATGAGTGACCATTTAATAGATTCTACTTTATTTATTTATACATTGTTCAAGGTAAACTAAATGTATGTTCTTCTCCGTTACTGAGACAAGACTTTAGATATGAAATGTCTAACCTGCATTGGTACAGAGGAGACCTCTAAACCAGGACCACTTTGTGACCACATTCTCCATTCTAGAATGCCTTCAAGGTCAGATTTCATGATCCATGTATCTGAAAGATGTTAAAGAGACCATTGTTTTCCTTTGAGCAAATTCTCTTCTTAGTATTATCTAGAGTTGAGAAGAATAAACTGACTTGCAATGGGTGGAAGATGGGAGCTTATGCAGAAGCACATATTGTAAAAACTTGGCATCTAGGTCAGAGAGGACGTTATACAGTCTATAACGTGCTTGCTTGCCGTGCAAGCTGGAGGATCTAAGTTTCATCCCTAGAAACCATGTAAAAAGCATGTGCTTACAATCTAAGCCCTGAGCAGATGTAGACAAAGGATTCCTAGAACTGGATTGCTGGCCAGTCTATCTCAATCAGAGAGCAATAGCTACTATAAGCAAAACTGTTTCAAAAATAGTAGTGGATAATAGAGGAATGATACCAGACATCAACCTCTGATTTCCAAATGCCCTTGTATATGTGTTCACACACACACACACACAGCTGTAACTCAAGCAATGAGTGCTGTTTGGTTCTGTTTATTGTTGCAACTCTGGTTTGTTTTTTTTTTGTTGTTGTTTTTTTTTTTGTTTGTTTGTTTTTTTTTTTTTGTACAAATGACATGAGATCCTTAAAACAGCAGTTAGGGCTGAACTGAACAAAGACGTTATGTCTGGACCTGTGGAGGACTTGAGTGAGGATCATCTAACTTTGGGTGAACAGTGAGCTCACCCATTGCAGAATTGCTTCGTTCCCTGAATTCAGAAGGAGAACATCACCTGCCCTTGTCATTACCCCGCTTCAGGCACAAGGGGGGCTGAGTGATGTTCGACTTTATTGCTACCATTTAAAGATCTATAAAAGTGAAACTGGATAGAATTTGAAGTAGAAAGGGTAATCTTTGAGCTCATGCATTAAAATGTTCACTAAGCCAGATGTGGAGAACCATGTCCATAAACCCATCCCTCAGGAAGCTGAGGTATGGGAGGATTGCCACGAGTTTGAGGCCAGCCTGGGCTACATCGTTCAGGGACAGTCAGAGCTGCTGAGTGAGACTTGGTGAGAGCAAAACCAAATGAGATAGACAAACAAAACTGTCCCAAATAATCTTCACTCATCACTAAAAGAACATAAAAGGAATGAGCTTTGGGCAACGAAGGCAGTATTCTGGTTTTATGTAATGAAAGCAGGTCCTCATTCTAGACTCACGAAGGCAATCAGATCATATGAAGACAGAAATGTAAGAGAAGGGTGTGTGTCTGAATCACTTGAAGGCTTGGAGAACTTTTTCTCACAGCCCCTGAGCTTTTCAGTTCTCCTCAGGCTACTTGCTTACCACTCTCATACTTTGATGACATGAGACGCAGAGCTTTACTCATCCAGAGAAAACTGAGCAAGCTCCCAGCAGGCAGTAATTGTAGTTCCAGGGAAGGGTGGCACAGCAGGGAATAAAACAGGGAAGGAAAACAGAAACACCTTTTCTGGAGTTTACATTCTAGATAGAGAACAGGATGAAGCAAGACCTGACACGGTAGGAATGGATAAGAATGATCTGAGAAGAGAGGAAATAAATGGGGTGGCAAGGTGGCACAGTGGTTATAGCTCTTGTCCCAGCAGCAGAAGCTCAAATATTCAGAATTTAAAGAAAGCAAAGCAGGTAGCATGCAACTGTAGTGTCAGGGCTTCTGTGGGAAAGACTGGAGGCAAAAAGACAGGACAACCCTCAAGGGCCTTGTCTGAAATCAGAAGAAAGGGAAAGACAGACAATCAAAGTGGCTTTACTTACCTCTGTGTTTAAACCACAGCACAAACACACATATACAAAAGGATTGAAAAACAAAATGAAAAATACAAAAAAGGAAGAGAGAAGGAAGGAAAGGAAGAAGAGAAGGAGGAAGGAAGTAAAATAGGGAGGGAGGAAGAGAGAGAAAGAAAAGGAGGAAGGGGAGGGGATGAGGGGAGAGGAGAGGGGAGAACCTTAGCAGAAGCCTAGTCTAGAGATTTCAGGCTCTGGGTAATGTGCTAGTTATTGCTAGATTTTTTGTTGTTGGTGGCAATGGTGGCTTTTTTGGTTTTGTCCTTGTTTTTTGTTTGTTTGTTCTTGTTTTGTCAACTTGACAAAAGCTAATGCTATTTGTAAAGAGGAATATCAGTTGAGAAAACGCCTCCAACAGACTGCCTGTAGGCAAATCTGTAGGACATTTTCCTAATTATGATTGATGTGGGAGGGCCGAGACCCCTGTGAATGATGCCAACCTTGTGCTCCTTGGGCATTTAAGAGGGTAGGTCGAGCAAGCCGTGGATTAGACAATAGGTAAGCAATAGCCCCACTGGCCTCTATCTCACTTCTTGCCTTTAGGTTCCTGTCTTATATTCCCTCTGTGACTTCCCTTCAAATTAGACTGTAAGTCATAAGAAGAAGTAAATCCTTTCTTCATAATATTGCCCTTGGTCATGGTGTTTATTGAAGAAATAGAAAAGTAACTAATACAGGTAGCGTTGAGAAAGACTTTGCTAAGCAAATATTTGAAGAATATCCTGAAAAGGTAGCTGAATGGCATTCGAACATCCTAACAGAGCTGAGCTGCAGAAGCAGAAAGACCTTTGGTAGTGGTGCTGGTAGTTGTTGTTGTTTGTTTTTTACAGTGAGTATCAACTCACATTCACTTCTAAATACCCCTGTCACTCATATGTCCCTGTCAGCTGCAGTTCCTTGGAGAAAAAAAACTGACTTTAGAACTAAGTCAGGAAAGTAAAAATAAACAGACTTAGATAACCTTCTTATATCAGAAAGCAAGGATATATGGGGGGGAGTGAGGGGAGGGGAGGGGAGGGGAGAAAGGGGAAGGGGTAGAGAGAGGATGTTGTGACCTAGAATCTATCACGTATGTCACACAGTTCAGCTTTACAAACCTCTACTGTCCAAACATGGATCCACATAGATGTGGAATTATGTATTAAAGGCAGGCCTGGTGGTGTTGGCCTGTCATAGTGGGTATTTAAGAGGCTGAGACAGGGCTATGCAAGTTTGAAGTCAACTTGCGCAATCACAACCTAATGGGACCCTATCTCAAAACACAAAGTAGAACGAGAACTAGAGACACAGCTTAGTGGTAAATTACTTGTCTAATATGTATTCAATTCTGGGTTTAATCTACAGGACCACCAAGAATGCACTGAAAGTGTGGTGGTTTGAATAAGAGTGACCCCATAGGCTCATGGTTTGAATAACAGTGGCCCCCATAGTCTCGTGTAGTTGAATGATTAGTTATCTGGGAGTGGATTAGAATGATTAGGAGATGTGGTCTTGTTAGAGGAAATCTTTCTGTCTCACTCTCTCATCTTGTTTTTCTTGTTGTTGTTGTTGTTCCTCTTCCTCTTCCTCTTCCTTCTTCTTCTTCTTCTTCTTCTTCTTCTTCTTCTTCTTCTTCTTCT
>JANHMN010000009.1:71390126-71444823 GCA_030674055.1 Rhabdomys pumilio
CTTCTTCTTCTTCTTCTTCTTCTTCTTCTTCTTCTTCTTCTTCTTCTTCTTCTTCTTCTTCTTCTTCCTCTTCTTCTTCTTCTTCTTCCCTCCCTTCTCCCTCCCTCCCCCTCTTTCCTTTTATTCCTCCCTCCTTCTATCCCTCTCTCCTTCTTTCCTTCCCTTCCTCCTTTTTCTCTGTCTCCTTCTTCCTTTCCTCTCTTCTTCTTCTTCCTTTCCTTCCTTCCTCTTCCACGGATCAGAATCTTGTCACCATGTTTCCTACCATAACCACTCCAGAGAGTCACAGAAGAAAGACTCAATGGATGGCTCTAATAAACTCAATGACTCTTCCTTCCAGATGCTGACTGGATTTCAGTGGCAGATTAAAACTGCCTGATTCAAACTGGCTCTGGGACACTCAGGCTTCTGAGACCTTGAATGGATTTTGTTGTTTTCAATTCTCTCACTAATTCTCACTGTCATGTCAGATGTTCTTAATAGTCCTAAATATTCAGACAGATACCTCTATGGAAACAACTTGCTCTCACACAGAGACACTATGGTGCTCTTGAGCCAGTGAGATGCTGTCGTCCATAAACTAGAGGTTGGCTGTTGGTGAAAGTTAGAGATACAATCCAATAAAATGAGTGAGAAAAAAACACATTTAGATTTAAAATGACAAGCAGTTGTGCAGAGTGGAATTCCATGTGGTCTCAGAGAGGGGGATATAACATACGTGAGATTTTTAAAATAACTTTATGGAGTTTTGGGAACAAATTGTCTTATGCTTAAGAACTACAGAGAGTATTGTGGGATCTTTTATGCAAATCCAGTTTTTTTTTTCACTTAGAAATAGATGTTTCTATTTTAGGGCAACTTTTATTTCAGAAGTCTCAGACTGTTTTTTCCTCTATCGGTTGGTTTTAATTCTGGTTCATGCCACGATGGTTTTCTTTCCAATTGAATTCCTTAACACTAGAGACGGCTTTCAGTGTATTTGTATAACCCATTATCTCTTAAAGGTGAATTTGAATTTAGGTTGTGTTGCCAAACACTTCATGTTAAATCTATTTAAAAAGATGTTATTCTGGGTCTGGAAAGATGGCTCAGTGTTTAAGAGCACTTGCTGCTCTTGCAGAAGACCTGGGTTGAGTTCTCAGCATCCATATGGTGGCTCATGATTGTAACTCTAGTTCCAGGGGATCCCACTCCCTCTTCTGGTCCCAAGGGTACCAGGCACACAAGGGATGTAAATGCTTGTAGAAAGGCAGCACTCATGCTCATAGAATAAGATAAATATTTTTTAAATGGGTTTTTTCAGAATTTCTAAGATAGTTTAACTTTAAGATGAGGCCACCTGAATTAAGGAAAATGGCTTTCTTGAGATGCTGTGACTTTTTCCAAGGAATATTCTAAGTACATGCTGTATGTACATACACACGAACCCTCTAAGGTGCCTTGCCACAATGTTTCATTCAAAAGACAGTGCTCTGTTGACCACACTAACATTCAGTATTTAAGTTCCAAACAACGAATATAATTTATGGTGATCCAAACATCACCTGATAGGTTAAAGTTCTTGTTATCTCATATAGCCTCTTGAGAGAGTAATATGTGGCTGGTGTTTCTATTCTAGATACATTTGTCTATATTTTTTCTTTACTAACTGCTCACTAATATATGGATTTCTTGTTCAGAAAAAAATGTGTTTGTTTATGTGTATGCGGGTATGTCTATATGTTCAGGTCTTGTTTGGCAGACATGTTGGTGAGACTTTCTGGGTGTAGCCTCTGACTACTAAAAGACACAATTTCACACAAGCTCCCTATTCCTCTGGCCCTTTCAGTCTCTTCTTCTGCAGTGATCTCTGAACCGTAAACATGGGCGTGGTCTGTAGACATATCCATTGAGACTGGGCTCTACAACTCTGAGGTATGCAGCTGTAGTTTTCTGTAATGGTCTCTGCAAAGAGGCGTTCCTCTTGCTAAGAAACAAAAGTACACTTATCTGTGGGAATAAGGACAAGTATACAATGTGGTTAGAGATTATACTGCTGTAGTAAAGTGGTGGTTGTAGGTTCTCTCCAATGTCCATGACTTCACTGGTCCTTAGTAGTTGTCTAGGTGTCCAGTGCCAGGGATGGTCTCCCTCTTGTTGAGTGGATACTTAGTCCAGTTAGAGAGCTGTGGTTACTGGCAGAGATTGCCCCATGGTTCATTCTTATGATTATTCTATCAAGCTGGTCATTGTTGTCAGTCAGAAGTATCATAGCTCGATACTGATGATTCTTTTCCTCCTTTGGAAGCTTGCATGACATAATCTAGTACCATGAAAGAAGTCCCCAGGGAGCAGACATTCAGGTCAAATCCAGCTTGGGTCTTCCAGGTCCCAGGTCCAAACTTCACAGTGTCTTCAGTAAGAGGATCTGGCCTTCCCTAGGCAGCCATGTATAACAGAAATAGTCTATGATGTGTGGGATTCTCTTGAACAACCATGACCAACAACTCAAAAGAAAACAAAAGCTTCTCATAACCTGGGGTGTTGTAGTTTTTGTTAGTTTATGACTCTTAATGTGAGTACTGCTAGCCAAGACAGAAAAAAATTCATTTAATATACATGTATATAATAAAATAAATATGTAAGTATATATAAAACAAAATTTACATATAGACTTACATGTATTCTAGGGTTTTTGAGACTTACATCATGTAGTCAGTTCAGGCTGGCATTTAGCTGGCATTAGCTTCTATCTTAGCATCACAAGTGCTGGGATTGCCGGTGTGCACCTCCAAACCCTTCTTGTTGTGTCCTTTAAAGTATATTATTTACTAATCAGGCGTAAGAACAGGAAGATAGTGCCTAGAACTCTATTGCTATTTTCATGTACCCCCTTGTTGGGTTAAAGGGAGGGCGTGTCCCGCAGCTGCCCCGCCACGGGAGGGGAGCTAGGGCCACTCGGGGAGGCAGGGCAAATGGAGTTTGACTGCACTCTCCTCGTGCCAATGCCAGGTGAGTGTCGAGTTGTGAGAAGCTGCTGCGGGGACGCTGCTCCGGAGGTGGAGAAGCAGTTTGAGGTCCTTGGGGAGCCGAAGCTAGCTAGGGGTTGTGGGTTCCCGGGCCTGCAGGGAGGCCAGGGACCATCTGGTTCTCAGGCTTTCAGGCACCCAGGTGCTGCTAGAATGGACTGGCCCATGGCTGAAGGGGAGACAGGGAGAGAAGCTCCGGCTGCACCCCGGCAAAGAGAGTCCTTGGTTTGTCCCCGCAGTTTGGCTTGGCTTGGTTGCAGGAGACTGGCTTGGGTTGGAGGTCACTGAAAGGTCTTCTGCAGGAGATTAGATGGTGGCTCTGTAGGTGAAGGCCTTTTCCATTGCTCCCCACAACGGATCCCAATGAAGAAGAAACACTCCACGTTTTTAAGATGTTTATTGTCATGGCAGAAAGTAGATGAGAAACCTTACCCCATTTTCTCAGGGCAGCTCTGAGGTTAAATACCTTTTGCAAGGAGGAGGGTCTGGGAAGAAAAACTTAATCGGCTAAGCCCTTCTGGTCTTTAGGTACCTCATTAATATAAAGATCTGTCTTGGGGCCCATGGCCTGTAGTCACATCCTCTACCTGTGGAGGGGCGAGGGGTGTTGTCCTACGTGACTGAAGGACACAAATCTTTGGAGGACTGTGGCCTCGTGTCAGGAGCCTGGAGTCTGGGGATGTGGCAAAACACCTGTCGTCCCTTAGAGTCTCCTGATGTCCCTCAGGATCACCTGGGGTTCCTGGGGATTTCTAGCCTGTGCTCGACCAGAAACCAGGCTGCCTTTCAAGGTCCTACGTACCCTCGATCGCTCAAATGGATAAATCTAGCCTCTTATGTGGCATATTGTTGAGCAGCTAAGTAGTGGTTAAAATAGAATAAGGAGCTCCTATGAAAAAAGGCTTGAGAACGGCTCTTATGTATTTCCATGTTCTTGCAGACCCCTTAAGGGGGTCAGCTTAAAGCCCTCTGCAAATGCTGCTGGATTTGCCAATTTACTCCTTCAAAGCACATTAACTAATATGTGCAGGCTGTTCTCATCTGCCCAGGGCCAGAAAATGAGAGCTAGAGGAGGGTTTTGCAAGAAGCTTTCTCTTCACAAATCAGAAATCCCACTGTATACATTTCTATTCCCCTCAATAACCAGCAAGGGAGAGCCCTGGGATGAGCTATTACAAAAAGGCCACTATTGTCTCCATGGTGTCACCGCAATGGCACTCCAGATCAGAATTGTAAAATAGTTTGGACAATCTTGTAACATAAAACATGGTTCAGAAAACCAAAGATTTAATCTTATTTATAGAAAGATGGTTGGTCGGGGAGGGCTTGGTGTGGAGAGAGCAGCTTGGGATCACCATGAATCATTTTTAAAGGGCCAGGCAAGCGAAACCATCTTCCGGAATTTGCTGTGACTGTCACTGAATTCTTCTACTCACCAAAGGCATGATGAGTTGATAAAAACAGAAGGTGATGAAGGTCTTGGACAGCGGAGGCAGATAGAAAGCAGAAAATCAAAAGCGTGCTTTCTATCTGACTCGAAATAAAGGTAGCCTTAAACTTGTAAAAGACAACATTTTTATTTGAATGATATGACAGAGCTGTCACAGGAATGCTACCTGCTATAAAGAAAGCACAAGAATTATCTCCTTTATTAGAGCACTGGCACCGGGCTTCAGCCATACATTTCTAACTTCTGTCCCTCTGCACAGACAATTTTCTTTTCTTAAATAAACTGTCATGCTCCTGTTAATATATTGTTGACTCTCTCAAGCTCTGAGAATACTGCTGATATAAAACATGTATATGTTAGATTGGTAATAGTATCTTTAGTGTAACTGACGAGAACAAATGTGTTTCCCTCATGGCTGTGCTAATGTGATAAAGGAAAATTGGCTGTTCATCAGTTTTTGGGCTGGGTAAAGACAGTAGAGATGGAACTGCGTTCTTTTTTTATGCATTAATACCACCGGGAACTTTCCTCGAGTTATATTTCATGGAGGCTGCATGTTGTGCGAAGACACTGTAAAACATGAGACAATACTACAAATAAGAACCTGGAAGAGCCTGTATCTTTCATAACGATAACAGTCAAACACCAAATAACAGTAGCCGGCTGAGAAAAATGGGATGCAAGGGGGATAAACAGGCGCGCCCCTACTATTCAGTGGAGAGAAATAGATCTGGGCCCATGAGGAACAGTATATGACTTTAGGTCTATTCAGCTTTGTTTAAAATGGACTCTCACGCAACCCTGGCTCAGTCTATTTCAGAAAGGACACACTAAAATGAAAGAAGTTGGCTACAAGGAAGAATTACAACGGTGCCAAACTTTTTTTTTTTTTTTTTTAAAACAGGAGATTCATTTTACCAGTCTCATCCCTGACCCCTAGATTCTCAAGTTGGGTTTTTGAGTTTTGGGAACTCTGGAAAGGTATTCCTATGGCGAGAATTCACAGAATAATGCAAAGGCTTTTACCTTGCTTCAATGTTGCAAATCCTTTTTAACAGAGACACTGTTGAGATAGTTTAGAAAGAATCAGTGGTTGGAGGAGGGTTACAGGGGAGGGTATGCGGTGGCGTTGATCAAAATACATTATATGCATGTATGGAATTCTTAAACACCAATAAGTAATAGAGACGCACATTAACACAGTGACTTAGAAACAGTCATAAAGCCACGCCAGACTTATAGCAATGTTTATCTGGTAAAGGTCTGCTTGCTCTTTGAGCTCGCATATATCTTGTTGTCTTTGACTATTGAAGTCGTACACCAGACTAGTGAATCTGTTTTATCAATGAACCTACAGTAAACCTTACTCGGACTTCATTGTCTGTCAAACTCCATCTTAGAATAACCCCAATCTAGAATAATTCCCAAGGTTGAACCCCATTAAAGTATCAAACATCAGCCTTTTAATTGCATAATAGTCCATCTCCAATTCCTTCCTCCCTCTTTCATCTGGCCCCTTCCTCCTCTCAGGCCTTTTTCTTTCCACTTGAGTTGCTTTGATAATTTGAATGCCTTGTACAGTCAGTGACATGTCAACAGACAGACTGTTTTGTAGACACTCTAGTTGGTGCCTAAACAGCAGTTGGTTTATTCTGAATCCATGTGTAATCATCAATGATCATGAAAAACTACAATCTAGAAGATATTGCCTCCAAAATGTTGACTGATTGGTGATTCGTATCATACAGCATGTTCGTTTCTTTACACTGTAACCCAGAAGGCATCAGATTGCAATCAATGGTTCATAGCTTCCTGGTCACCTGGTTTTGTGTTTAACGATAGACTGACACCTAATCAGGCCTAGTTCTTTAAGTACCTTTGATGGCTTCTCTGCCAATGCTATAACCGAGCTGATGGCACGTAAGGAACTATTTAGCCACCACGCCAAATTCTTTAACTTGCAATATCCTCTGGGTATTTATTGGAAGAGTTGGCTCTCCTCTGATACAGATAGCTGTTAGACTGCTTGATTTTTATCAGCTTAGAATGTAATTGGCAAAATTTTAATATTATTTTATAATGGGAAAGTGTATTTAAAATCATCAGCTGTACTCCAGTACCTAAAGAAATGGATGATTGTGATGAGCATTTTGCAATAGTGACTCAGGTAATACCCACTTCTTGGATATATCTGGGTTTGGATATCTCTTCCTTTATGTATTAATTTGTTTCCAAGTATAGACACGATATCATTAGCAGTAAAAAAATAACACAACCCTCAGAAATCTCTAAGAGCCTAGCTATCAATCTGTGCACATACACAAACCAACACTGTGCAAACCCCACGAGTACCCCAGAATATGTCACCATAGCATGAAAATTTCAGTGTGTAGATTCATATCTGGGTTTGTAACATGCAAAGATACTATCCTGCTATTAAAATAAATTGCTTCCATTTTACACCCGAAGGAAGCTGAGAAAGAGTGAAATACCTTGAAGAAAAGATAGAAAGGCTGTGGGCATGCTGTTCAAGCCAAGCAGAAGTTTGTACACTTGATGACAGGGATAATTCTTACAGGTGCATCAGACGGAAATCAGCTTCTTTGTGGATGGTTTGGAGGAGAACAGTACTGCATTTGATACAAGAACTCTCCGTGATTTAATTACAGACTCAGCCTCCAGCACTGTACAAGTAGGACAGAGTTTAAACGGTAAGATTTTTGTCTTCAGGATTCTATTTCGTGTTAGTC
This sequence comes from Rhabdomys pumilio, assembly GCA_030674055.1. NCBI lineage: Eukaryota > Metazoa > Chordata > Mammalia > Rodentia > Muridae > Rhabdomys > Rhabdomys pumilio. The sequence continues at coordinate 71,397,335 of JANHMN010000009.1, forward strand.
AATTGCAGGTCCTGGTTTTGAAAAGCAAACAAATATTAATCATGTATTTAGATGTATTCTGTTCCTAGGGCTACTGTAACAGATTTCCACCAATGCATAGAAGTTTAGGAGAATTGAAATGGATTCTTATGTGTTTCAATGCCTGCCACCTGTGATGGGGAGTCAGTACTGTGATTCCTTCTAGACTATCTGAGAGGGGACAGCTACTCCACACGTCTGTCCTGCTTGCAGCCAGCAGACCTAGCCAGTTTACTTATGACTGTGCAGTTCCACCTTCTCTTTACTTGGTTTCTTCTGCATTTCTCTTTTTATTTCCGTATAAGGAAAGCTGTCATCAAATTAAAGAGCCATCTCATTCAGGGTAAGTTCCACCTCAAGATCCTTAATAACACTCACAAAGAACTTCCTTCTAAGGAGCCACAGTTACAGTCACCCCATGGACACATCTTTTGAGGAAATTTTTAAAATGAAAACTTCTCTATTCTGATCTCTTTAAAATAAGTAAGAACTGGGAAATAGCTCAATCAGTAAGGAAACCTGAACTTGTATACCCAACACCTATATTAAAATATAGTCTATGCCTGGTGTCCCGAGTCTGAATTCCCAGCTCAGAATCAAGAGATAAGTAAAATGCAGTTCAGTGGGTTCCAGGATCTGTGAGAATCCCTGCCTCAGAAAATAAACTGGAGCACTACTGAGGAAGACATCAGATGTCAACCAAGCAAACATACGGAAGTCCACTCCCTAGCCCGACATACAGGTACAACAATATATAATATTTTCTGGTTTTGCCTCACTGAATTTTTATGAGGGTGTTACTAGATGAGAGCACTAATATGTTTTATAGAAACCAAGGCATACTTTCAACATGCCCCACATCAGATCTGTGGCATTTCTATTTCCCACAGGTATGGGAGCATACAAATCAAAAAATAACTCACATTATAAACTGAGAAGAGTAGACGTCAAAATGAAAATTGTCTTGAAATACCCAACACCATCGCCTTCAAAATATTTGAACTTTAAAGTGGAAACACTATGTAATGCGTGCTTATTATCAGAAAATCCAAACACCATGGAACTCTGCGAAAGAGGAAGTACACTATGCATTTCCATCCTCAGAGACACAACTTAACTTTTCATACTCTTCCAGAATTTTTATCCATACAGTGAAATGTATGGTGACAAATATACTTTCCCCAAAAGGAAATTATGACACATATGCCTTCACTAAGCTCTCTAAAAATAGACCTCCCCCCTCCAAATGGTTAAGATCCACATGTGCTGTCGATATCCAACCCCAACATTGTGCTTCCTCTCAGGATTTATGTTGCATGCCGCTGTGTAAATGCCACCTACTTCTAAAACAAGTGCCCGTAATGAATCTCTATATAATTTGTAATATTTCCAAATTATCAAAAAGCTATTCGACAGAAATAATATATTAATATAAATAAACATCCAGGTTTTCATCAATATACATGTGCATAAATTCATATTTATGTGTTATATATTTGAACAGTTATCTGATTACATAGTTCCCTGATTATCTATTCTTTTGTGCTAATTTGCCTAGAGGCAACATGGATGCCATCACTGACTGACTATATAACCAGGTAAAGCTACTCCTGCCTCAGTGTTCCACCAGGTTTAAGATGACGCTGATGATGCTGACAGTGGCATTGTAAAGCTTCGGGCAGCAATGCAGCATACAGTATTAGTATGACTGATTCTCAAGCATCTGGCACGTACTAGACACCTAGAACTGCTGCTTAATTGTCAAATGAGCAAATGCAATGCAAAGCACCACGTGCAGCATATACTAAATCATGGTGGTAAGTGCAGCTACGGCTAATGTCTGCAGTTATTTCCTCAGATACATCCATAGAAGGAGAAGGGCTGGGTTGAAGTATATAGCTGCTTTATATTTTAATACAGAGCTTAAAGGTTGTTCTAATGCATAGCAACAGAAAGTTGTGAGGATTTACAACCCTTACTGAAAGGGTATTGTTGCACATTCATGTGTGTGTGTGTGTGTGTGTGTGTGTGTGTGTGTGTGTGTGTGTGTTACTCCTAAGGATTCTATGAGAAAAAATGCTGTTGGGTGTTGATGCAGAGTGAGCTGGCCTTTATTCAGGTTGACTAGCTTATCACACATCGCTTGATTTTTTTTCTGTTCATTTGTAGATTCCTTATCCTTGTTAGGTATCTGAAATTCCACCATGTGATTCCTACTTATTTGAAAAAATTCATTAGTATGCCTAAGACTATCATGTTGAGTGTTTTCTCCAGTGTTTTAGATGGCCTGCTAACTTGGTTCAAGCATCTGGATCTAATATTAAATTCTTTGACTCACGCCAAAGCACCCACACAGCGTAGGATGTCAGTCTTAGAAGTATAGCTTGATGATGTGTTTGAAGATTTCCTTTTATTATTTAGAATATATGTGCAGGTGGGGTGGAGTATACATACTTGAGTGCAGGTGCTCACAGCGACCAGAAGAGGGCATCAGATCCCTAGAAACTGGAGTTGTGTGTGGTTGTGAACAAGTAGACTAGGTGAATTGACCTCAGGTCCACTTGAAAAGCCTAAGCAGTCTAAACCACAGGGTCGTCTCTCCAGCCCCTACTTTGTGAGTTTAATATATATTTTATGCATCTGCATGGCTCTGTGGTGAAAATGAGTATAGAATATTTCCACTGTTTCCAAGGTCAGCACTAGCGATAGTGTGCTCTGTATGGAGGTTCACAGAAGCGTGTCAGGAGAGACTCATGCCACTGTAGGTGCCTGTTGTCTGCTCTTGAACTAACATGCAGAAATGCAGGGAGCACACTAACTTCCTGTTATTCAGGACTGTATAAATCAGATTTAGCCACCTTGTATGTAGCAACATCTCTAGTTTCAGAAAACACTTCCAAATAACATTCCAGAGAAAATATCACAATCAGTAATACTGAGAATTGTGTCAGCTTACGATGCACCACCATCATTGCCCTCCTCAAGGAGGAGGGATCAATCCTGCCAAATGGCCTGAGGTGTGTTTTCCGATGATTAATGACACTGGGAATTTTCACACACGTGTTGCCATGCAAATATGCTTTTCTATTCTAGATGGATTATTTTGAACCAATTTTTGATTCGATACTTTGTCTTCTTATTAATTTGTAGAAGTTCTTTACTTTTTTGAATGTGAGTCTTTGACAAATACATGGTTGTCAGGCATTATCTCGCAAGATATAGGCTATATCTTCATTTTATCTTTAAAGGTAAAGTTTGACACACAGTATCAGTCTATTTTAATGAAACCGAATTTACAGATCCTTCTTTTATACCTAACATGCTTTGTGTTTCATTACTATACCTTTACACACTCTGATGTCATGAAGAATGTATCCTCTTATATTTTACTCTGTATCTTTAACTTGGGTCTGTGGTCTAACTAGAGTAGATATATGGATGTGATATAATAGACTGGCCAAGCTTTATCTTTTCTCACTTAAACAATAAGTAGAATTCTTTTTAGCCATTTGATCATCTCCACATGTGTTAAAACAGGTTCATTTCTGAACTTTGTTCTCATGACCCATGTACGTTTTGGGTCAAAATATTTAGTCCCAGTTGTTACTGCTTGAAATTTTTATGTCTTTCTGGGTAATTTCCCCAAATTTTTTTTTTCCATGACTCTGCTGCCATTCACTTAAACTTTAAAAGTAGTGTTTCAGTTTCTGTTTAAACTTTATTAAAATCAGATTCATTGGCTCAAGGTTAAGAGTGCTTACTGCTCTCCCCGGATGCGAGTTGGTTCCCAGAACCCACAGTAGAGGCTCACAGCCACCTGGAACTCCAGCTCCCGGAAACACTATAGTCTCATCTACCTTCTGCATGCTTCTGCACATGTCACATTCACACATGTCACACCACACACACACAGACACACACACACACACACACACTCACACATGCACACAAACTCACACATGCAAGCACACATACCACGCACCATGCACACACATGCACACACATATACACACACGTAAATCCTGAAATCATCATATCAATTTGAGAGAATGGAGACGTATTCATCCAGTTCTGTAATCTATGGAAATGATAGTTTCTTCATTTCAGCAATAGTTTGTTTTCCTTATGGAAAACTTTAATCTGTTATACTTATTTCTGCGTGCTCACTGGGATCTACTCTTAGTTGGCATTTTTAAAATAAAAGATTTAAAGAAAACCCAGGAAGAACTTTTAGAGTTTGTGTTTATTCTCTACCTCCCTTATTAAACACCAGTTACCACCACCACCACCACCACCACCACCATCACCACCATCACCACCACCACCACCACCATCATCACCACCACCACCACCACCACCACCACCACCACCATCATCACCACCACCACCATCACCACCACCACCACCACCACCACCACCACCATCATCACCACCACCACCATCACCACCACCATCACCACCACCACCACCACCATCATCACCACCACCACCATCACCACCACCATCACCACCACCACCACCACCACCACCACCACCACCACCACCATCACCACCACCACCATCATCACCACCACCACTACCACCACCACCATCACCACCGCCACCGCCACCACCGCCACCACCGCCACCATCACCACCAGCAGCAGAAGCAGCAACAGCAGCAGCAGCAATAGCACACTGTTTTGCTTTATAAAATGTTCATAATTTTGTGGTTTGACTCCAAATAGTTTAAAAACAATGACTAAATTTCTAAAGTTTTGTTCTTGACAAATAGGAATGCATTTAAAACAGTTTTAATTCTTTTATCAAAGTGTATACATCCTTTAGATTATTATGGGATGATGAGATATATTACTAAAGATAGTGAAGAAAAATGTATATAAGTTATAATTCCTAAAAATGTAATTTAAAAGGTCAACATTTTGAAAATGCATTTCTCTGTATAAGCTTGTGCTTCACCATGGGGCTATGCCCCAGCTCCTACAATCAATATTTAATAAAACAAGATAACAACATTTTTTTAAAAATATCTAGCTCTTTTCAGTTTCTGATTTTTAATTTATTATTGTGTTTAATGCATGATACACCAGTCTTTTAGAAGAACCATATGAAATCATATACATTTAAAATATACTGCTTATTATATATTAAAAGAACGATAAGTGACAGTCAGCCTTCAGTGTGGCAGGGTAGAACATAATCCAGGCACTGAAGCAGAAAGATCCCATTTTTGCTATGAGACTAGGCTATGAAAATGAGTTTGAGGCTATCCTGGGCTGTGATATGGGGCAGGGAAATCTTCCCTGAATGGTTCCTGACATATCTAGTAATTTAAATTATTAATATCTTTGAATATGCATTGTCTTCTTGTGAAAGAATTAGTTGGGTTGATCAAAAATGATTATTATAGAGAATAAAGAGGAAAAGGTCAATAGAAAACTAACATTTAAAAGATAACCCAGTATGGTCTCCCTCCACCCAAAGTAAAGGAAGGTCTCAAGTTTTCAGCAGTGATCAGCTACCACTGAGTGCACAGACAGGAGTGAGGCAGCACGCGGCCCTCTCCTCTCTGTGCTGCAAACCTGAACTCTCGCCAACATTTCGATGGCTTACACGGGTAAGTGCATACTGTGAGGTCATGTGTGTAGCAGCCCTGTCATGTCCAGGATCGGCTTCACACAGCCTTCCTCCCATCATCTGGCTCTTACAGTCTTTCTGCCTCCTCTTCCAAGATGCTCTGTAAGTATTTGGGGAGGAAGTGTTATAAATAGACATCTTACCAATGGGCATTTGTAATTGCTTGTTCTTAACATTTTGAACAGCTATGGGTCTGTCCATTAACCAACACTTTCTGGAAGCTTCGCTGACCAAGAATGAAAGCAGCCCCAACCTATGATACAAATAAATATTTAGAAGGGAGTTTGACAACAACATGGGTTAGCAAGACACCATCAATAGAATCTCTACCAAAGAAACTATGGCTTCCTTGGCCATGGGTCTTTTAAGACAGGGTATGAATTCCCTCCTGTGGATCAAGTTCAAATGCACTCTAGAGAGCAGCTAGCTACCCCTGTGAAGTTAAGAGGGAGATATAAGATGTGTTGAGAGGAATGGAGAAGAGCGGGAGGGAGGAGCTGATGAGGGAGGGGTTTATGGGGGAGGAGCTGAAGGGGAGAGGATGAGGGGAGGAGCTGAGGGAGAGGGGCTGAGAAGAAGGTGCTGAGGGGAGGGGCTGAGGGGAAGGTGCTGGGGGGAGGAGCTGAGGGGAGAGGCTGAGGGGAGGAGCTGAGGGGGAGGGGCTGAGGGGAGGAGCTGAGGGGGAGGGGCTGAGGAGAAGGGGCTGAGGGGAGGGGCTGAGGGGAGGGGCTGAGGAGGAGGGGCTGAGGGGGAAGGGGCTGGGCTGTGGATATGATTAAGATGAGTTGTATACATATATAAAAATTTTAAAAATCATTTCAACTTGTATATACTCTTAGATCTGATAAACATGGAAAAAGTAAATTCAGTAGTTGGTGTTTTTGAAAAACTTGATTTCAATAATTAGCATATTGGGGAAAAAATCAGTCCTCTGCACACAGAAAGACACATTTAAACTCTGTGAACCTTATTAGGTATTTAACCCCCACTAGTGTTTCTAAAAGTCTTCCCTCGCGTTAAGTGTTGCTAAGAGTGTTTGTGAGCACTATAAATTTGTCTCCTTTGCACTGTGGGGCTGAAATGACTTGACTCTGTTCTACTTCGATGCACTAAATGTTGAACTGATGCTTCAAAAAGCCGTTCTAATCTGAAAATGATATTTATTTTTAAACTCCATGAAAAGGATTTTTTTTACCTACGATTAAAGCACAAGAAATGGGAAATGGTTTCTCACAAATATCTGTTTTTTATTACTTCTTTTTTTTTTCACTCATATCATGGGTGTTTAGGAGCTGGGTGGAGGAAAGGATGTTTTTAATGTCTAGCTGCACTCCATCAGCCTATAGGTATGATGGTACCTACTGTATCTTTTCTCTAATTAGAGATGGCATGTAGCCTGGCTCATTACTTCTGCCTAATGAGCCAGGCTTCCAGCCACCTCTCTAATAAAAAAAGAGATAGGTACAGAATGTTCCTATGGACTTTCTATAAATCATTTTATTTCTTTTGTTTTCACCATTTTTTAATAAAAAAAAATTAAGTCACCATTCACCCTAGTTTTGTCCATATCCAAGATGGCTTTGTTCAGAGGAAACAGCTATGCAAGACATTTCTGCCAGCTAAATTAAAGGTGCTGTCATGCAGGAACAGGCTAACTGCTTCTGCTTTCTGCAGACTGCCTCTGACATAGAACTGTCCAGTGGGGCCTCTAGCACATTGAGAAGTGTCTTTATTGGTCCTTCTGCTTCTCCCAGTCCTAGCTACTGATAACTTCTCACCTGAGTATTGACTGCCAAAGAGATTCTTCTGAGTCGAGTCATATCTGTGATATTTGTCACTAATTGTTCTGGAGACACATTTAGGAAATTAATAAATAAAAAGAATGCTTTTCATTGGACATGTCTCTATGCATATTAATATGGCAACTTGATTTGATCAGACTGCCTTTCAAATATGAAAACAGACCATCCATATTGTACAAGTTATTTCTCTGCTGCTATGATAAAACACGGTGACCAAGGCAACTTAGAGAAGAAAGTTTATTTAGGCTTACAGTCCCAGAGAATCTGAGTCTGTCATAGGCCTGGGGGATTAAAGGAAGACACAGACTCACGTCATCCATTATGAGAGAATGCCAAAGCCTTTACTGGGCAGGTTCAACATATACACCAAGCCAGGGAAGGAAAAACACAAACACATGATAAAACAGGAACTCAGCTGGGAGGCAATGGGATGTCAAGTGTAAATTCCCTTCCTGGTGCACCAGGATGTTTTGATCTTAGAGGAACCGCAGAATATTACTTAGTAGACAGCAGCATATGGAAAGTCTCAGCCAGGGCATGGCAGCCCTATGGGGTCCTACAGAGGACAAACTCAAAATGTGCTAGTTTTTAAACTTTCAAATCCTGCCTCCAGTGACATGCTCCCTCTAACAAAAATGCACCTCTTAAGTCTCCCCAAACAGCACCCCCACCTGGCGAGCAAGTATTCAAATGCCGGAAACTCTGGGGACATTTTCACTCAAACTAGCATATATATCAACCAAGGCCTGGCAGCTCCTTCCTAAGGATATATTCTTTCCATTATAGATTTAGCTCCATGCTTTCAGCATGTCTCTAGTCTTAGAGAGTTAAGTCTGTAGTTATGAGGAGTGCCATCAATCGTAAGAGCTCTTTAAATTTTGGATTCAAAATTACAGACCCAGGCGAATCACAATTTTTCCAAACTATTTCAGAAGTGACTTATAAATAGATTTTAAGTTTCCCATGGAGGTGAGGAATACCTTGTTATGTGCCTAAGGGGAAAATTCTTTCTGCAGAAGATTGTTGGTCATGAGACATTAATGAGCTTTTGTTGAATATTTATAAAAGTGGACACTGGGGAAGATTGCCCAAGCTCACCCAGTTACTTTTACTTTGTGTCCATTGCTTCGGTGGGTCTGAACTCATATAAGTGCTCTTGACTCTGGAGATGGAGTGCAGCTATGTTTTCAAAGTTTTATGATTTTAACCTCAAGTATGTTAGGAAATCCATCGTCTTTAATTCTCCCATGTTTTTGCAAATTTTGAGAATGCTTTGAGAATTGCATAAAAAATAAATGGAAAAGTATATGAATCCATGAATGAATTAAGAGAGGTAGATGTGGGAAAAAATATGGTACATGGGAACATGAGGTCGCTATGCCAGTACAAGGATCTAAGTTTGCTATTGTAGAGTGAAAAATTATAAAGACCATTTTATAAAATATATACAGGCTCACTAGTTCCAGGAAGGCGGAACTGAATGTAGGATTTCAGGCTTTCACTGCCCTGGGATACATCCCGGGAAGAGTATTAACATTCCTCAAGCCTCAGGGAAAAGAACCCACCTATGGGTGGGGAAGGCCCAAAGCAGGAAGACACGTTCCTGACAAAGAAAGATGCAAGTCATCTGGGTGGTTCCAAGAACTAACTAACTTTCCACAGTTCTTGGTTACCTCCCCCCCCCCACACACACACAACTTGAAGTCTTCCCAGTGTTACAGCCTACTGTTCAAAATTTGTAATGCAACCAATCATGTGTAACCGTTCCAAATTTTCCCTCTCTCCCCAACTCCTATCTATAAATATCCCAAACATCCTGGGGGTGGGGTCGAAGCCTCTATCCCCTGCGTGGGATACGTTTTGACCAGAGGGCCCTTGTCATTAAACTACCTTTTGCAATTGCATCAAGAAGGTCTCTCATGTGTCCTTGGGTGGGTGCTAATCTGGATTTGAGTGAGGGTCTCTCTTTGGGGACCTTTCACTATCCAGGATCCAAATAAGAGGTCACAATACAGTGTGGACCTGCAACCCTAGTGTTGGGAAGAGAGACTGGAAGACAGGATCATTCCTAGCCTATTGGGTCAGGGAGAGATAAGAAAGAAAGAAAGAAGAAAAGAAAGAAAGAAAGAAAGAAAGAAAGAAAGAAAGAAAGAAAGAAAGGAAGGAGAAAGGAAGAAAGAAAAGAAAAGGCAAAAGAAAAATAAAAACAAGAACAAAAACAAAACACCAAAACATATAAACAACAAAAAAAATCCCCAAGATGGACAGCAATCGAGGAGTGATCCCTGTGATCCCTGTGTCCCTTTGGCATCTAAATGAACACACTCATGTGAACAAACATGCATGCATATGCTCACACTTAGAAAACAGAAAAAAGATATATAGATGTGTAGGAGGTCGGAGTTCAATACAAAATTGATTGCAGTTCATTGCTTGAAAGTGGCATAACTGGAGTTTCAGAACAAGTAGGCAGTTGCCTGAGAGGAGATATGAACTGTATGATTCACAGCCATGTTGGATAAGAAGTACAGATTAAGAGCCAATGGGAGCTATGTAATCATGAGTTAGAACAAAGACAAGCATTTTATAATCTTGTAATTTGAGACCTACTAGCATGATAATATATCAACAAATACTTAATGGAAGGTATTGAGATATCTGACTAATTCACTGGGAATTTAAAATGTATTCAACGCTTATCATTTTAAAGTTTGGCAAAGAATGAAAGGAAAAGAAAAGAAAAACCGCCAAGATAACATTATTGTGGGATGGAGCTTGGCAATCTGGCAAATGAACAAAAGTTAAATTGTGGACTTAATCAAAACATACTGATTTGGGGGCATAAAGAATCTAATTACACAACGGCTTGAATGTATTCTCAAAATAATGTTCACTGCAGAGTTCAAGAAGCAAAGAGCTGGAGTAGTTACCATGTTGAAAAGGAAGCTGATTAAACAAACGTAGCCCATTCCTCTAACAGAATGAGCAGCCTTGTGAGGACAGAGACCTAACCTGTGCATAGTCATGCAAGGGCCACAGGTATTGTCCCCTGAGAGGCAGGAGTGTGAGGAATGACCTCTAATCTGTGTATTGCTGAAGCACAGATATTAAGTATCTGGACAGACATTTGCCAAAGCATATTTCAAATGCTAACAGTGCTCCCCTCTGAGTAGAATTTAATGTGTGACCAACACATACTGCTTAATAGTGCTGGTGACCTCACTTTCAGTAAACTATATTATACATGTTTAAAGTATTTTTAAATTTTGGATGAGAGTGACCAATGTAATCACTTCATGGAGTATGGTCTGTGAAAGTAACCATGTGTTGGTTCCTAGAGACTTGCTTTTCATAGTGTAGAAAGTGACCTTGGGACTTTTACATATTAAAATTTCATACAGGGAATGTGATGTTTGGAAAAACAATGCTTCTCCAGATATTTAGATCTTTGTATAAATGTTATGATTTTCCAAATAATTAATTATAAGTCTTCTAACCAGACAGATTGGGGGTTAACTCCCAACTCTGCCTCTTAGCACTGAGAAGGTGGAGGCTGAGTGTTATCAGGAAGTTAGGTGATTACCAGCTACATAGCAAGTTTCAGACAAAAAGGCAGAGAGTAAGGGAAAATGGGGGAGAGAGGGGAGGAGAGTGAAAAAGGAGAGAAAAAAGGGAGAGAGATATAGAGATACAGAGAGAGACAGGGAGAGAGAAAGACAGAGAGAGGAGACAGGGAGACAGAGGCAGAAACAGATACACAGAGAGAGACATAGAGAGAGTGGGGAAGAGGGAGAGAATTTGATTATTAGAACCACTAAAAGAGGAAAATTAAGTTAAAATACAATTAAAAGAAAATAATGTATTGAGAAAAATAGCAAAGGGGCAATCAGAACTCCACAAAGCAGTAGGTAAATAAAGAAAAATATTTCATTTAAAAGAAGAAAAGCAAAAGGAATAAAGGAATGAAAAGAAAAAAGAGAGGGAAAACACTGTACTATGCAACAGAGGTAAATATTCATCTCCTCTGTGGGTCTGCCTGTCTCTGCGGTTTCATGACCCTGGGCAGCAGCACGGGGCTGGTAGGTGTCTGCCCTTTGTTTCTGTGCACTTAACATCATGTTAGTGACAGTGCTGGGGACTGAGCTCTCAGCTCAGCAGCATACAGTGAGGACTGGAGCCATCTGCAGCACAAAACCAAAGTTCCCTGGGTGAAGCAGACTCTAGGTGCTTTGGACACAGAAGTTGAGCTGATGATGCTTTTGTGTGTACTGGGTCCCAGGTAGCCTTGGATTCCTCAAGGAAGGCATAGCAACAGCTGCACTGCACAGAGTGGGCACAAAATATCCTGTGTTCCTGTAGCCCAGGCTTCCTTTCTTTTAATAATGTCTTTTAATTTTGATATTATACTATAATTACATCCTTTCTCCTTTCCTTTTTCTTTTCCCTAGCCTTCCCATAAAGAGCTCCTTGTTCCCTCAGAAACCCATGGCCTCTTCTTTCACTATTTTTCCAGTTGTGTGTGTGTGTGTGTGTGTGTGTGTGTGTGTGTGTGTGTGTGTGTCTGTGTGTGTCTGTGTCTGTGTGTCTGTGTGTGTCTGTGTCTGTGTGTCTGTGTGTGTCTGTTCCTAAGTATAACCTGCTTCATTTGTACAATATTCCTTGTACATTCCTTGTATGTGTGTTCTCAGGACTGACCCTTTGATATTGAATAGCCAAATGATGCACTTTCCCTGGGTAAGACTATGTCTCCCACTCTCATTATTCCGTGGATACATAGAGTTCTTTGTCTGGGGTTGGTCCTGTCGCTGCTCATCAAGAATCAGCTCGGACTTCCACCCCATCTTAGCTTCTCCAGAGACCTGCTCTTAAAGGGACAGTGAGCTCAACTGCTCTGTGTGTCTCTGTAGTGGCTTCTCTTCTGAGGCTGTAATAAAAGAATCTGACCAAGACCACTTAAGGGAGAAAGGGTTCATTTTAGGCTACAATCTTTAGATGGTCTATGTGTGTCATGTCAGGGAATTCATGACAGCAGGGATATGCATCTGATTTATCACGTGTGTGATCAGTGAGAGCAGGAAGTGGGGCCAGTCTGCAAACCCCAAAACCTACCCCAGTAGCCTACTTTTCCTCATAGGACTCCAACAGCACTCCCCTAGCAGTACTGTGATCTGGGAGAGTTAAAGTACATGAGTCTTTAGGGAATATTCTTCATTCCAGTCTTCAAGTTGATGCAGAGGTGGGGATGAGGAGGAGGCTACAGTCCCAGAAAGTAATTGTGACTGGATGTCATGTGACAAAAGGAATTCTAAAGGATGTCCTTCACAACGATTGGTGGATTACAAGAAAACGGAGGAAAAACAACTGGATAGAGTTAAGAAAGTTCAGTAAGGAACAAGATGAGTACTGAGATGGAGTCTGAAGACCATAGGACTCTCTGAACTGAAAGGTTCAATCAGTAGGAATTTAAAAACCCTCAGTAAACAAACGTCTCTGACACATTGGATCAGGTTCAAGGCTTGAAGATGAGACTGACTACTTAGAACACGTGTGAGGTCTAGCAGGGATCAGGTGGAAGAGTGGGGGGGAGGGAGGAAATATGACCAAAATATAATATATCAAATTCTCAAAGAGCTAACCAAAGATGAAATCAAAAAGCATCAACAGTCTCCAATATAGTTCTCATATATTTATTTTCCTTGTGCACACACGTACATATGTGTGTGACTGTGTGTACATGTGTGCTTGTACCCATGCACTTGTATGCTTGGGGTCAGCTTGTTCTCATTCCTCAGCTGCTGTAAACCCTGTGGTTCTGAGATAGAAACCTGGGGCAGATGGGTAGGGTTGGGCTGGCTAGGTGACAATCTCGCTACTGTGTCTCTGCTTCCCCAGTATATCACCATGTCTGGTGTTTTTATGGTCCTGCAGATCAAGCTAAGATTCTCTTGTTTGTGTGCCAAGTGATTTGCAGACTGAGTCATCTCCCAAGTCAAGTTTCAATGAGCTTCCTTCTGATGCTCCACTGAACTGGTAGGGGCCCAGTTGCCAGGACAGTGAGATGACACATGGCTCTGAGTCGCAAGGAAGTACTGGCGCTTAGGCTTCCCAGAGCAGCACCTTGGCTGTAACCTTCCAAGATAGCTCCCTTCAGGGTAAGACACTTTTATCTTACATTTGAAGAACACAAAACTGCTCACACGTTGTGCAGCCCTGAGGTCAGACTAAACCATCCTGCCTTGCTGTTGTCTGTGTGGTTCTCCACAATTTTGCTGACTGCATCTGTCCCTTTTGCCCTCCTCTTGCGGGCGCTCGCCTCTCCCCTTCAGCGGGATCTGAACCACCCCTCACTCCTGCCTAATGCTTTATTTCTTAAGTCTTTTTCTAATAGCAGTGTCTCTGGTTCTCTCCAAGTCTCAGTCCATTACTACAATTTCCCAGTCACAACTAAGAAGCTGTTTTCCTGGCCGATTTTAATTCCCAGCTTTACAACAGCAGGAGAGTACTGGCTGCCTCTCCTCCGCCATCTTGGCTCTCCCTGGACTACCTATTATTTCATGAATTTGTATCTTTTTAAAGAAACTCTTTCACATCCTGGCAAAATAAGTATCATGTACTGTTTCTTTTTTTCCATAAAGTTAATTTCTGTGCTATGTGAAATATAAAGATTGAATTTTAAGTGATTTTATTGATAGGTTTGTCCCTTTGATTTTTTTTTTGTTGTTGTTGTTGAATATCCATGAATTTCTTCTTGATTGTAAAGTCACCTTGATCTGGCACTCTAGTTTTACGATTGTGTACTTCCTGTTTGTTTCAGAGGTCAAATTAATCAACTTCTTGTCAAAAGTGGTAGCATTTGATTGTATATTGATGTCTCAGAGTATGTGCTTGTTCTGATCTTTCTTACCAGTATTTTTCAAACAACAGTTCTTGTTCTTAGATACTGTTTCCCCAGATGCATTTTAGGATCCCCTTTCAGGATAATTATCTAATGGGAATTTTATTAAAATACAATTCAAATTATATTAAAGTATATGAAGGATTCATATTGCTATTATATTGACTATCTGCATCTTCTAACATGGTGTATGATTCTATTTAGGTCTTCTTTTAAAAAAATTATTTGTTTTTATTTTTAAGTGTGTGTGCGAGAGAGAGAAAGAGAGTCTGTGTGTGTAGTTCCAGTGGAAGCCAGAAGGAGTAGGATGTCCTGGATCTGGGTTTACAGGATATTGTGAGCCAACCAACATGAATGCTGGGAACAGACCTTGGCTCCTTACGAAATCAGCACATGCTCTTAACCTGGACTATATTTTCAAACCCTTATTTAGGTCTTCTTCTGTGTGTTTTAGTAAATTTCTGCATAAAAGCTATTCATATATTTTGTTTATCCCTATGTGATTTAATGCTTTCATTCGTTTATAAATAGTATTCTTTATGCCACAGTTCCTGTTATAGTTTACTTTAATGAGAACATATTATGGGATTTTGTATGTCATTCTTATTGCCATTACCATTTTACAGCTTTCATTAATTTCAGTATTTTGGTTCTAGACTTGTGGCTTTTCTCTATAGAAAAGCATGTAATAGAAATAAGATGCTTGTTGCATTTTTATTTCTTTAACTTTTGAGTTTCTAATGATTATGGAATGTAGATTTTTTTAATTTAAATTTTTGAGACAAGGTCTCATTCCATAATCAAGGCTTGCCTGTAGTTTATCGTACAGCCCAGGTAGGTCATAAATTCACAATAATCTTCCTTCCTCTACCTCCCCAGTTCCAAGGTCATAGATGTGAACTGTCAAACCCAACTAAGAATTTGTGTACAGTATTAGAAAGAATACTCAGAACAAGTGTCTCCAGACTGCTACTGGATTGATGGGAAACCTTTAAATTTTCCTATTAAAAAAGACCATCTTGGTGTCTCCATAAGAAATTTGGTATTTATTGCTGCTTGGTTACTTATGGTTTTGTGTTTGTGTGTGACATTTCTAAACACGATAGAGCTGGTGCGTTAATGTCTGATGTTATCATTGGTGGTTACACTGAGACTGGGTCTATAGTGTATCCTTATCCTGTTTAAGAACATAACCTGATATAACTTACAATGTTTCACTAGGGAAATTTCCTTGTTAGGGGTATGCTTCATCTATAGACTGAGGGAGACAACAAAGTCTGGTAACACTGTATACCAGGAAGACTGAAATTACTGCTGTTATTGATATCAGTAAATAATAGTAATAATAATAATAATAATAATAGTAATAATAATAATAATATTCACAAAATGATTAACATTGCTTAACAGTCTAATATATTATCCTAAGGTCATTAATGAGTACCCATTTATTCTGTTATTTCTCCCTTTTTTTTTTTTTTTTTTTTTTTTGATCCTGAGCACTGTATCCATTTCATGGCTATAGGACATCTAGAATCCTTAAACCTCTGCCTGGCTTCTGAGTAAATCGTCATCAGTTCATGAGAATGTCCTCAGGAAATCTGTCAAGGAAATCTAATCTAATGTTACAACTGTATCTCTCTGTGTATGATCGTTTCTTTGTTGTTCTATCTAAGAAATCTTTGCCGACATGAAGGCTACATCATTTCCCTATGATTTGTTCTAGATGTATTGTAGCTTAGAAATTAGCCTTGCCGTCTTCCTCCAGCTGAACTGAGATGTGTGGCAGATGACGGAGTTTAAGGTGCTTCAATATTTGAAATATCATCTAACAGTTCCGGGACCATTCAAAAGATGATTATTTTTCAATTTAATTTGCTTTGCTACTTTGCAGAAATGCAGCTCATCTCATTTGATTTCCAGATATCGCTTGTACTAGGTAGATAAACATACTTCATTTTTACATATTGATTTCTCAGCTTATGAGTTGAGTCATGTATTTTCTATAAAGTATTTAAACATATTTCTTAGAATTGTTCTATATATGTGAGGCACTCTTACTTTGCCGGTGTGGAAGATTAATACTTTTATGACTGTTTAACAACATAGTTAAAAAAGTAAACAATATAAGCTTGCTGGAGCTGTATAGAGAGACTTAGCCATTCACCATTAATTGTGATGCGGCCTATTGAAATTTTAGAATTGACTAACAATCCGAACATACTCTTTCCTTTCAAAGTGCTTTAATTGGTTTTATAATCTTGAGCCAGAGCTAGAGTTGGGCAATTATTCCATGCAGAAGCTGATGTCACGTCTGCCCATTGCTGCCTTAATTTCATGTATGACGTAGTTCTCATATGCTGAACCCACTTTTCATCCTTAAAATATGTCCACACTTTTCCATGGTGTATCTTCATCTTTATTGTACAAATTCATGGCACTAGAATTTTTGGAGGGATTTTCATCATCTCTGTTGAGCCTGTAGCTGTCTTGTGATTGATGGATGTCTTTGATGGTTTGGGCAATAGGATTACACTGGTTTCACCAAACAGATTTGGAGAGTGCTCCTCTTCAGTCTTTTGAAAGAAGTTTCAAAGAGTTGTTGTTCTCTCAAATGCTCAGTAGAATTTTCAAGGGAGTCTTGAGTCCCAGAGGTTTCATTATGAGGTTTCTAACCTTACTCCTGTCTCCTTCCTCCCTCTCTGCCTATGCCTGTTATCATCCTTCTTGACTTGGCTTCAATACTTAATGTCTATCCATGAGTATCTAGCTTATCATGAGTACCTAGTTTTAGTGAAAAATTTTTTATAGGCTTTAAATTTCACATGTATGATATCAGGAAAAATATCTCATCTTTCATTTCTGATTTTCATAATGTGAGTCTTTTCCCTTGTTCAATGCATGATTGTCAAACTTACAATCATTTCAAAGACCTCTCATCAAATACTAACACTTTAAAAGCTCTCTGGGATCATATCATCTCCTAGGTTATTTATGTGGTTTTGTTTTTTTCTAACCATTAAAATTGCCTGGGACACTAAGTAAGCAGTTGCTACTTAGTAATTTCAACCAACATCCCCTGGAAAAGGCTTCTTTTACTAGGAGAACAAAATATTTATTCAGGACTCAAAGGAGGGACTCTAATGTGTCCTGGGCACATTAAATAATGTCAGGTTTCTGAGAATGGCTTTGCAAGGTTCCAGTCCCATTCTGATCCTTCAGGTGTTTCCCTAGCTGGATTTTATTCTGATTATAGACTTTCTGTTGCTCTTGTCTACAGGTCTGCAAGCTTCAGAGAAAAGAATTAACTAGATTGAATTAATTCCATCCAGAAATAAATATATTTTACAAATACTTATCCATTTGAAAACAAAACCACCATACATCATTTGAAATCTTGTGTATTTCCCAAGTTCTGCAAACATTAACTTAGCAGTTTGGGGAAGTACCATCTAAGCTCTACTTTCAGGACAGAGAGAATTTCCACTGTGACTCTGTGTCTTAGGCACTGTTCTAATGCTATGAAGAGACACCATGACCACAGCTACTCTTAAAAGAGAAAGCATTTAATAGAGGCTGGTTTACAGATTCAGAGGTCTAGTCCACTGTCATCATAGAGAGAAGCATTGGAGAACACAGGTAGACATGGTGCTGGAGAGGTAGCTGAGAGTTCAACACAACACGGCCATACCAATTTCAATAAGACCATGTAATCTCTCTCAAGTAATGCCAATCTCTGATGATTAAGTGTGTAAGTGTATGAACCTATGGGGGCCGGTCTTACTTATATCATACTCAACAATTCTTGTTGACACGTTGATATTTTTTTTAGCCACATCTTGCAACTTTTACCCACAGATGCTATACAAGACTAGTAGTTTCATGTTTTATTTCGTGCTTTAGTTGCAATTATAAACAGACCAAAAATATCTAACTAACATGGCTGCATCTATAGAAACTAAACTTTTATCTATTGAACTTGTATGATAACTTTATATACTAATTACAGAGTAGCTTAACTGTATGTTCTCTGGGAATTTTCAAAATAGAAACATAGGCTGTCTAAGAAATAGAGGCAATTTATTGTCTTCTTGAAGATCGGTGTTTAGTACTTCCTATTCAGTGCCGTCACAAACACACTCATGGGCAGGTGTGTGAACATTTGTCTACACTTGCTGGTGTAGTGGTGCAGGTAACTGCACATACAGAGGCCTAAGGAGGACAGCAGTTGTTCTGATTTACCACATTTCCTTATTCCCTATGAGGTAGGGTCTCTCACTGAGCCTTGAACCAGGCTCAACAAGCTCTTAGCTCTACCCTTACAGGTACCTGTAGCCACACATAACCGTGTTATGTGGTACCAGCCTCCTACACTGTTACCGCTGAGCTACGGCTTACATGTAGCGATGCTATGGGGTACAGGCCTCCTGCACTATTACCACTGAGCTCTCCTCAGCCCTGACACTGCTTTCACCTCAACTTGAATGTTTGATTATTTGTTCCAATCTCTCACTCACAAGGAAGATTTTCTTTCTGTCTTCATTTCCTCTGGAGCAGCTCTGGGGTCTTTCTTGCATGAGTCATGTCTCTGTCCTTGATCAATTTATATAATTTAGACCTATCTTTCCCATATAGATATTTTTCAAAGAGAGAGCTCTTCGTGGCATGTTTTCTCCTACGAGTATCTGTTAAAATTGGCAATTAGCAAAGGGATTGTTAAAGTCTGTTGCTTTGGCGATGTCCTTGACCTCTTGTGTGACCTCTTCTCTCATGGTCATCATGCCTGTGCTTGAGATGGATAATATATGTCCACTTTGTGTCTTTGCCAAACTTTCTCTAATTCTTTCACAAAATGCCCCACTATGAATTCCGAGGCACTGGCGATGATGGTCCTATCACTGACTCCAAAGCGTAAAACTCAAATGATTTTTAAAGGTTATAAAACCCAGCCCTTTTATTTTATAGATGATAAAATGGATTTCATTGTCCCTTTGCAGCAGAGCTTGCCTTTAACTACTATTAAGATAGAGAAAGTAGACTCTAATTTATCAGCCTCGCCGAGGAAGCTTCCGCTCCTAACGCCCTCTCTGTCGGCCATCTTTCCTTTTGGGTGACTACAGTAGCCTCCTCTGGCTCCTCTGCATATGAACATGTTTCCCTGACTACCAAATATCATCACCTTTGAATGAACTTGCGATCCTGCCACTCTCCAGTTCCTAACTTTCCAGGGGCCTCTCATTTCATTTAGAATAAAACCCAGATCCTTAAAACATGCTATAAAGCTTTTAACACTGCATAGATCCATCTCGCCAGCCAGTTACTAGTCTTGCTCAGCCTTCTGAAGGCTTCCCCCTCCCTCCCTAACTCTGAGCCAGGATTCTGGCTCCTTGTGGTACTTCTGACATGCATAGCTTCAGGAGCCTTTTCACTCTGCATTACTCTCTTGGAACATGCTACTCTTAGATGTCTAGATGAGTAAAACTCCCTCCCCACTGGTACTGCATTCTTAACAAGGTCTCCTTTTGAACACACTACCCCAGAATAATTTAACCCTGTTCTCACTCCTACTCTAAATGTTCTATTATCAACAGCATTGATTATGTTTATATATAATTCATGTTTATTATATCTATGTATCTACCTAAAAGCAAGCTCTATAAAAGCAAGGACGTATTTTTCTTGATTGTATCTTTTGGTTGAGTGGTATATATTTGGCTGCAGCAAAACTGACTGGTACACATTAGGTTCCAAATAAATATGTGTGGATAAAAATAGATGAAACCAACCCGGCCTTCAAAACCACAGTAAAGACTCTGACAAGATCCAAGCGTCTGTCTCAGCAGTATACTGTTCCGTGTCACGGAGGATCACCTCCTGTATCTGTTACTTTTCTGTTGCTTTGATGAAGCACCTGGATCATGGCTAATTTATAAACCAAACTGTTTATTTTGGCATATACTTTCAGAGGGAGAAGAGCCCATCGTGCCAGGGAGGTACAGCTTCAAGTGGAAGGATCCAGAAGCTGAGAGATCACATCTCAGCAGCAAACAGGAAGTACAGAGAGAGAACAGGAAGTGGGATCAGGCTATAAAACCCCAAATATCAATTCCTGGTGACGTACTTCCTCTAGAAAGCTCTGTCTTCTAAAGACTCCATTATCTCTTCAAACAGTGTCACAGACTTTGGACCAAATGTTCACATATACGAGCCTATAGAGGACATTTTTCATTCAATCCACCACGTCCACTGTTTGTTTTAATGTAATTTCTTGAGACAAAACTTTTCTTTCTGAACTGCTATATAAACATTGTACACAATATTTTATACTGGGAAAACAAGTCTCATGGACAACTTGTTAGATAAATTAGCATTAGTTCTCTTTGCTAACTTGCATGATTTTATCAATTTCATGTGGCTGCATTAGCAGCATGGGTGATTTCTACAATAAAAAGTTTGTTTTGAGTACCCTGTAAGAACAATACCAAGTTCATTCAGTTCTCTGTTCAATTTAAAAACCAGAGAAAGGCTTTCTTGAGTCTTTCTTGTGCTCGTTCATGGTTTCAGTACTGCCTTATCTATGTTCTCCTGACATATTTTTGTCCTGTGTGTCTGGGTTGTTTCCTCGCCTTTTGAATGAGGTAAAGGTGTTTCCTTCATTTTCTCCTTCAATATGGACCTTCTTTAGTGATTGTTTCACCTGATTCTATCTGCAAAGACACTACATGTAAGCCCAGGAACACTCTCAAATAGGGGGAGTTAGATCTTTGTGGGGATGCAACTCTGTCCAGAACAAAGCCCTTCCTGATTGACAACCAGGCTTTGACTGTAAAAAGTGTACCATGATAACATCAGTAAGCAAATGGCCCCAAAAAACAATAGGAACATTTTATCTACCTGTATATCTATATCTATATATCTATATATCATCTATATATCTATATATCTATATATCTCTATGTCTCTATGTCTCTATATCTCTATATCTCTATCTATCTATCTATCTATCTATCTATCTATCTATCTATCTATCTATCTATCTACCTATCTATCTATTCTCAAATATCTTGCTTTCTTGTTCCTAACATACAACTCATTGGCCTCAAGGGAACAGTTATTTCCTTGATGTCTTTCTCTCTCCTAGTTTATCACTTGCTTTGTGATTCACTTTCCTGACCCCCTACCCACATGTACTGATCATCTCTCTCCCTTGTGTAGGAACCTTCACTTTGTAGTCCCCTTGGTTAGATGTACTCTGTCTGAAAACCATCAGTGCAGGATACTACCAATCACATGACACTTGAAGGTAATGAAATGTGCACTTGCATGTATGTGCCGAACATAGTGACCATGAAAAATACATCATGGAGAGGCTACATTGTCAGTCACCCCTCTTGCCCATTCCCATGGAAACCCATGTACATCTTCATCCCTCTCTCTAAATTTACATCAGCACCATCTCCTTTACTCCTTGCATTCCTTTTCTTTAACTTTCTTCATCATTGAATATTACTGAATAATTGACCAACTGACAGGAACTTGGCTACGAGCTGTGGATAGGCCAGGGAACAAGAAAAATAATACTTTATCTTTCTGGGAAAGATTATTTAATATATTTCCAGTTTCATAAGACAAACAGAGAGGTAAATTTGTAACTGACTAAAAGGAACATACCAAAGTGTTGCAGGAGCTTGTGGCACCGTGATGGCCTTGGGGTATTTCCCAGGGGATGTCAAAGCTGAGACCAAGGCTGTGTGAGGAAGGAATGTCAGAAATAAAGGCAATATCAAGTGCAAGGTCTAAGTGTTGAGAGTGCTGGACAGCTAAAGAGCATTCAAAATTTAGCCTTTGAGGTTGTGGTATGAACATGAAGGATGTTGTGCGGAGAGCTCAGTGGGGGAGGGGATGAGTACAAGAATGGATAGGAGATAATCCACCTTCCCTTGTTTTGGGCAGATAGTGTGATCTCTTTCCTCTGAACTAAAATTGATAGCATGACAAATGATGTCCTCAGTTCATTTCACCTCCCTCCCAAATATTACACAACCTCACATGACTTCGAGGGATCCACGTGTGTCCCTCCCACTTTCTTTTATCTTGAAATCCAGAATATTCTTCCTTTTGCCATTCTATTATAGTCTACTTTTCTGTTGCTATTTTAAAGATTGTGGCCAAAAACAGCTTTAAAAGGTTATCTCAGTTGATCAAGTGAAAAATCCTTATCTTCCTGAATTAATATTCAAATATAAAATATATTCAACCATTTTTCGTGACTGTTTATCATTTAAATATAAGCATTAGATATAAACAATACAGTTTGTTTGTTTGTTTGTTTGTTTGTTTTATTTTTATTTTTGCTGCTGCTGGGGTTGAACCCCAGGCATCATGCATACTAAACAAGTAGTCATCTACTTCTGAGCTGGGTCTGCAAATAAACAACATAGATGTATGTCCCCAAGTGTAGATATACAAACTCACACATAGACACTTAAGATCTTCATACTTTTCTCAGAAACCCCCTCCTGATCTTATGATCACCTCAGAGTGTCTCTTGATTTTCTTGGATACAGACAAGAGGTCATTCTGGATTCTATTACCCACCATTAAGTTATTTGTTTGTATTGATGTTTTGTCTATGTATATATCTATGGTCCATGTACATACCTGATCTCCACAGAGGCCGGATAAGGGGCATCTGATCCACTGCAACTAGAGTTACAGATGGTGGTGGACTGCCATGTGGGTGCTGGGAATTGAATCTGAGTCCTCTGGAAACTCAGCCAGTACACTTTAGTGCTGAGTCATCTCTTCAGTCTTTACCTCCATTTTTTTTTTATTCACCTATTATCCTTCCTCTGCCCACTTTCCAGTTTCCTCCAAATATCTTTCATGGAATAGTAGCAACAACAACAACAACAACAAACAAACAAAACAAAACAAAAAATAAAGTTTCTTGTCATCAAGATATTGTTGAAAAATGACTACTTTGGAAAATAAACATTTGGAAAAATGGCATTAGTCAGTGCTTAGAATTCAAGTTTCCATTAAATATTCAATTAATGTATTGACATTATATATTAAATTCTATCCCATTTTGGGTCCTCATGATCCAAACTCCAGCTTGGATTTTGTTGTTGTTGTTGTTAGATATAGAACAAAGATTCAGAAGAGGGGGTTGTATTGGTTGCTTTTGTGTTTCTCCTGACCACAGTACCAGGCAGAGCCAACTTAAAGGAGAAAGAATTTACTGTGTGTCAGGGGTTCATTGTTTTAGTCTTTCTTCGGAGGAATAGGAAAACAACTCAGCCTATTGTGGGGGATATATACAGGAGGCTGTTCACTTCACTGTGGACTGGGAAGCAGAGAGCCAACAAAGAACAGAGGCCAGGTAAGCTGGCAAAGCCCCAACATGCCTGCTTTAGGTGGGCTCCACCTAGTAATGGTTCCCCCACCAACTATTACCAGCAGCTGAGGAGATTTCAGATTCAAACTATAACTGTATTTCATTTTCTTTTCCCCTCCCCTCCCCTCCCCTCCACTCCCCTTTGTTTCCCTTTCCTTTCCTTTCTGTGTGTTTTCTCATTCCCCCTTGGTCAGGCAGCTCTTTCCTTGTGCTTTTGCTGCATTTTCCAGGCTAGCTGCCCCAAGTATGAGTGCTGGGTTTGCAAGCGCAGGCCACTGCATGAAGCTTTCACTGTGGTTCTAGAGCAAGCA
The DNA here is from genome assembly GCA_030674055.1 of Rhabdomys pumilio. Classification (NCBI taxonomy): domain Eukaryota; kingdom Metazoa; phylum Chordata; class Mammalia; order Rodentia; family Muridae; genus Rhabdomys; species Rhabdomys pumilio. The sequence goes on from JANHMN010000009.1 coordinate 71,421,398, forward strand.
AGGATCTAACTCAGTCTGTCGGGATTCCCTGGCAGGCTTTTACCTGAGCTGTTGCCCCTTCTCTTCCTTTTCTTTCCCTTCCTTGTGGTTTCTACTCTCTCTAGTTTTTCTCCTCTCACAAATCCTAAGCTTTCAGTAAATAAACAAATAGTTGCGTGTCTGAGAAGGCTGATATCTACCTAAGGTTGAAAGGGACCTGTGGTGGTGCTGTGGTCTTTGAACCTGATGACCTTAGAAGAATCCGTAGGGGATGATGATATGGAGACTGAATTTGCACTCTGATGTAATATGTGGGTGAGACATTATCCATGAGCAGTAGATCTTACATCCATCTGTGGTGGTGTTGTTCTTTCTTTTTCTGAGATTTTCTGATGGAGCATTTGTTTTAGTTAGAATCCACATTCTTCAGTTCGAACTAAAATGGGTGGGATGTGGGAACAGAAGTTTTTCCGCTGGCAGAACAAATATTCTGAAAATGGCTGTTGAAAGCAGATGACAACCAAGCTTAAGACTCAGGAAACAATAGATTTATAGGCTTGTAAATGAGAGAGAAACTCAAGAAAGTGCAGCTTTATGTTGGGTCTGGAAGTAATCTGCTAACGGATTGGTGTTGACTTCACAGACTTGAATAGCCATAAAGATAAATATGATTACTATTAAAAATGAAGACTTAGAAAATCTTCAAGAACTCCAGGGGTGTCAACGGGTACATAGTTTAAAGTTTTGTAGTTTTAAAAGAATATCAGATGAATAACCTGCATGCCTGCTTGCATTCTGGAGTTTCTTATCTGTCCATATTTTTCAGGTTCAGAGCAGTTTGTTGGAAGAATGCAAGATTTTCGATTCTACAATGTGTCACTTACAAACAGGTAAACGGATGCTGTCTAACAAAGCTTGGGACATACTAGGATAAGGTCAATTCACTTAAAGTACCATAAAGACTATATAATTTTTTCATCTTCATAGCAATTGGCAAACATCACCTAATTTATATTTGTCCATGTTGACTTTGGCCTAACATTCATTCACTAGTATTTTTCTGTCAGTAACTCTGTAGAATATGGAGTGATCAAAATTATTCATGAAAAATTTCTCTAAGAGAATTCACTTTGTCGATACAACCTAGAATGGAATGTGATATTTCAAAAATTCTCTATAAAGTGGATGCTAATACTGAAAACTTGACTTCAGGACTGCTTTTAGAAATTGTGACTGTTGCAGAGTGTGAAACTGTAAAGCCGTTAGTTTTATACACAAGAGTCTCAAAGGATGAGGACTCTACTGATCGGACATCTGAAGAGTTGCTGTGCATTGTTCTGTATGTTTTACAAACCATCATACAGACTGTGATGAGTACTCACCAAGCATTTTCTCATCTACAGAGTAGGACAGAAATCTATCTTAGGGTTTCCTGCAGCCAAACTGCTTCTATCTTAAGGACATGATTCCACTGAAGTTGAATCCTGAGGAATCCCAGCTTAGAATCTAGTTGAGAAAGTATGGGTGTGTGGTAATTCCTGATTGTCAGCTTGAGTATATCTGGGATTCATTAAAACCCAAATGGGATGTGAGAGAGGTCTTCTTAATTAAATCTTTAAAAGCAAGAAAACTCACTTCTAATCCAGATCATTTGAGGTGGAAAGATTCACTTTCAAACTAGGCCGTATCTTCTCCTGGAAGCTTCCATAAAGAACATGGAAGGAGAAACCTTGCTCTCTTTGCCTGCTTGGTTTTGATAACAAGCTTATTTCCTCACTGGCATTAGAGCCTATTTGGAGGGGATTCCAGCATATACTGAAGACCAGCTGGGACATCCAACCTCATGGATTGAACAAGTACTGGATTCTTAGATGTTCCCCTGGTAGACAGCCATTGTTGGACAAGCTGATCAACAGACTATATATATATACATATATGTAGTTATTACATATGATATATTAATGGATTATAATATATTATATGTTATGTATAGGAACAGAACTTATAGAATGAATATACATTCACACACAGGAACATAGCTTATAAAATGAATAATACGTATAGTGATAATATATTATGTTATATATAAATATAATATATTCTTATTCATTCTATAATTTCTGATCCTCTAGAGTATACTGACCAATACAGATTTTTTTGGTTAGAGAACTTTGTAGTATAAGAGTCACCCAAGTAGTGCTGGTTTGAAAGGCGTGAAGAGGTCATAGAGAACAGTCAAGGACTGAGTTTGTGTGAGGGTTGGAGTATGTGAAGAAAGCCCAGAAGAAGATATGGGTAAAAGGGAAGCCCAGTTGTAGCAAGAGGCCCCGACATTTTGGACATGTCAGTCATCCATGAGATAACTGCCAAGGACAGCAGCAAGTGTGAAGTGAAACCAACCTGAGCCCAGGAGACAAGCTCTTTGCCGCAGAGAGCAGAACCAGAGAAATTACCCAAGTGCTTTGGAGGAGCCCAGAAGACCATGAGTGTATCCTAGATACTGGACATGGAGTTACTTACACTATTGGAGACTGCTTTTTGCTTTATTTAATATTGTGATGTTTTCCCCCAGGTTCTTTCTTCTTGAAGTAAGAAAATATTAAACTTAATTTTTTTACAGGAGCTCACAGTTGAGAAATTTTGAGCTTTAAAAAAGAGATTTTTGGGTACTTAAGAGAATGGATAAGAGATTGGAACTTTTAATGTATTTAAATTTGTAAAGACTATGGAACTTTTCAAATTATTTGTGTATGTGTGTGTTTGTTTTTTTAATTTGAAGTAGGAAGACCCACCTTTTGTTCTTTAAGGTTTATTTATTTATAAGATTACACTGTAGCTGTCTTCAGACACACCAGAAGAGGGCATTGGATTCCATTAAAGATATTTGTGAGCCACCATGTGGTTATTGGAAATTGAACTCAGGACCTCTGGTAGAGTAGCCAGTACTCTTAACATCTGAGCTATCTCTCCAGCCCATTATTTGTGTTTTTATTGTGATATCTTGAAGATTAATAAAAAAGTAAATGTTATGGCTTAATAGTGCTGTATTTGTATGTCAAGTTCACAAGAGGATGGTTGTTCTGAGTAGACTTAAGCCAACTTGACGTAAACTACTCTATAAGATCTGGCTATAGGCAAGACTGTAGGGCATTTTCTTAAGTGGTGATTGATGTGGGGGCGTCCAGCTCACTATGGAAGGGGCCTCCCCACAGCAGAGGATCCTGGGTTTTATAAGAAAGCAGGCTGAGTAAGCCATGGAGAACAAGCAAGTAAGCAGCATGCCTCTGTGGTCTCTGTGTCAGCTCCTGCATCTAGGTTCCTGGCACGTTTGGGTTCCTGTCTTGACTTCCTTTCATGAAAAACAGTAGTATGGAAGTATAAGCTGAAAAAATTCTTTCCTCTCTAAGTTGCTTTGGCATTTTATTATAGCAATAGTAACCCTAAGTAAGACAATGTGTTTCTATGGATGTTTACCTTTTTTATTTCTTTAATATTTATTCATTTGTGTGTGTGTGTGTGTGTGTGTGTGTGTGTGTGTGAGAGAGAGAGAGAGAGAGAGAGAGAGAGAGAGAGAGAGAGAGAGAGAGTATGTAGGAAGTTGTGTACAGAAGTCAGTGGACAACCTTAGCTGTCCATTCTTATTGTCTACCTTGTTCTGAGGCAGGGTCTCTCTTGTTTCAGCCATTTCAGCCTGCTCCAGACTAGTTTGTCCATGGCATCTAGGGATTCTTTTGTCTCTTCGATCTCTAAATATGAGTGGCAGGATCACAGATGCACACCACTAGCACTGTGCCTGGCCTGTGCATGAGTTCTGGAGGTCTAAATTCAAATTGTTAGATGTTTGCTGTAAGAGTGTCTAGCTGCTGAGATAGTCCTTGCCCCTCATTAACTGTTTTCAAGCGATTATTTTCCTCATATCTTTTTAAGAAAGACAGAAACTAGTGTGTTAAAATTCTGCATGTCAGGACTAGCTCTCACAAATTTTTAAAATATCTCAATTGAATGATGCTACTGTGGTAAACCCATAATCAGTTTAACCGTCCTTGTTTATCAGTCTGAGGTTTCAGCAGATGCCTGAACAAGGATACTATAACATAGAGTGGGGAAGAAAGAGATGCCCCTTACCAACTATTATTTACACCTCCTTTGCCTACACCTAGTATTCTGAAGAGTAATGTCACTACATTTCTTTGGAATGAAGTTTTTTTTCTAGCCAGAACAAAGATTTCATACCAGTTATTGACTTTGGAACACATTCAATAGCTGACGTCAGTGGAAAACCATCAGTGAGATTTAGAGTGGTCACTTCATGTCCCTTGGTGAAAGAAAACACCACCCACCTCCACCATCACCTCACTGGGACTGAAAGGATGTCTGCTTCCTCTAGTTTGACTTTGGTTATTGGTGTTGACTGTCTGGAAGACTATGCTGGGAAGGATGGGGAAAGAATGACCTGTGGTGATCCAGAGCAGGCATATTTTTCTTAATGCAAAAATTAAATAGATATGCTTGCCCCTGGCATTCTTATCTGGCTATTGGCAGCTGGCTTATGGTCTGAAGCCATTGAAACCTTTCAGGAAGCCAGAATCTATGAGTCACAGGAAACCACTGACAAATGGCCTTGGCCTCAGTCCCTTCACCCAAATGAGAAGCCTATAAAATGATACATGCTTTCTTATGCTTTCCCCTGAATGAACTGGAGATGTCATCTTAAATCTAATTATTTTCAATATATTGCTGTTCACTCACAGTGTAAGTCAGTTTAAAACCTAAATATATGACACCTTTCTACATTATCCCAAATAGGCACAGAGACATTGAATCTAAGTAAAATCCCTTGATAGAAAGCAAGGTCTTGTACATGCTGCCTGACTTCCTCTTCCTTTCTTCCTCCCTTTTCTTCCAAGTCCTGGGAGTTGAACACAGGACCTCACAGGCAGGCAAGAGGCAAGTGCTGGTCTCTGACATATGCCTCCAGCCCTCTTTGTACTCTTCAGTCTGAGACATGATCCCAGTACATTGCCTAGCTATCCTAGAACACACTCTGTAGCTCAGGAAGGTCTTAAATGGAAACTCTTCATGAAAGCATCCAAAGAGCTGGAATCACAGGCATGCCCCACTAGGCTTGCCCAGTCTTGATGTAAAACATTCACACTTTAGGGTCATTGAGATAGCACAGATTTTTGGGTCATTTTGAGAAGTCAACAGTGTTAGCTGTGTAAACCTGATGACCTGAGTTCTGTTCCAGGTACCCAGAGAGGAAGGAGAGAATTGCTCTGGAAAGTTGTGCACTGACCTGCACCCTGCACATTCCTGTTGTCACACACACACACACACACACACACACACACACACACACACACGTACACACTCACATACACACAAACACACACACTCATACACAGATACACACACTCATACACTCACACACACACATACTCACAACACACATACATATTCTCACACAAACATACACACTCATGCATACACACAGACACATACACATACACACATATTTGCACACAGACATACATATTCATGCATACTTACACACACAAACACATACTAACACATACATGCATATGCACACATACACACTCATGCACACTCACACAGAGAAACCTACACACACTCATAATATTTTAAAAGTTAAACCAAAACCCTACCATTTTTAGAGTACATTTGTCTTAGTTTCATTCCTGTTGCTGTGACAGAATAATCTTCCAAAAGCAACCTCCTGGGTGTTTTTAGGCTCACAGCTCAGGGTACCATACATCATGATAGAGAAGTGAAAGCAGAAGGAGCTCGTAGCAAATGGTCATATCGCATCCATGGTGGAAAAGTGGGGAGGAAGGGATGCTTGCTCGTAAGAACTCAGTTTGTTTTTCTCTACTTCATATAATCCAGGATGTTTTCAAAGGCATCGTCCTGACCACAGTTAGGAAGCCTCTTCTACATCAATCAGTGTGATCTAGACAGTCTCTTATAGGCATTCACAGGGGGTAATGTACACAGACAATCCCACAGGCATGCCTGGAGCCTTCTAGGTACTGCTGCATTCTATCAAGGTGACAGTCAACACTAACCATCACAGGACTTTAGGATAGTGAATATATTTATTTGTCCAAAATGAGTCTTATGTCCCATTGAAAAAAATTATCAGAGCTAAGTGGTCACCCTCCAAACAACAGAAGAATGGTATCAGCTCTTAGGAGTTTTGTCACTGTGAGGTTGTATGTTCTCACTTTCTTCTCTGGACCATTTCAGAGAGATTCAAGAGCTCTTTTCTGGAGATCTTCCTCACTTGCACATCCAGCCACATTGCCGATGCCCAGGCAGCCACCCCCGTGTCCGTCCCTCCATTCAGCAGTACTGCATTCCCAACGGTGCAGAAGACACGTCCCAGCATCAGGTGCCACGGCTGAATCCTGATGCCCACCCTCTCTCCTTCATCAACGATGACAATGTTGTTACCTCATGGATCTCTCATGTGTTTACAAACATTACACAGCTCAATCAAGGAGTGGTCATTTCTATAGACTTGGAAAACGGACAGTACCAGGTAATCAGGGACAAGGCTGGGTGGGTACACATGCTCTATCAACTACAGCCAAATGATTGCAAAGTTCATGCTTTCAAGAAAAGAAATGGGCTCTCTCACAGTCCCGAAGACTCAAAATGTGCAACCATGGTGTTGGCAGGCAGGGATACACTCCCTCCTGCGACTCTGGCTCCAGAGACTCTCAGGGAAGAGTCTTGCTTGCCTCTTTCAGCCTCTGGTGATATCTGTTAATTCATGGGCCTCTAACTACAAGTTCTGCCTCCATTTACACAGAGCCCTCCTCCATGTTTCTCAGAATGTGTTAACTTCCCCCCTCATTTTCTCTTTAAATGGAATAATCTCATTTTAAGATCCTAGGTTTATTAAATCTGTAATGGCAATTTCTAAGAAGGTCACATACACAGGCACCTGTAGTTACTTCTTGGACATTGACACTAAGATGCACAATTTAACCTATTACGTAGCAAAACATAGAGTTGTTATGCATGAAATCACAATAGCTAAAACCCAATGTTTAATGTTTAGAGATTGATATTAAAATGGAATTTATGAAATGTTTAGACCTTCTTTTATTAAGAACATACATCAACAGAGTAGGTGCTTATTGATATGTACTTTATGAGAGTCATTTTCTTTGTTTGTATCTTTAAAACAAACATAATTTGTTGTAATTTACAAAATTATTGAGAATAGGAAGAAATATGTAATTATAGAATGTGCTGCCTTGATTGCAGGTCTGAAGTTTCTAGATGTTCCTTAAGTTGTCTGTCACAATAATTAGGAGGAAGTTTGAGCCTTAATATTCAAATATAATGTCTTGGCTTCCTCCCTTGTATCTGTGTCAATTTCACCACCCCTGACAATAACGGAGGTCTCCATCCCCAGGTGTTTCAAATCGTCATTCAGCTCTCCGGACCACAGCCTGTGGCAATACAGATCCAGAGGAAGAAGGCAGACAGCTCTCCCTGGGAGGACTGGCAGTATTTTGCCAGAAATTGCAGTGTTTGGGGAATGAAGGACAATGGAGATTTGGAAAATCCTGATTCTGTCAATTGTCTCCAGTTTCCTGAGTATGAACATCTCAAAAAGTTATTTTTAATGAACCAGTGCTTTAGTACTAGTCTGTGGGCCAGCCAGCTATCTAGGCTGGAAGAAATCTCTCTCCATCATTGGCTTTAGGGAGGTTGAGTGACTCACAGCCCTTAGAGTTGAGTTTTCAACTGCTTAAGGTTCCTGTAAGGGTTGGGTGTCTTCCTGTTGTGAAATAATATCCATCTTATTCAGTCAGGCATCTGAATTTACTGTCCCATGAATCTCTTAGTCTGCCTCTCTTTGATGATCCCACTTTACTGATATGTGAAATAAATTAATGTTTCCCCAGACTGAAAAACTTGAGAGTTTACTGACATTGTATAAAAATAAACCACACTTGTGGTTTCTACTTGATCGAAACTGCAAATAGATTTTTAAGATATAAACTTTCTTTCCTTGTTAGTTTTATCCCGATTTCACATGGTAATGTCACCTTTGACCTCCTGACATCTGGACAGAAGCATCGTCCTGGGTACGATGCCTTTTACAACAACTCAGTGCTTCAGGAATTCATGAAAGCCACTCAAATAAGGCTGCACTTCCGTGGGCAGTACTATCCGGCTGGACACACTGTTGACTCAAGACACAGCTACTACGCAGTGGATGAGATCACCATCACTGGGAGGTATTGTCTGTTACCAGGGTTTTGAGTGCACTGTGATTTTTTTTTACTGTGAGTTTTCTTCTAACTGAGGTATTGGCTGTACTTTTAAAAGAAAATGTAGTAGCTGAAATCTTGGAGTAAGCCAGATCTAAGTTTGATATGATAAAATAACTTGTCCTTCCACCGTTTTACAGGGACATTCTCATCTATGACATCCCTGTACTTTATGTAGCCTTGTCATTGATGAATTTGTAGAAGATATTCTGAACGCACAGGACTCCATAGTTTGGAATGCATGTATTTTAGTGGTTGAGTAAGCTTACTCCTCAGATTGTAATTTAAAAAAACAGGAAGAAAAAAAGGGCATAATATTTTAAACAAACATGACATAGAATTTTTCATGACATAGAATTTTTCATGCATTTTACTTTGTTTTAGTATACAATTTATAATATTCCCAATATTAAAAATAAGGTAGACAATTTGAGTTGTAGTTGTAGTAACCAAATAGTTGTATGATACTTGATCATCTCGAGTTCATAGTTCAGAGGTCCAGAGTATCACATGTCTATCATCAGATGAAAGATGTTTATGTCCTTAATTATTGACAAATTTATCATTGCAGTTAAGAATATGACTCACTGAAAAAAATAGTTTCAAATCTAGGTACCATACTATCTGGTGTGACACAATACACATAGAGTATACTTGAAATGGATTGTTCTAGAAAAATGGTATGTCTTGAAGGTTTAAAGAGATGCCCCCCAAAAGACCCAGAAGACATAATATATCAACAATTATTTTATGTAATATAATAAAAGAGAAATACTATTAAAAAAAACTTAATATTTTCCATCTCATTTTGAAACAAAGAACAAAAATTGGAATCTACAGTTTTTTCCTAAGTGTAGCTTGAATAGTTTCAGCAAACGCCTTCTTGTGACAAATTGCACATGGTTAGTGGGGTCACTGTGCACCTCACTTCCCTTCCCAATGTGTCTTTACAATCATCTTTATACACGTCACTGCTGTAAGTCACCCAGGCGACAGAAGAGAGTCCAGCTCCTTTCTCAAATGTGCAGTATGAATGTATATAGACACTTAGATGTGTTGACAGAGACTTGCTTCTGAGGCATGTGTGCTCCTCACATTCACAGATGCCAATGCCACGGCCATGCCAAGATCTGTGACAGAACCAGACGACCTTACAGATGTCTGTGCTCTCCACACAGCTTCACTGAAGGGCCTCAGGTGTGTTGATTCATCCCAGAAATCTCAAAGGAAAAGGGACGGGTAAATAGAAGTGACTAGAAGCTTAATTATGGTCCAGCTTCAGAATATGCTTAAATGGATAAAACCATAATGTATCGATTTCTTTTTTTTTAAAAAAAAAATATTATTATGGAGAAATACAGCTATTGATAAAGTTGAGAGCTGTGTATTTAAAACTAATCTCAGACAAGCTGTATCTGAAACAAAACCATAAGGCTTTTTCCTTCCCTTTCTCGGTTTATCAGCCTTGTATGTTGACCAAAATTACATCTAAATTGTCTTGATAGACTGACGCTAGACAGGGCATAGCAGTGCACACTTGTAATCCCAGCGTTAGGAAGGCAAGAGACTGGTGGATCTCTGGGGCTCACTGGCAAGTTATCTCAGTCCATCTGATGAACTGCAGGCCAAAGAGAAATGCTTTCTGAAAATGAAGTGGACAGAACTTAAGGAAGAACTCCCATGGCTGTCTTCTGGCCTCCACATGCTCATCACATGTGAACACAAATGGACATGATAAGGACGGACTCACACATTTCTAATTTATGTCTAACAGGGAGAGAAGGTCACCAAGTCTATGTGAGTCTGTGAGGCACCCTGATGGAAGAGCCAGGGAACACTAATCTACTATACCATGTTTGCACAATACGAAGTATACAAGTGCAGTCGTAGTATTGCTTACAATATTTGAAAGTTTAATACTAGCAAATGCCCGATTGCCATAGAAAAATCACAGGCAAAATGTCAGTTTTAGTTATGATGTATACAAGATTGCATTCTTTAAGCATTTTGTTGATTTGAGAGATTAAAAACACTATTTGATTAAAACCCAAGGGCTGGGTCACACTTTATGTGTCCAATGAGTGCTGTCATCAAGCCACCGTTTCTTATTTTGTGTGCCCGTGGCAGGGTGTGTTCACATTTGTATGCAGTATATTTCTTGATATTTGGAAACATCTTGTCTTTAAATCACCTTTCAGGGTTTTGGCAAGGTGCCTTTCTGTCCTCTGAAAGACTTAATCCAGTCTAAATTGTTCTCACCTGCAATGTGAGTGTGTACGGCCTCAAAGGCCAGAATGCACTGTAAAATGCACATGCCATCTGGTGCTTGGTGTTGTGCTGGAGATGACACGAGAGGCCACTGTGTTCAGGATAAGTGCTCGTGCTGAGCCATAGCCTTGGACTCTATTTTGTTGTAGACATTTACTTGTTTGCCACTGTTCATCTTTAGACAGGGTCATTACAGAATGCTCTCACTGGCCATAAACTTGTTCTGCAGCCCAGGTAGGATTTGAATTTATGATTCTCTTGATTCCATGTCTTGATTATTGGTATGGCAGGCCTGCACTACCAAATCTGTCAATAGAGAAGATTAATTTTTAATAACTTTGCTTGTGTGGCTTACAATATTGTTTCCAAAATTAAACGAGTTAGATTGATCAATTTACCCATTACTGAGTCATCGACACAAATGTGCACAAGCATGTTACACTTACACACACACACACACACACACACACACACACACACACTAATTTTAAAACTGCTCTGGATGGATTTAGCAGAGTACTGAATCTAGCTGATACCCACAAGCTAAGCTCCACTCTGGTATATTTTTTCCTCCTGATGTGGATACTCACATTTTCTAATAACATGACTTGCTTAACTTTCCTTGGTGTTAAAGGATGCAGACTGTCTCAGCTTCCCTTCCTTCCATCTCCTCTTCTTCTTCTTATGGCCCTTCTCATTTTATTCTTTCTAATTGCTCACATTGATATGCTTGCTATTTTATGATTCTTGGCTGATTTCATGCCTCTCCTTAAAAACAGAGGCATAAAATGAATCAAGTTCATGATTGGTTTTGGAGTCAAGTTGTGATTGCCAGACTTGGACTCAGGTGGTGCCTGCCAGGTTCAGAACAAGTGAATCAATTAACTATAATTTAGGATGAGAATATATATCAATGCTTCTTACTTAGACAGCATCTTTGGGACATATGAAAGTAGACCTGTGTAATATTTCTCTTTGTCCTATTTTGATAATTTGTGAATTTAGTCATAAATAAAAAATGCCGCATGTGCAACTTGCTGAGAAAAGTTTGCCAAGCATAGCTGAAGGAAAAATGTCAATAAACTATTAAACTGTTTTCAAATCATCCAACCATAAACTTTTCATGTTCTTCTTTTTAAAAATGTTTTAATTTGAGCTATTCATCTCCTTTGGGACATCATGTCCTTTTGTAAAGGAATTGGAAAAGGTACAGGAGGAATGTTTCCACTTCACAGTTGTCAGGCCAACCGTTAAGGGTAGTTCTCAGTAAACGGGGCTTTTGTGAATTATCACCACTGGGTGAACCAGTGAACATGTGAGACCAAGAGCATGCTGGTTCTAAGCAATTTTCTCTTCTGTGAGAAAGTGTGTTTAGAAGACTTGAAAGCGAATTAGCTGTGAAGAAAGGGGAAGCACATACTCAGAAGCCACATTGGCAGAGCCTCATCTCACACTCTCCTCACCTGTTCAGAGACAAGAATCATGATCTAACAGTAGGAACAGTGTTTACACAGTTTTGAAATTCTTTTCAGATAAAAATTTCATTGCTTTTATTTGACTTGATTAGGAGACCTATGTAAAATGTATTGATAGATTGCTAGACTAACAGACCACAACATTCATTATTCAAAATATAGTCCAACTGGCCATCTCTTACTGCAATGGCTAATTTGTGTGGTTTAACCATTCAAAAGAAGGAGGAGGAGGAAGAAGAAGAGGAGGAGGAGGAGGAGGAGGAGGAGGAAGAGGAGGAGGAGGAGGAGGAGGAAAAAAGGTGGAGGAGGAGGAGGAGAAAAAAGGAGGAGGGGAGGAGGAGGAAGAGGAGGAGGAGAAGGAGGAAAAAAGGAGGAGGGGAGGAGGAAGAAGAGGAGGAGGAGAAGGGGAAGGAACAGAAGCAGAAGAAGAAGGAGGAAGGAGAGGAGAAGGAGAAGGAGAAGAGGAAGAAATAATGGAGAATGAAAATCAACACTATGCTTGTCCTGAAATGAATTATATCTGGACTTATTTTTTTTCTGTTATTCCATTATAATTTATAATTCCTAGAATGTGGGCCTTAGGAAGGCTCCCTAGTTATCCTTAATATTTCTGAGGAAGTCTGATACATTTTGGCATTATATTGTCAATTTAAGTTCTTGTCTTTAATATATGATATATACGATAAAATAATGGCATATTTTATCAATAGAGAACACTTTTAGAGGACTTGTGATGTGATTTCCCAAGGAAGACCAAAGCTGCACATGATTAATGTGCTCAGTCTGGTTGGAGATTGATCTGAGGCAAAAAGAAAAAAAAAAAGAAAGAAGAGAAATGTAAAATACTAGATACTAGCCATTAGCCTAGCTTTCAAGTGGAATAGAGTATTTCAAAGCAGAGTGAGTATTGTATGACACTGAACTTACGTTAATCATCAGATAGCTTGCAAGGCGAACATACTTTCAGATAATTTCCTTTATTTTGTTAACCATCAATATTGATTAATTAATACATATTAATAAATAATTAAGTTAATATGTATTGTGGGGTGTCTAAAAATCTTTCATTTCGCATTAACTGTAGAGTCACGTAAAGTTATTGATAAAGTAACACAGAGACTTTGTACACCTGTGCTCACGTGCACTCATAGTAACGTCTTCCAAAACTAGTCTGTTCTCATTTCTTTCAGGATGTAGGATTTGTATACCATAGAAGACACTCATTTAATATCCAGAGTTGGAAAAGTCTGAGCAGCTATGTAATCATAAGCCTATCAGGATACAGGATGCACCCCCTCCCCCAATCACAGATATTCGCTTACATTTTGACATCAGGACTTCACCTCCAACCTCCAGTCCCATTTAGCTTCAACTGCTGTTAATATCTATTCTTCTCTTACACAGGTTTTCACATCTCACTGTACCAACTCCCTTTTTTTTCTACTTGTGGCAATATCTATATCAAAATAGGGAGCTAAAGTTTTACTTGATCAGGTTACCAACTTGATCAGATCCATCAACCAGTGTAAATAGAAATCATACAGCACAATGGAGCCAAGGGATTTTGCAAGTCCAGGGCTGCATATTTACATATTTGCTAATGTGGTCGCATAGCATAATTTACCTTCCAGTGCTCTTGTTTTCTTATCCACTGCCCTATGACTTATTAGCATGCCTTGGAGATAGGTTCTCACATAGCCTCATGCTTGTTATAAGCTTAGGCAGCCTTTGAATTTCTGATTTTCCTGCCTCTGCCTCTGAGGGACTAGAGCATCAACCTTCACCACAATACCCGGTCTTCTCTGGGACTTCCATGTTCAAGGGCTGGCTGAATCTACTCTTCCCAAAGATGTGACTAGGTGAACCTTGCTGCATCAGAATTCAGTGTCTGTTCCCTTTACTAACTGCAGTTCAGCCAAGAGTGATGCAATGTCCAGGAAGTCTGCCAGCGCTGGTACTCCACTGGCTGCTTAACTATTCCTTCATCACTGTGTGACATCATTACCTGCAAGGGGAGCCAAGCCCTCACAGAGTAATTTATTAGTGACCGTGAATGATTCTCATTTTTTTGGCTCTAATGTCTCACCCTTTTATAACATTAATCCTGGGTCTTATGAATTAACTAAGATCAAACACTCAGTGTGCATTTTTGTTAGTATTACAAATAGCAGAGCCAGCATGAAACGTTTTATTTAATAAGCTTTCCTACCATTCAATAAGCCAAAAGATGCCGACATCACACTTCACAATGCCCATTATGTTAAATGGATACTTCCTGTTATTTTACAGAATAAATTTCTTTATAGCACTGAAATCCAAAAGTATGAGTCACCATGACTAGCCTGCACCTTACTGATGCTATCCCATCCATCACACTCCCAATACCGCTTCCGCCTCTCTGCAAACAGTAAGATGCTACTCCAGATGTAGTCTATTTTACATTTTAATTTTTTATAATACCAGTGAGTTAATCCATTTTAACTAGCATTTGGGCATTTTCCATTTTAAACACATTTAATGAATCCCAATATAAGAAATTTAATTTTCTCTCTGACACTTGGTTCTACCTTAATAAAACACTAGTTATTTTCCTGCACTTGGTACATACATAAAATATAGTTAAGTGGAAAAAGTTATAGGGCTGTGGACAAAGAGCTTTGTGGAAGACACTAATATAATAAAAATGAAGAGTAATACAATATAGTATTTGAAGGAGTAAAAGAGAAGAATTGTCTAAAGTTGAGAATATCATGGCTTTTCTAAACAGACTAAGAAAATACACATGGATCAAACATAGTAGTTCTTAAAATTTCCAAAGACAAACAAAGAGCAGATCCTACAAGTACCAAAGAGAATGAAACACACGACAAGATACAGGGTCAGAAGAGTCAGGTAAAATTATGTTCGTCAGTAACCACAGATGAACTCAGGGCCTAGTGTACGTTGAAAATACCCAACAAACCCACATTTGTAACTGTAGGTAGACTGGCTTTAAGACAAGAAGAATAAATAGTGGCCAAGGAAATTTGTGCCAAGGTTATCACCAATAGATGGGATTTTTTAGGTTTTAAAACTGTATTACACATGGTCACACAGAAGCCACTTTCATGCAAGTATACTGTGAGCATGCACCATGGTCCACCACATACCTTCTCCTGTCTCCCTGCTTTTGAACAAGCTTGATTTTGTTGCTGTAATACAGACCATAACAAGCAACTTAGAGATGAAAGGGGTTTATTTGCTTTACGTATCCCATGTCATGGTCTATCACTGAGAAAAGTCAGGTCTAGAATCCAAGGCAGGACCTGAAGCAACGACTATGGAGGAATTGTGCTTACAGGTTTGTTCAGCTTGTTTATTTTATACAACCCAGAACCACCTTTCCATGCAGGTGGCACCACCCACAGCATGCTGGGCCATCTCACATCAAACACCAATCAAGAAAATGACTCCAATAACTTGCCTTCAGGCCAATCTTACAGACAGATTTTCTTGGTTGATATTGCCTCTTCCCAGATGACCTTAGCTGTGTCAAGTTGACAAAAACAAACAAAACAAAGAAATAACTGCCATGCCCTTCCATTAGCTCATTTGTCCATTTGTTTCTTGAGAAAATTTCACTCTTTCATTTCATTTGGTGTGTGTGTGTGTGTGTGTGTGTGTGTGTGTGTGTGTGTGTGTGTTTGCTTGTGTGTGATGTTATCAATAAGTCTAGAGCTAATACATGACATAAAACGCAATATTGATCTGTCTGATACTGATTTGATTCATATATATGATTATTTCCAGTTGTTTTCATTTCCCCACCAACAGTGCAACTTCATACTTCTTCATGGCTGTACATTTTATTGTGTATATAAATATACACCATGTTTTCCTTATGAATATTTCTGTTGCTGGATGCCCATATTGACCCTGTAACTCAATTGTTGTATATAGTGCTGCACTAAACACTAATATGCAAACATCTGTGCAATAGATTGGCTTGAAGTCATTTGAGTGAACACCCAGGGATGCTATAGCTGGGTTATTGACCTTAGTTAGTATAAGACACAAATTCAAAAATTAATAAGAGAATAGGAAAAACATTTCAAGATATGGGCATAGGCAGACACTTTCTAAACAGCATAGAAGTCATTCAGAAGATGACAAAAGCAATTTCATGAAATTAAAAAGCTTCTGCACCCCAACCAACAGGAATCGATCCCAGGCATGCAAGGAGAGGATACTGCAATACTCAATTTTCAGTTTACATAATGCATCATGTCAACAGACAAATGATGTCTAATGTAATATTGTAGATCACTTTCTGCTGTAACAGAAAACCTGAATCTGGGTACTACATAAAGTCAAGAGGTTAGCTTAGGCTCTTGGTTCTGGAATTTCAGGAATATGGCACTGATAACTTTTGAACTTATGCAAGGGCCTCATGTAATTTCAATCATTGCATTATGTAGTTGTCTGTTGAAAAGAAGGAAGAAAACACATGGAACCAGGTACTTTGTCATATTCTCATTTCTCTGAAAACGAATTCATTTGGTATGATAAAGATGTGACACTCTCTTGATTCTCCATTTCCAAGTTCTGCTGTAGTTCTAACCAAATTTCTGCTAAAGTTTTGGCAGACAATCCTTACCTAAGCTATAGTGTGTATGAACAGTGGAATGGAAACATGACAAATCCTGACACCAGCTTTAAAAAAATAAGTGTGACACACAGTCATGGGAGGCTAGGCTCTCTCCTGCTGAGAGCAGAGCACGGTGTGTGAGTAGCTCCATTTACTAGTCCTTATATCACAGAAGATGTTCTAAAAGTGGCGAATTACAGAGATTAACATGGCCCTTTTGTAGGGTTGACACAATTTTGCGAAGCATTCCACATTTAAATAACAACAACATTTCTATTAACTAAAAAGAGATAAGGGTTTTGAGAGCTGACTGGGAAATTAAGAACATTTGCTGCTCTTACAGAGGACCTGGGTTCAATTCCCAGCTCCCACATGGCAGCTTAAGATAGCTGTAACTCCAGCTCCAAGGTTTCTAGCGCCCTCTCCTGGCCTCCACAGGCACTGCATGAACACAGTACATATATACAAATGCAGGCAAAACACGCATAAAGTTAAGATAAACCACTTTTAAGAAAAGATGTAGAGATTCGGAGAGAAGAAATGAACCTGCCCTTGTCTACAGTTGACATGACTGTAGACAATTCAGACAATTTATAAAAGTGACCAAAACATTGCTGAGAATTATTGATTCATAGCATGGATTTCAGGACACAAGGCTGAAAAGAACTAGATCTTATACATTACTATATTTCAGCTGCAACAAAAGGCATTTGCATTAGAAGCAGAATACTATGTGTTAGCACTTAGTAAAAAGAAGCATTTATGCATAAATCTGACACAAAGCTCAAGATCTTTGTGATGAAGCTACTTATTTCTGATGACACACATCACAGACTGAGTAAGAGATACTTCCGTTTCATAGATAAACTCAATATCACTGGGACTTCAGTTTTACTCTATAGATTCAATGAAAATTTACTTAGAATACCAACAAATATCACAAGTTAATATTCTAAAGTCTTCATGGAAAGATCAAAGATGCAGAATAACTAATATGACACTGAAGAAGAAAGTTTGGGCTGTAGTAATCATTATTATAAATCTACAGCAAGACAATATGGTGTCAGCTGCAAAATACAGAAACAGATCAATGGAATGTAATCCAGACCACAGAGGTAGTAGACCCATAACGCTGGCTACTTGTCTTTGACATATAAGCAAAGAGGATAAAGTAGAGGACAGAGAACATTGTCAACAAATGACATGAGAATAAATGAATATGCTATGCTAAAATTAAATAAATAAATATAACATAGTTCTTATACCCCTACAAACATTGACTCAAATGAATCATATCCCTCAATGTTAAATGTAAAATGAAACTCAGGAGGTTACCTGGAAAATATCTGTATGATTTTAAGTGTGATAACGACTCTTTAGATAGACATAAAAACAAACACAGTGTAAGAAAGAAGACACAGAAACTGACCCATATTCAAGTCAAACCGTCTCATCTTCAAAAGAGAATGAGAACGTGCTGCAGACAGGGAGAATATGCTTGCAGGAGACAAGCCTAATAAATGAATTCCCCAGGATCTGCACAGAACAGTTAAATTAACTTTTTAAAAATTTTTTTGGTTTTATTTATTTATTTGAATTTTATTTAAACTTTATTTTTACACTCCAGACTTTATTATCCACCCAGTCCACCTTCTGACTTCTCCCCATACCATACCCCCCCCTCCCTGTCTCCACGAGGATATCCCCACCCCCTCAACCCTCCACCCCCCACCCTACCAGACCTTTAAACTCCCTGGGCCTCCAGTCTCTTGAGGGTTAGGCGCATCTTCTCTGACTGAACCCAGACCCAGCAGTCCTCTGCTGTATATGTGTTGGTGGCCTCATATCAGCTGGTGTATGCTGCCTGGTTGGTGGTCCAGTGTCTGAGAGATCTGAGACTGCTGGTCCTCCTACAGGGTCTCCCTCCTCTTCAACTTCTTCCAACTTTTCCCAAATCTATTTTTTTTTAAAAGCCATAACCTGAGAGAAAGCTGGGCAAAACTCCTGAACTCAAGACCCATTGTGGTCCTTGACAGTGGTGGAGCCATCATCCTCTAATTCTGCAGCTTGAGTACCCAGAGTCGTCGTGAGAAGACGGCCAGTGTTGACTAGGCTGAAACCTAACTGAACGTCACAAATGAGGCACCGGTGGCCACAGGAAGAAAGAGGAGGAAACTAACTGCTTCAGCAGACAATGTTTGTAAATATGTTTATTTTCATATTTGAAGCAAAAAATGTTAAAAATCACCACTAGAAAAAAATAGAAGGATATTAAAAAACACACTCACCAAATCCTCGAGAATTCTTCTTCCCAAAACTTTGCCAGAGTTTTCTTTGCTCGGCTGAATAGAAGAAGAAACGTAGGAAGTGAACATGTGGAGGCAGCAGTTAATAGTTTAAACAAAACAAAACAAAACACTGAAATCAAAGTGGAGACAACAAAGTCACCCTGCCCCTCTCTTTTATCTTAGTACACGATGTTAGAGGTTAGTAGTGTTGTCTATAAGTTAGGAGACCACAATAGATCTCAGCAAGTCTTTCAGTTGTGCATGTTTTAAAACAAATGTTAAAATGAAAATTTAGGTGGTCATTTCTCAAAATCTCTAATTCTGTAACACTGCTTTGAAAAAAAAGTACGTCCTTAATAATCATTCTTTATAACTCACAAGTCCAGTTATTCTTTGTCCTGTTACCCATGCATATAAAAACTTACCAGTGTTCCTACACCAACCACGGAAAGTGATTCTCTCTGCTCCAACAGCCATACATGCTGTTAGCTCCTCAGCCATGGGCAGAACACCAGGAGCTTCTCCACACCTTCAGCTGGGAATTTAACTGTCCTGATTTTTGTGCAGGTCAAGGCCAGGGAACCACAGCTACAAGTTTATGTGTGCAACAGCCATGTCGTGCCCAAAGCCAACCTTTCACAGCCCTCCTGTCTAGACTCCCAGTTATTGCATTTTATATGTGAGTTATAAAAGAAAAAAGACAGTAAAGGCAAGGGGCTGAGAGGGGAGCGTGTTGGAGGACGGGCGTTGGGGTGAGGGAGTAGGAGGTGGATATGCCCAAGCTAAAGTGTTTGCATGTATGAAACTTTCACAAAACAGAAAGGAATAAAGCATATTATACATAGCGTATTATGCTAATACATAGCGTATTATGTTTACTACGCTTTGATTTAGGGTTCTCATCCTACATGTCCTTAAAAACAAAACTGAAAACAAAATCAAACAAATGAAACACTGTCCCTCTGCCATTCATGTGCATGCCATTTAAAAGGAATATTTTAACTTTCTTTGGTATTAGATGCAAACAATGCAAATACTCTATGTCCTTTTATCTATCTATCTATCTATCTATCTATCTATCTATCTATCTATCTATCTATCTAATTTCTGATAAAAGTTAAAAATAACATGTACACAGTTGATTTTAAGACATATTTAAAATAATTCTTTGAGGACTTCTTACAATGGATTTTGAGGATCTTCATTTCCTACTATTTCCTGACTCCTCCTAGATCAACCCATACCAACTTCAAGTCACCCCCCCTCTCTCTCACACACACACCACCAAGTCTGATTTGCATTGAGTATATCATAGCATATGTAGAGACATACACCAGGGCATGGCCCACTGACCTAGAGTCTCACTTAAAGAAAACTGACCACCCTACCACCAATTATCAAAAACATTTTAATATATTACAATAAATATATGCTATGGGGTAAAGCTACTTATAAGGTATAAAAGCCACTTGTTCCTGCCACCCACAGAGAATTCCAACCAGCAGTGTGCACTGCTACTTTCAGCTTTGATAATATTGGGACTGTGTATAAATCTGTCATCTTTTCTCTGTCTCCCTAAGGATAGCTGCATACTAAATGAACTGCCTTTACCTAAAAAACACGATCATATTAAACATGTTACTTGGACTTGATTTTAAAATCTAAACTGTGTTATAAATACCTATGTGTATTTGTAAGTATATGCACTATGTTTAAGCATTATGTATGCTTACTTTGGGGCATTGAAAACATTTCATTCATTCAGTGTAATAAACACATCTCAAAAGTTCAGGTCTCTCCTTTGAAATCTGAAGCAATTCCACAGAAAAGTTTCTATGTGCAGAAACTGGCTCCTGTGTTGGCCTGATGTGAAAGTGAATAGCCATCCTAGAGGTAGATTTGCACCAGTTAATTATCTTGATGAATTTCTATGACTCTAGTATTTATAGTGTTAAAATGCCCAAAGCGATAACTGTGTTTATCTTCACTAAGAAACATAATGTTACCCGTTTTGTCTATGTCTAAGGCTGTACACCTAAGGAAGCCTAGCTGTATCAATAACAACTAATGACCACGATCAAAACCTTTCCACAAGCCTGTAGCAAAATTCATCTTTAATTGAAAAACATCAAGAAACAAGGATTGTGGTTTCGGAGCATTGATATAGCAGTTAATTCACTCCTAACACAAGGCCTTGAGATTATGGCTTGTAGGTTGAAAATAAGGACAAAATATCAAATGAGAAAAAGAAAAGCATTTAGATCAAAAGGAAAAGAAAAAACCTGTTGTTTCCATGGACATCAGAGGACTTCTTTTGCTGTATCTGCTCTTCTCTCTAATTCCTGCCTGCGGTTATGTTGTGAAACACAAACTGCGTGTGTGACCAGTTCGACAGGACCCCACTCCAACATCCTTACTCTTCCCCACCAACTTTTATGAAGAAAGTATCATTTGAAACATCACCCTGGGGTGAGAAAAATTCTTTTAGTAAGATTGTTTTTGAAGTAAATCAAAACAGCAACAAAAACAATTTTTAATAGAAAACAAGCTGAGGTTGTTTCTTACAGCGGAGATTTAAAAGCAGAGACATAAGAATGGCTGTGTGGTTGATGATTCTGGGCAAGGCAACTCTGGATGTTCATTTCTTTTCTTCAAATCCCAAGAATAAGGAGTTGCGTTTCCTCCTTTTTTCCATTTATCAGAGTATAGTGTATTTCCTCTAAACCTACAGTCACTAGAGACAGTTGCATCCCAGTGACATCTGATGCCACCTGGAAGTAGGACTCTGTAATGTTTTTGCTGGTTATAGACACACATAGGGTGACCCAGAAATAATGTTCTCTCATATTTTTGGTCTATTGCATAGACCACGATCTGAATAAATCATGGTTCTTGAAGGTCACAGAATATCCAAGTTTTAATGACAGTATTTCACATAGTATTGTGTTATACATTCTGTTACAGCCATCCAGACTTGAGGTCACAGCCTCTGGTTATTCCCATGACCATCAGTCATTAGTAAGATAATGATTTCTCCTCCTTTTGAGTTGAAAAACCTCGAATTTACAGGGATAAAGTGGATAAGAACTAACTTAACTCAATAGCATCTATGGTGTCTTGTGGGGTTAGATTTTTCACAACCTACTTTAGTAAGGGTTCTTAAATGCTTTAGCCTCCCTTTTAGCTCACAACCCACCAGAGGTAGTGGAAAGTTTGGTTAATAGGGAAAAGGGGGTTGTGGACCTCTTTAGAAATAGTTCTTTGGGGCAATTTCAATCTTTATTGTCAGTATATTGGCAGTTCAGTTTGCACAAATCAGACGTGGTAGCCTGATCTACTTGCAAACACCGCTCACAAATCAGCAACAGCAGTTCAATCCAGAATAAACTGTAAGACTGTTAATCGGCCTGAGTCCAAGAAGAATCAGCAAGAAGCCACCAGAACACCACTAGAAGTTCTTGCATGCCTTTCTCTCTATGAAGTCATGGCAAAAAACGATCAGCAAAGAAGGCAAGGTGACCCAATGTCATAGCGTTGCCAGTGAAGACCAGCATCGGCAAAGCCCAATATCAGCAAAGCCCAATGAAGACCAACAAAGAGTGGCAAGGAGATACTTACATCTTCTCCAGACATCATACGTCCTCTCAAGTGTCTGCCCTGACAAAACATCACATGCCCTTTGTCTAGGCAGCTTCCAGAAAGGCGCCATGTATCTGTTCTCAGAAAAACATCCTCCCACATACGTGTCTGCTTCAACAAAACATCCTCTCATAAGACAGTTTCCATAAAAATATAACGTGACAACCGAATCTCCAAAGAAACCAGGAATTAATACTTCAGTGTTCCCTAACCAGTTTAATCTCTAGTTGCTGACACTATCATAATGTATGCCATTAGTAGGTCATGTTCTCTAAGGGTCAAGTATGTGCTAGTTACTATAGCAAATCCTCATTTTTTTAAACTACAACATTACAAAATATGAATCCCCAGTTCCATGAAATAAATGGCACAAATAGGCTTGAAGAGGTACAGGTTATTATAAAATATTATAATGTCATCAAGTCAGGAATCCAAGGTGAATACTCTGTGATCCAGGTTCTACAACACAGCAAAATAGCCCATTTGTTGGTAAAATTTTTTTTTATTAATGTACAGTGACCATTCATACCTATCAGATCCAGCATGATGGTTTAGCACTTGGGCCCAGTGTGTCATGATTACACAGAGATTCTTGTTATGTGCTTGTTCTTGAGTGCTTGTGGTTTCTAGATCCTTTCACCTGGCAGCTTCAAGTTTACAATTAGTGCCAGCTACAGTTGTCATTGGTACTCAGAACATCAGATTCCATTCCTTCTAAACTGCCTTACCCCTGTACTCACTGACTATCCACCCTCAGTTCTCCTCCTGGGCTGCCACAGCCCCAGTGACTTTCTGCCTCTGCCTCTGCCTCTGCCTCTGCCTCTGCCTCTGCCTCTGC
>JANHMN010000009.1:71444833-71456734 GCA_030674055.1 Rhabdomys pumilio
TCTGCCTCTGCCTCTGCCTCTGCCTCTGCCTCTGCCTCTGCCTCTGCTTCTGCTGTTACTTGGGTAGCTTCTATGTGAAACTGAGAACACACCATGTTTCTTTCTCTGTGCTGACTTATTTAATAGGAGTTCAACCCATGTAGCTGCAAATGACACAATTCTACTCTTTTTATAGTTGAATACTATTCCACTGTGTATATAAACCATGTATATTTATCTATTTTTCTACTGATGGGAGGAAATTTTAAATACTTATCTTAGTGTTCAGTACATTGAGAACACATACTTTACATTACACTCACATTTTTTTCTTATAGTCAGTAAGCACATGAGTTACACATTCTGATATCTATCCTACAACTATCTCTCTCCTCTTCTTTCTTTGTTCCTTTTTTCTTTGATCTTCTTTCCTTTCTTCCTCCCTTCATCTCTTCTCTTCTCTTCTCTCCTCTCCTCTCCTCTCCTCTCCCCTCCCCTCCCCTCCCCTCCCCTCCCCTCCCCTCCCTTCCCTTCCCTTCCCTTCCCTTCCCTTCCCTTCCCTTCCCTTCTCTTCTCTTCTCTTCTCTTCTCTTCTCTTCTCTTCTCTTCTCTTCTCTTCTCTTTTCTTCTTGTCAGTTTGCCATGGTGCCTGCCTATAATTTCAGTACTTGGGAAACTGAAGCAGAAGAATAGCCATAAGTTCAGGGCCACCTTAGACTTCATAATGAGTTCATTGCTAATCTGTGATACATGTAAGACCCTGTCTCCAAAAAGAAAATCAACTGGCTGAAGAACTGTAACAAACAGTAGTTGGTCACATCTATCTTTTGTTAAAGGGTGTGCATGCCTTTTTTGAGACTGATCTCATTATGAACACTATGTGTAAACATTTGCCTGCATTACTGTGCCCTAAATGCTTCAAAAAAGAGATCTCTTTGGACATTGGTATAATTTCAGCTATCATCTTAGCAACTCCCTCTCTGTTCTCACTATGAGACAGTGTGCAAATTGTAAAACGGAGTATCTAGCATCTCCTGAGAGGACTCTAAGAAAACCAAGGCTTCAGTACAGAAGAACAGGAATATGACACCCGGGGTTACTAGAGGACAGAAGGAGAGGGCATGACATAAGTGTTTCTGGAGGACTGAAGAACAGGAGTATGGTATGGGTATCTCTAGAGGACAGTGGGAAAAGGGCAGAGGGCAGCTGCTCCAGGCTATGATGTAGTAGTAGTAAGTTGTAGTCACAGGTCAAAAAAAAACTTTGTCACCACAAGAATACTGGAGAGACTTGAGAGCTGACTGTGTATGCTCCTTAAAACAAACTGCAGATCAGCTCCCCTGGTTTTGAACACCGTGGCCCAATGTGTATGTAGCAAAGATATTTTCTTCTCTATTTGTTTTTCCCCTTAGTTAAGTAGGAGGGAAAAACTCACAGCCTTTGCTCTGATGCTCCATGGAAGGGAAATGGCTGGGGGTGGGGGAGCATCCTCTCAGAGGCAAAGGTGAGTGGGTATGGGGTGAAGAACTCCCGAAGGGGGATCAGGAGGGGGCAACATCTGCAATGTACATAAATAATTAGTTAAAAAATAACCTGAAGTAAAAATATTAAAATAAAATTAAAATGTATACTATAAAGTAGCAACATAATAGAAAAGAGAATTCTTTATATATTTTTCTCTTTATAAAAATATAAAGAGAGACATTTCTGAAATATGTACAAATTCAGGGAGAAAGTGTCTTTTGTTAACTTTTCGATTCATTGCTCCTAAATCATCAGTGATCTTTATTTTTTACTTTCTTACTTGACATAAAGAGCTAATGTGCTGGGCGGTGGTGGTGCACGCCTTTAACCCCAGCACTTGGGACGCAGAGGCAGGCGGATTTCTGAGTTCTGAGTTCGAGGCCAGCCTGGTCTACTGAGTGAATACCAGGACAGCCAGGACTACACAGAGAAACCCTGTCTCGAAAAACAAAAAAAAACAAAACAAAAAAAAAACATGAAAGAGCTAATGTGCCTTCAATCCTTGACTCTCCATCTAAATTATACTCAGGAGACCAGTGACCAATCACGTTTCCTTTCTCAGACTGAGGAGTAAGTGTTGTGTCACCTCCATGCAGGTAACTAGCCTGTACAAACACGCATGTTCAAGAAACAGATTAGTGTGGTGATCTAGCTCCACCCACCCTGCTCCACCCATCTCATCCTGCCCCGCCCCACCCCACCCTGCTCCACCCATCCCATCCTGCCCCACCCCACCCCACACAACACAGGAGAGGACTATGCTAACATATCAAAGCATGAGATGAAATGATGGCAGATGTTGATAAGATTCTTCTTCTCCTTCTATTTCTGTTATTCTTAGGTTTGGTCTTTTCACTGTGTCCCAGACTTCCTGTATGGTTTTGTGTCATGAATGTTTTAGATTTAACATTTTTTTGACCGATGTGTCAATTCCTTCTATTATATCTTACAAGCCTGAGATTCTCTCTTCCAGCTCTTGTATTCTGTTGGTGATACTTTTGTCTGTAATTCCTATTTGCTTAATTTGTAATTCTTTATTGCTCCTATTTCTATTTTTGTGTCTTGAACCATTTTATTAATTTTCTTCACCTGTTTGACTGTATCTTCCTGTATTTCTTAAGGGATTAATTCATTTCCTCTTTAAGGGCTTCTGTCATCTTCATAAGATTGGTATTAAGTCACTTTCTTGTGTGTCAGCTGTTCTGGAATATCCGGGGCTTACTGAACTAGGATAGCTGGGCTCTGTTGGCATCACATTGCCCTGGCTGCTGTTGACTGTATTCTTACAATAACTTCTAGGCTTCTGGATTTGGGTTATTATAATTTTAGATGTGATTTCTAAGCTTATCTTTGTTAGATGGATATTTTTCTCCATTGGTTTTTCTGTTTTGGTCTTCTGGCCTCAATGGCCTGGCATTCTGGTGACCAGCTAATCTTCAAGTCCAGCAGGGTGTCTCCAATGGAATTTTTCAGCCTATGAGACCTCTAAGGGTTTGGGTTCTGCATTGCCTCTGGGATTCCAAGTGCCTCTGTGGCCTCTGTGGTTCTGGGTGCTTGCTTGGTTTCTGGAATTTTTAGTACAGCCTGGCCTCCAGTAAACAGGAAGTCTTCTGACAAAATTGTGATCTGGGACATGGAGCCCAGGGGGAGGGGTGCAGTTGGGAGTTGTTGGGAGGCTTTATGGAGTGCTAGCAGGTGGTGGACAGGGACAGTGTCTTACCTGGGGTCCCTAGAATGGGCCTGGCATCTAGTAAAGCAGCTGGAGTTGTGGACTGGAATAGCCCCGGGCAGGGAGTCAAAGAATTCTTCACAATTAGTTAGATCAGTACATGTCCCAATTCATTGCAAAGCCTGAAAGGTCAGAGTGATAATTTAATATTCATTTTACTGTTTGTTTGTGATTTCCTCTACTGTTAGAGCTAAGCGTAGAGAGAGTTTACTTATTTTCTTTTTTTAAATTTGTTTTTATTGGATATTATATTTACATTTCAGATTTTATCCCCTAACCCCTCTTGCCCCCACCACAAAGGAACCTCCTATCCCATCCCCCCTCCTCATGTTTCTATGGGGATGTGCCCCCACCTACCGCCCCCACTCCTATCTCCCCACCCTTGAATTTCCCCCCCACCCCCGGGCACTCGGTGTTCATCCTTCATGGGATCAAGAATCTCCTCTCCCACCTATGCCAGACAAGGCCACCCTCTCCTTCATGTACAGATGGACTCATGGGTCCCTCCCTATGTGCTCCCAGGCTGGTGGTTTAGACCTTGGGGAGCTCTGGATGGTTGGTATTGTTGCTTTCCTCATGGGGCCACAAACCCTTTCTGCACTTTCAGTCTTCTCTCTAAATTATCCATTGGGAAAACCTTAATCAGATCAGTGGTTAGCTGTCAGCATCGGCCTCTGAATGTGTCAGCCTTTGGCAGACCTCTAAGGAGACAGCTATATCAGGCTCTTGTCAGCATGCACTTCCTGCCATCCACATCAGTGTCTATCTTTGGTGACTGCACATGGGATGGATACCCAGGTGGAATAGTCTCCAGATGGCTCCTCCTTCAGTTTCTGTCCTACACTTTGTTTCCATATTTGCTCCCTTGAGTATTTTTGTTACTCCTTCTAAGTAGGACCGAGACATCCACACTTGGTCTTCCTTCTTCATGAGCTTCATGTGGTCTGTGTGTTGAGTCTTGGCTATTCCAAGCTTTTGGGCTAACATCTGCTTATTAGTGAGTAAATACCATGTGTGTTCTTTTGTGATTGGGCTCACTCACTCAGGATGATAATTTCTAGTTCCATCCATTTACCTAAGAATTTCTTGAATTCATTATTTTCAATAGCTGAGTAATACTCCATTGTGTAAATATACCACATTTTTTTGTATCCATTCCTCTGTTGAAGGACATCTGGGTTCTTTCCAGCTTCTGGCTATTAGGAATAAGGCTGTTATGAACATAGTGGAGCATATGACCTTATTATATGTTTGAGCATCTTCTGGGTATATGCCCAGGAGTGGTATAGCTGGATCCTCAGGTAATGGTATGTCCAATTTTCTGAGGAACCACCAGACTGATTTCAAGAATGGTTGTACCAGCTTGCAATTCCACCAACAATGGAGGAGTGTTCCTCTTTCTCAGCATCCTCGCCAGCATCTACTATCACCTGAGTTTTTTATCTTAGCCATTCTGACTGGTGTGAGGTGGTATCTCAGGGTTGTTTTGATTTGCATTTCCTTGATGACTAAGGATGTTGAGCATTTCTTAAGGCGCTTCTCAGCCATTCGGGTGTCCTCAGTTGAGAGAGAGATTTTAATATTTCTACATTATTTTAAAGTTTGTAAAAGAATCATAATTCATGCCCTTTTATCCTGATTTCTCAAAAAGTTTTAAAGACAAAGTAGTGAGAGGCTTCTTCTCTTACAAGTTTTAAATTTCCATTACTTAATGATGGCAGGTAAATGAGAAAGCCATGACATCTTCCCATTTCTTCTGATGTTTTGCCACTCCAGTGTGATCGATGCTACCCTCTCTATAATGACAAGCCCTTCCGCAGTGGTGACAATGTCCATGCATTCAACTGTAAGCCTTGTCAGTGCCATGGGCATGCTAGCAGCTGCCATTATGATGCTTCAATGGACCCATTTCCCCTGGAGCACCACAGAGGCGGTGGAGGAGTCTGTGATGACTGTCAGCATCACACAACAGGTAATCCCAAGTTCTGAGTGTCTCGCTTAGCCTGTGTAGCCATGGGCATCTGTCTCCAGATGCAGGATATTTTAAATTATGACACAGTTTTACTTTAATTAGGAATGAGCTTTCACGCTGTTAAGTTGGGAAACAAAGTTGTTTCATCAAACTTCTCTGCTTCAGAAAGAGTCCTTCATCGTGTGTTTGCAGAAGGATGTTTATGCAAAAGGGTTCACATCATTGACTGAAACTAGAATTCATATAGCGTAGCCTAGCTCAGCTTGGTATGTCCATCCAGAGACTTACTTGTACCATTGATATGCCTGTCTTCCTTGGGTCTGGCTTTCACACATGGATGTGCTACCTTCACTCAGAGTTTCCACAGAAACCAGTCATCTTTTGAAGACATTACAAATACATAGACTAACACAGTGGTTCATAGGAAACAGAGCTCACTGGAGCGCTTGGCAATCTGAGGTGGGTCCCCAGAACCTACAAGGTGGAAAAGAAGGACCGACTCCTGCAAGTTGTCCTTGGACCTTCTCAGGCACACATGGTGCACACATGTCCAGCACACACGCACTACACACACACACACACACACACACACACATATATATATATATATATATATATATATATATATATATACACATATACATATATATATACATACACACAATGTAAATACAGAAGGTGATAAATATTCTCTGTAGATTCCATGATAACAAGTAATTTCTAGAAGTCATTAAAGACACTATTTTCTGAAGAGCAGTATTAACATTAAAGCAGAAACAGGCAGTTTCAGTGTCTGTGAAATTTAGTGCAAATCTAATAGACCCAAACGTGTTGCCCAAGGGCATGAGTGAATGAATTAGGTAAGACTGATGATATTTGATAGCATGAGACCCTGGCCATGGACCTAAGCCATGAAAGATTGTGTTCCTGGGCTTCTCATGCAAGAGCAGTCTCTATGGGGAGAAACATACTGAGGCACCATCAGCAACGTGAATGTCAACATTCTAGAAATGTTAAGAATTTATTTAAGTTTTAGTTCATCAGAAACTAATATCACTCAAACTGAAAATTGTAGTTGAGTATTTAGTTTTCTGATATTGAGTCTGTTTCCAGGAATGTCAGAACAGGGTTTTTAATAGGGAAATTGAAAAAGTGAAGGTTTATTTCAGACTCTTTCTGTGGCTTTGGCACTATCCACACTGGCTCTGGAAATTACTCGCAGCATAGAAATATATTCATTTTATTTTATTAATTTATTCATGTTCATAATTTATTTTATACTATTTATATATTTATTATTTTATAATTTTTATATATTTTAATTTTTTTTATTATTTTACTCATAAAAATGGCCAGAGGAAAGGGCTACTTCAAAAACTGAAAGCCGTAGGAACTACATTACACATTGACTATTATAGCAGTGAATCTAATACTGAATGTAAGACTTATCTAGTATATATAAATACAGCAAATTTCTTTATTCTGATACTTGAAGTAAAAAACAACAACAACAACAATGCACTAAAAAGTCATGTTAAGTGCACAACAACCATTATGTTAAGAGCATTTTCCAATTTTCATGATTTACTTCTGAAGAATATATTTCTGGACATTTTTTGTACCTGTGTAATCGTGTGTATGTGTTGATCTGAATATGTATGGAGGCCAAAATTTCACATCAAGTGTCTTTGTCAGTCACCCTCCACTTTCTCTCTCTCTACCTGGCTGAATTGGCAGATCAGTGGCCCCCTGGGAT
Organism: Rhabdomys pumilio; assembly: GCA_030674055.1. Taxonomy (NCBI): domain Eukaryota; kingdom Metazoa; phylum Chordata; class Mammalia; order Rodentia; family Muridae; genus Rhabdomys; species Rhabdomys pumilio. Next base: position 71,451,794 of record JANHMN010000009.1, read on the forward strand.
CTCTCTGTCACTGGGTGACTGGTCTGTACTGCCCCTCGGCCTGGCTATTTTTGTGTACACTGAGTATTGGATTCAAGTTCTCCTGCACACACGGCAAGTGTCTTACCAACTGTGTGAGCTCCTCGGCTCTCAACAAACATTCATGACACAGCATGCCTTTGTCTTTCCTCTTCTGTAGATTTTATAAGTGTAGGAATTCCACATATTTTGCTTTAGAAATAAGTGCCTGGCCATGAGAGGGCAATTTTAAGTTTAGAAGAAGATTCCTTGAAAATGTATGCTCCCCAACAAATCAAAACTTCTCAGAAGTGTGGTACTGCGTAGCAGATGGGCGTTTAATGAAGTAAAGCACCGTTTGGAACAGGCTCACCATTTCATATGCTCCGGATCACTAAATTGGCAGGGAGAGATGAAAGGTACATTAAAATGGACATCCCCAAAATGACAGAATTTCCTCAAAGGAATACAGTCTTCAGTCTTGAATTATGTGGTCGATTGTAATGAATTATAAGTCCTAATGCATAGCCTGTCCTTACACAGGGAGAAATTGTGAGTCATGCCAGGATTACTTTTACCGACCCGTTGGTGTGGATCCTGCTAAGCTGGATGTCTGCAAGCACTGTGACTGTAACAGGGCCGGGACTAGAAACGGCAGCCTCCTTTGTGACCCGGTGAGTCACTTCACAGGAAATAAGGAATGGCTCTCCTACTAGAGATCAGTCTGGGACACTCTCTCAGGGTCTCCAGTCTGTATTTTCCAGGAAGTTTTGAATTGGCTTTGAAGAGACAACTGAGGTAGACAGGGCTTCGAGTAGTGTCCGTCATATACATTAACTGACTGCTGTGTGGCAAGAAAATGCTAAAGCAAAAGATTTATTTGAGTTTTCATTTTGGAAATGTGAAAAAGAATTGGTGAGTACAATTCTAATCAAACTGCAAGGCAGAAAAGTAATTTTTTTAAAAGAAATTATAAATAAAACACTTTAATCCCAAAGCCAGGAGAGGATAGTCTTGTAAAAGTCAGTTGTCGGAAGACTCAAACGGAAATCATGTTTCTCTGCTTCTAAATTCCTACCTGCCTAATAGTTTGAAAATGAAATAAATGTTTACATTCTTAAGAAATGCTTACTAACTATGTGACAAGTTTTAATGTCTGACTTACATGCGTGTGGATCTTCAGTAAGCTGGGCTGGTAAGCGAAGCAACCAGTAGCTCCGTGTTCAAATATGTGGTTATTATCTGTCTAGTTTGGTCTTTGTCACCCTCATATCCAAAAATGACTTAAGGTAAAAAAAATAAAAAATAAAAAACATAAAAAACCTTGTTTCATAAAACGAACTCAACGACTGATTTGATTTAATTTTAACAAATATGTGTAACTTCGGATAATTGAGAACACAATGGTTAGCACAGTTGTAGAACATTTTATAAGTTGCATTGTAAACGTAATAAATTCAAAATATCTGTGTCACATAACTTTCAGCAAACCCTGAGCAGAGATTTTCAAAACAAGTTAAGTTGGCGATTTCCTGAAATCTAAGAATTTGGAAGGCAAACTCACCAGTTTGAGTCCACCCAGCCATGGCTGGATAGCAAACACGAAGCCAGCCTATGCTATAGAGCATAAGACTTGTTTCAAGTCAGTATTTAAAACAGGAATGATAGAGTAAATAAAGACTAATTAAAGACATGAAAGGTTCTCAAAGTGTGATAATGATAGGAGGCCATGTTCATAGAAATAATCAAAACTGAAAGACTAATGAGATCTTTCCCCTTGGTTATTCGATACTATTGAGAACTTTGTTATCTGATGCAGGAGGCTGAACTCAAGGTCCAGCCAGGTGGCATGATGCTTTCTCACAGAGCCATATCCCAGCCTTCAGTGTACAACTTTCACACAGCTCTCAGTCAAACCAGACTTCATCTTTATAATGCTCACTCTAGACACCTCAAGTCTTTGTGTCTGGAGTCTGTACTGGCTTATCCAGGTTGTCAACTGGACAAACCTAGGAAGAGGAAACCTTAATGGAATATAGCTTGAGACTGGCTTGTAGTCATGTCTCTGGGTATTTTCTTGATTTCTAATTGACAGAGGAGGACCCAGCCCATGGTGAGAAGTAACATCCCTAGACAGGTAGGCCTAGGCTTTATAAGAAAGGCAGCTGAATATGAACCTAGAAGTGAACCAGTATCAGCAGTCCTCCATGGTCTCTGCTTCAACTCCTGCCTGGAGTATTCCTACAATGAACCCCCCCACACACACACACACAAAACACACACTCATACACATACTTACACACACAAATATATACACAAACACACACATACACAAACACTCACACACATATACAGATACACTCATACATACATAGACACCAAACACCACATGTACACATTGCATCAAATAGTCATAATACACATACTCACACACATATTCATACACACATACACCACACACACAATCAAACACTCAGACACACACAATACACACACACACCAAACACCACACACACTCACATATTTACACACACAATTCATACACACCACACACCACACACAAACACAAACTCACAGAGACACTAACATACACACTCACACACATTTACACACACATACATATACACATCAAACACCACACACACAATCATATACATATTTACACACACATACACATCACACATACCATATACCACAGAATCAAAAACTCACACACATTCACATACACACTCACACATATATACGTACATACACATACATCAAATACCACATATATGTACTCAAAGACACTCACACCGACACACTCACACATATACATAGTCACATAAACACATACATACATGCCATACACCATATATACACACTTACACCAACATGCTCACTCAAATACACACAAACACTCACATATTGTCACATAGAAACATACACCATACAGACAGTCACACAGACACATTCACACACATATTTTCACACACACTCACACAGACACACTTATACACACACACACACACACACACACACACACACACGCACGTGCACAAGATCTGGTTCCTACCTTCTTACAGTTCCTACCTTCTTACATCCTGTAGATTTCATGTAAACAATCATTGTCTATTCTAATGTCCTGAAATGAATGCATGGCTTTCTTCTAATAACTCTAGGTTCACATCAGTGTGTGTGATTTAGATCCATGATCAGGTATGTAATTTAAAGATATTCCAATATGTTGGTAAGAGTTATGAGTGCACACAAGCTGTACTCATACATTTAAGAAAAAGAAAAAGAAACAGTGAGAAATGCATAGGTGCAAGGCAAAAATGTCCTTCTACCTACTTCTGGTCAATATTTTCCTGCTGAGTTTAGACAATGTAAATTAGACCAAAAATAAAATAAAGGGATTTGAATTAGAAATTTCTCCATGTGTACATAACTTGACCAAAAGGAGCAAAACACTAAACAAATTTCCTCAACTATTATAACTAATATACATTTTCAAGATTTAAGATAAATACAGAAAAATCAGATAAAATTTACATGGCAGCAACAGTATGAAATTATTATTAAGATTATCATATAAAACATTTTGAGGGTAAAATATTCAGGAATGAATTTAGTAAAAGATTTGCAAAGTTTACATATTGTAAACTATGAACCACGGTTGAACTAAATCAAAGACTCAACTAAATAGGATGTTCACGTGTCAGATGATGCAATGTTTTAAAATCAGAATCATTCCTCAAACTGGCCTGTTGATTCAAGGCTATTTCCATATAAAATACAACTTATACATAAATATAAATACAAAGGCTTCTCTTGAGATCAGAGCAATATGATGCAAAATTAAATTTGTTCCAAGGACATATCCAAAACAGTCATAAAAAGCAGTGGAGAGTTAGATTATCCTTACTTCCTGATTTTAAACTGCATTAAGGGTGGAGAGCTGTGCTAGAAACAAGAACCCATAAAGTAGCCAAAAGTCAGATTACAATAGCAACTTACACCATTTTGTGGTGGAAACCACCAATTTGTTAACAGTGCCCATATTATTTTTCAACAAATTCCAAAAACATTCTACAACTGTGAAATCTGGAAGGAATTCGGTCCAGTTAACACAGTGGCATATTTTGCGTGCACCAAAAGGTCCAAGCAATAGTTTGAAAGCTAAGTGAAATAGATTTGAACCTGTTGGAGAAAAGAGCCCAAGATGATGATGTCTGAAATGGGAGTCTTTGAGAGGCAAAGACCATGACTACACTGGCTCCTCTTAAAGCCACTCAGTGGATCGAGGCTGTGGGGAACAACAGTGTGGGGGGCTCTCTCAGGCTCTTTCTGTCTTGGACGCTCAAAAGGGTGAACAGTGTCATCATCCATCATGCCTTCCTGTGAAGACCAGAATTTTATCTCTCACATACTCCTTAGAGATTGCCATGGGACGTCTGGAGGTTCAGAGGAAAGAACTTTCTTAGAAATGTACTTTTGGAGAAGGAAGGACACGGTAAAAACACACCAGGCTGTCAAATATCAGACACTGTAAACTGGGAAAGAGAAGGCATGTCCGTCTCACATGGTGCGGATTTTTCTCTTCTCAAATGAGTATTTTCACCAGCTAAACAAGATGACAGTGTAGCCACAAACTACTTGCGTGGAAACAAGTGTTATGATGTATGTTCTTCACCGATATTTTCCCATGACATTTGCATATAACAAAAGTACATACCTGTATTTATTTTGAAGTCAAGTGATTACCTTAAGCAGGTGGCCTATTTTACGAATGCCAGGAGCGTAAGGAAAGAAGTCACTATCTCTACTCTGGGAATATATGGCCACACCTAAGACAGACAGTATATGCAGAGAGGCATTTTTCCTATAAACATCAGGAGGTTATGGCATTTCATAAAAATTCTCTCTCTCTCTCTCTCTCTCTCTCTCTCTCTCTCTCTCTCT